>JAVSCE010009282.1:0-68836 GCA_032199065.1 Smutsia gigantea
GGTTGTACATAAAAAACCCTAAAGAATCCACTCCAAAACTACTAGATCTAATATCTGAATTCAGCAAAGTTGTGGGATACAAAATTAATACACAGAAATCTGTGGCATTCCTATATACTAATGATGATCTAGCAGAAAGAGAAATCAGGAAAACAATTCCATTCACAATTGCATCAAAAAGAATAAAATACCTAGGAATAAACCTAACCAAGGAAGTAAAAGACTTATACTCTTAAAACTACAAGACACTCATGAGAGAAATTAAAAAAGATACCAATAAATGGAAACATATCCCATGCTCATGGATAGGAAGAGTTAATATTGTCAAAATGGCCATCCTGCCTAAAGCAATCTACAGAATCAACGCAATCCCTATCAAAATACCTACAGCATTCTTCAATGAACTAGAGCAAATAGTTCTAAAATTCATATGGAACCACAGAAGACCCTGCATAGCCAAAGCAATCCTGAGAAGGAAGAATAAAGTGGGGGGAATTATGCTCCCTGACTTCAAGCCCTACTACAAAGCCACAGTAATTAAGACAATTTGGTACTGGCACAAGAACACACCCATAGACCAATGGAAGGGACTAGAGAGCCCAAATATAAACCCAAGCATATATGGTCAATTAATATATGATAAAGGAGCCATGGATATACAATGGGGAAATTACTGCCTTTTCAACAGCTGGTGTTGGCAAAACTGGACAGCTACATGTAAGAGAATGAAACTGGATTATTGTCTAACCTCATACACAAAAGTAAACTCAAAATGGATCAAAGACCTGAACATAAGTCATGAAACTATAAAACTCTTAGAAAAAAACATAGGCAAAAATCTCTTAGACATAAATATGAGCAACTTCTTCATGAACATATCTCCCTGGGTAAGGGAAACAAAAGCAAAAATGAACAAGTGGGTCTATATCACATTAAAAAGTTTCCGTACAGCAAAGGACACCATCAATAGAACAAAAAGACATCCTACAGTATGGAAGAATATATTCATAAATGACATATCCGATAAGGTGTTCACATCCAAATTATATAAAGAGCTCACGCACCTCAACAAACAAAAAGCAAATAAACCAATTAAGGAATGGGCAGAGGAGCTGAAGGGATACCTCTCCAAAGAAGAAATTCAGATGGCCAACAGGCACATGAAAAGATGCTCCACATCCCTAATCATCAGAGAAATGCAAATTAAAACCATAATGAGATATCACGTCACACCAGTTAGGATGGCTGCCATCCAAAAGACAAACAACAAATGTTTACAAGAATGTAGAGAAAGGGGAATGCTCCTACACTGCTGGTGGGAATGTAAATTAGTTCAACCATTGTGGAAAGCAGTTTGGAGGTTCCTCGAATAACTCAAAATAGAAATACCATTTGACCCAGGAATTCCACTCCTAGGAATTTACCCTAAGAATGTAGCAGCCCAGTTTCAAAAAGACATATGCACCCCTATGTTTTCGCAACACTATTTACAATAGCCAAGAAATGGAAGCAACCTAAGTGTCCATCAGTAGATGAATGGACAAAGATGTGGTACACATACACGATGTAATATTATTCAGCCATAAGAAGAAAACAAATCCTACCATTTGCGACAACATGAATGGAGTTAGAGGGTATTATACTCAGTGAAATAAGCCAGGCAGAGAAAGACAAGTATCAAATGATTTCACTCATATGTGGAGTATAAGAACAAAGAAAAAACTGAAGGAACAAAACAGCAGCAGACTCACAGAACCCAAGAACGGACTAACAGTTACAAAAAGGAAAGGAACTGGGGAAGATGGGTGGGAAGAGAGGGATAAAGGGGAAAAAGGGGCATTAAGATTAGCACACATAATGTAGCAGGGAGGAGGGGGCATTGGGAAGGTCGTATAACACAGGGAAGACGAGTAGTGATTCTACAGCATCTCACAACGCTGATGGACAGTTACTGTAATGGGGTATGTGGTGAGAATTTGATAATAGGGGGAGTCTAGTAACCATAATATTGCTCATGTAACTGTACATTAATAATAGCAAAAAAATGCAAAAGTCTTTTATTTTAAACAATTTAGTATCCTATATTCTTTAATTCATTTTTTTTCAGATTTCACTAAATGAAATGAATTTAGTGCCTATTAATTTCCAGGCATAGGAGGAGATATATTTTAGTTATTTTCCACCATTTAATGACTGGTGATCCTTGCCATTCCAAGACAGGATTAAGTGCCCCTCGTCTGTATGTCCTTGGCACCCCGGTTTCCCTTATTATTTATCATACTCTATCATAATTACCTGCTCTTTTTAAAATATCTATCACTCTAATCTTTGAGTCTAGGGACCAGCTTGTTCATTCTAGATCTTTAGAACTTAACCCAGTGCCTTGCACATAGTTGCTTCATACTAGGTGCTCAGCTACTGAATGAATTTATGGCTTTCAGTTATACAAAGAGGTGCTTATTTCCGTTTCCCCAAATTTTTTTTAAAATGCTGTGAATTTTTTTTTGCACAATTTCATTATATTAATCTAGGTATTTTATTTTTTCTATAGATATACATACCATATGACTATTATTTTATTAAACTGCTTGTTTTGTTTGCCAAACCTCCCTTCTTCCATATCCCTTTTCTAACCTTCTCTTCTCTGCTGTGTGCTCTGGGGGGCTGATACCTATAAACTAAACCACCTGGGCTCCATTAGGTTAGCCAGTGAGGGACACTGGAAGAAGACTGGCGGTGGGACTCTTCGGGAGATTTCTTTCCTCTTCCTCATGGGTATTTCTTCCCCTTTCTGCTGACACACTGTGGTTCTGACAGCACCACATGCCTCCACAGACAGTTTCTGTCAAGCAGGTTGTCTTCCACAAATCTGGCTCTCTCTGGGATCTAGTTATACCTCCCTTCCCCATGTCTCTTCAGGCCTAGGCATGGTACCATCTTATCTCTGTGGTTAACCTCTGGATTTTTTTCTGCTTCATCAAATCACAGAGTCAGTCATGTACTGCAATGTCCCATTCTTAAATGGATATAGTATAAATGAGACCATGTCCGAGAAGTTCTGGAAGGCACGAGTACATGGCATGAGTAGGCAGATGGCGTAGACACATGTGAAACTTGTTCTTACTGCTTTGCTGCATTTTCTTTAGTTCACAGTCTGGGACTTTATGGGGTCATCCCTATGGCCAGTTAACAGAAGAGGAAAACACACATGACTAGTTTACTAGATGGGCTACACAGTATGTTGTCATTGACTATAAGTGACAACCACAAGATTATAACCCCACTCAGAAGGTGGCTCTGAAGAACAGCACTTTCCCAGGGTGAGAACTTTAGGCATTACATATGCCTACAAGTAATGACCTAAAATATGGGTGCACACTAATTTATTAGCAGTGGCTAACAGGCTGGCTGGCTGTGCAGAGATCTGGAAAGTGCAGGAACCAGAACATCAGTGTCAAGGAGATCTCGTGAAAAGGTATGGAATTTCTCAGAACAGACAAAGAATGTGAGGATATGTGTATTCCACAATGTGTCTACTGCAAAGGAGGTACTCAGTAATGTGGTAGGCCAGATGACCTGCCCCATGGCTCTCGGCCATCTTCTACTTTCAGGCCCAATAGGTAGGTACGTGGGCTCAACAATATTCAGTACCTTCCTGGAGGCTGAAGTGGATACCATCACTGCTAATTAATTAGACTTCCAACAACAGAAGCCAAAGTTGAGCCTTTGATATGGTGCCTTCCCTGGAGGGCCCAGATAGTCAAGGGGTGGCAGGAGGACAAGTTAATTACACTGAATTCCTTCCATCATGGAGCACACAGAGATCTCTCCTCATACTCAGACTCAAATTCTGGGTCCAAATTTACCCTCCCTGCTCCTGTAATCTAACACTACCACTTGGGACTTCAGAATGTTTTATTCATTGTCATGTTATCCTGCACAATATCATCTCCAGCCAAGGAATGTATTTCATAGCAAAAGAAGTGTAGCAGTGGGCTTTAACCATAGGATTCCCTAGTCTTACTGTGTTTCCCATCCCCTAGAAACAGTTGAGCTAACAAGAGTGCCAAACAGCATATAGAGGCTCAACAACAGGAACAGTCAGGACAACACTATGGGAAGTATGGTGCTATCCAATCAACGGGATGCGGTGTGTGCCATGAATTTGTATGTTTAAGGCATACACCATATCCTATATACATGGTGGAAAGGGGCCCCTCTCACTTCTACACCTTATAACCCACTTACAGAATTATTCTCCTGCATTCTCCTAGCCTCTGCAGATCTAGGGGTTGTCACAGCTTCCTGCCGTGGCTCATGCCTGGCATTTCACATGTCCCGTTGGTTCTCTTCATGAAACTCTCTCAAGTGAAAACCATTTGAGTGGACCGTCTACTTACTGGTGGGACCCAACTCACACAACCTCCTTTGCACCAGGGACGGCACCCCCCATACCACTCTGTGTTTAGGAGTAACTTTAGGGGTTGCAGTTCAGTAATACACCTCACCCCATGCCCTCTCACCAGTTTTAAAATTACAGATTGTTATACCAATAACAAGAAGATACTTCCTCAATCTCTGGCTTAGTTTAATTTTAATTCTCATCACAATGTCAAACACAATTTCCCTTAATTAACTGAAGGGAATCATCGATATGACAGTTAATCATAAATGCAGTAGGGGGAGACCACTTTACTGTTAGGATGATGAGGAAAGAGCCATGCCTCCAAAAGACAGCTCGCTACACACACTGTTGTTCTTGTTTTCACTTTCACGCAAGGATGTAAGGTCATCACCTGTTCCTAAATAGTCTTGATTCCCTCTTCTATGGGGGTGCAATTGGGCTTCAAACATGGCAGTAGCACAAAGGAAATTGTTTATGTAAAAATGAGGACTCCTACATGGCCAAAGCATTTTATCTCTAACGGTGTTAAGGTTATTTTCTTTCATCCTTGATGCTCTGCAGGCTCACTGTGAAATGTCTAGGTGTGGCATATTATCTGGATCCTGTTTGATTCTCGGAGTGCACTTTCAGTCTGAGGACTCATTTATTTCTTTGATGCTGAAAACTTCAATTTTTATCTCCTCAGATATTTATTACTTTTCACTTCCTCTATTAGATTCTTTTGGATTCCTTTCCAATAAATATCTTTCTTGACTCTTAACTGCCATTCCACAGTGTACATATTAAATTTTTTATCCCCTTTGTGTCCACATCCAAAACCAGTGACGTTAACTCCACTTAGCCACAAAAGTGTTGAGCACGTGGAGGAGCAGAGGAAATTTGGGGCAAGCAACCCTACCCCTATCACAGCCCCAATGCTTGTCTGGACCCTGATCAGTCCGCTCACTTTTCAACAACATTGTATCAACCTCACTTCTTAGGCTCCCAGCCCCAACACCCTTTTTGGGCTATGCCCAGTCCTGCCTTGGGTATAAACTTTTGTGGTTCCTTATTAGAACAGGTTGATTAACTGACCTCCTTTCTCTTTAAAGGACTGGGAGAAAGGCCGGCCTCTTGCAGCCCTGTCTACATCCGTACTGTGGCCTCAGGGAAGAGTACTACGTTTAAATTCATAAGTTTTATTTCTGGTTTTGAATTTACCATCATCATAAAAAACTATTATAATAACATCTATCATTTATTACTTGCCTGAGATGTGCTTATTTCTCTTCTCAGCACATTATGCATATTCCTTGCAAAGACTCTATAAAGCAGTATAATTTTTCCTATTTAACAGGTAAGGCCTAGAGAACTATAAAACACAAATCATGTGTGGTAGAAAACAAAAACCCCTTTCCTCTTCCACAGAAGTAGTTCTCAAAGTGTTGTCTGGGGATCTGGGTCAAAACTATTTTCATGATCATACTAAGATTTTATTTTCTGTTTTACTCTAATTCTCTCAGGAGTATAGAGTACACCAGATTGAATTCAGAAGCAGAATAAGAATCCAACTGTCTCTATTTAGCCAGACATTAAAGAGAATTCCAAAAAAGTAAACCAATTTTATTCTTATTACTAATGTTTCTTTAATTTTAGAAATGTAGCTATTTTTCCATATAAATACATTATTTATGTTAACATGTAATGAGTTTACTGTAATTTAAAATGAAATAATTTGTTTTAATTCTCAGTTTTTACCTCTAATAAATATCTATAGATAAAACTCATATAAACAAAGTTCCTTGAGATCCTCAATAATTGTGAAGGGTACAAAGGAATCCTAAGACAAAAAAAATTTGAAAATCTCTATCCTAGAGTAATCCTACTCTGTAGTGTTAAACTTGTCTATGATTTCATAGGTATCTTCCATTTTTCCCCTAGGCATATAAAAGCCAAGCATATTTGCACACATATACATATGTGTATCTATTTCCTCACAAATAGAAATGTAGTATATAGCTGATTTAAATGTTTTCTTTATTTTATATTTCTTGTTACATATGTTCAATATATTTTTATCAATTCTTCAAGAAGCTCAGAATAGTATCTGAGAGGTAGGCACAGACATGTGGGAACCACAGAGAGAAGGAAGAGTGGGCCAAGGGCAGAACCGGCAGAGAAGGGTGCACATCAAAGGGGCAGTTTGAGCTTGATTTGTTTTATGACCTAAATTCTTAAAAGAATGTCATACAAATTGCTGAAAAGTTTTCAGCTGAGTTTTCCATGATTTGATTTTATTAAATATTCATTTATTCCTCTGCAATTCATTTTGGTGAAAGAAACTAATTTAGTGTGTATTGGATTTAAAGAATTGGTTTCTCAAATCATTATCCAGTTACCAACTTGTCATTTCATAAATGGTCTTCCTTTTTCAGTTATTTTACTTACTAATCGTTTCATTATATACCTTTCAGAGTTCCACAGTCTTCCAATGATCTCTTATAATCTATGATAGAATAGGAAGCCAAGCATTTTTGTATCTCACCATGTTCTAATACTTGGTAGAACAGGCCCCTTCGCTGTTTCTTTGTAAGTTTTGAGATAGTGTGACTGATGAAATTTATAAGTATTGGGCTATTTTCTAAGATAAAATCTTGTTGGAGTGTTAATCAGAATTGTAACTCTAGACTACTGAAAAATTATTATTGAATTATTCTGACATTTCTAACACCTGTGGTCACAACCTCTAAATACACGTGAAAGAGGACTTAATAGTATTTATGAGAAACTCTTCATGCTCTGCCCAACCCCCCCATGCAGGCCCTCCCTCCTCCCCACCCAGCATATTCTCTTGCTTGTTTGAACATGCTTTAATGCAGACCTTGGTTCTTGAACTTAATTCTTTTTCCTTTACTTCTCTTTTTACTACTGGTCATAACCTTTTGACAGTTTCCCTGGTGTCCAACCTGTGTTCCCTGCTTGGTGCTGTGTTTTGTTCCTATCACTTTGATTCTATTACAGACTTTTTGCCAGGCTCTCCTATTCTCTTCTTCCAGCTCTAGATCCTAGAACTCCAGCCAGAATTAGCAGATGTTTATTCTCCCATCTATTAATGTACCTTGCTATACCTGCTCAAAACTTTTATTCATATTTATCAAGGTTATATTATTTTCGTTATGAAGCTATGTATTGTTATTTTATCCCAGTGCCTTTACATGCATGTGTGTGTATGTGTGTGTGTTGGTATGTGTGTGTTGTGTGTATATGTATGTGTGTTATTTTGAGGGATGGTCTTTCCTGTTTGCACTCTCCATTTATTATTAATACATTAGAATCTTACTGACTTTTTTGTCTTGCAATTGACATGTCTTCTCCATTAAAAAGTTAATGAAATTAGTTTTGCTGACTTTTGGAAATTTTATAATCTAAAGATAATACAATATTGTTTCAACTTTCCCAGTACTTATTGCCCTTATCTATGGGAGTAAGAGAGCATTACTGGCCAGACATCATACCACAAGAGTGAGCTGTGGTGCCATGGATGATGACAAAGTATCTTCATTAGCGATGTGCGCTACAGAGGTACATGCAATCAGTGGACCGAGGAGACTTGTTAATGCGCACATGTGAGATACTCACTTGAGACTTCTAGAAACAACAGAAGGAGAATTAGCAGAGTGGGAACTATGTAATAGTAGGTGAGGGCCATAGCCATAAATCTAGTTTATTACTAGATCCCATTTATTACTATTGATGTGCCCCTTGGCCTTTGCTACCAGAGGAATGTGAAGTAGACAACATCAACTATCAAAGTATACAAGAACTGAACAGTGTGGATGAAAATGAAAAATGAAGAATTATAAAAATTCCTGGAAATAGCAAAGAAGTCAGAAAGTCAGTAACTCAAAAGATAAGGTTAAACCTCAAATCTCAGTCCTAGAGAAATGATATAGACAGATCCAAGAATAACTAACAGGCCTAGACATTAACTTAGAAAACAAGGACAAAGATCAGTGTTCCTGGACTGGTGAATTTCACAAACTGTTTTTTTTTTCTCTTTAAAAAATTTTGAGGACTGACATAGTGTCATCATCCTTCCATTAAGTCAAATAAGAATGTTTACAAAAATATAAAAAACCTTACCATTTTTTCATAAAGGAACAAGCATTTTGTACCCAAAACTTTAGGAGGAATGACACAGGCTATGAATAAAAAGTACCTTTTCAAAACGAATATACTTATATTTATTACAAACTAATTTTACTGTCCTGATAATTCTCAATTAGCCAGAGATACATGCAAACTTCATCCGGGACTGTCACTTTCCCCCTAAAGTAAGGATACCCCACTAGGAAGATACTAAAAATACTTTACCACTGTGTGGAATGGATGAATCAGGATGGATGCCACCACTAGAATGGGCACTAACTGCACACAGTCGTCTGAGGAGATCACAGGTATTAATCTGATCTGTGCCAAAGAGGATGTAGGTAAAAGCTAGAATAAGCCACAGTTATGAAACTGAGAAACTAACCTATAGCAATTTTCCTGAATTGGTAAAAAGCATATATCCTAGAGTATGAGAGACATTTAACGTGCCTTCGATCATTAGCATCAAAGGAAGACAGAGTCACCGCTGATATGTTACTTAGTGTCTCAGATTACAAATCCATAGAACCTGAATTACACATAGCTAGGATGAGAGGAGACCTAACATTCAAAGGTTGGAAGAAAAGAAAATATTTACTTTAATAAGTTAAAGGGCCAAAGAGTCTAGGAAAACACTTATAGAACACTTATAGGATATATTCTCACCACAGATCAATTATCTTGCTAAATTGCTGTTCTCTTTGAAAGGAGAAGAAAAACATTTCCCAAACCACAACAAAATTCCATTCCTCTGGTGAATACTATGATGAATTGATTTGGCTGCTTTTACAGAGAGGTACACATTGAAAAGGTAAGTGGCTAACATCTTAACCTGAGTGGGCTAACAAAAGACAACTGTGAAGTATAAAATATACTTCAATAACTATAGGGCCTCAGAAAAGGAGCCATACAATGTTTTAAGATTATTGAGAAATTACAAAGAAGATTAGATGCAGGAGGGTATCAGAGCAGTAGAGGGAAAAAGGGCTAAACAATAAAACAAAAGAAAAGCTCTAGTTCTCCAGAAGGTCATGCAAATATTTTTTTTAATTAAGACTATTTTTAGAGCAATTGAAGGGTCACAGCAAAACTGGGGGGGAAAGGACAAAGATTTCCCATATACCACCTGTCCCTGCACATGCATAGCCTCGCCAGTGTCAAATCCTCCACCAGAGCGGAACATTTGTTACAACTGATGAGCCTATATCGACACATCATAATCACCAAGAGTCCACAGTTTACATTACAGTTCACTCTTGGTGTTTGATCCTATTGGTTTGGACAGATGCATAATGACATGTATCCATCATTACGGTATCATACAGAGTATTTTCACTGCCTTAAAAATCCTGTGCTCTGCCTATTCATCCTCCCAAACTTGATAATGACTTTTCTTACTGTCTCAGTTGTTTTGCTTTTCTGTGATGTCATGAGCTGGAATCATATACTGTGGACCCTTTTCAGATTTACTTCTTTCACTTAGTAGTACGCATTTAAGGTTTCTTTAAGGTGATTATGGATAGGTATATCCTTATTGGCATTGCAGGCTTTAGATTCGTGGTTACCAAAGGGTCAAGGTTAACTTCCTTACTATCTAAGAGTCTAACTTAACTCACTTAATATGCTATTACACATACAATCTAAAGGTTCTTTTTTTTTCTTCTCCTTTTTCTTCCTCCTCCATTCTTTATACATTAGGTATCATATTCTGTAATGTTTGTCTATCTCTTGATTGACTTTGGGGATAGTTAATTTAATTTTGAATTTTCTTAGTAATTAGCTGTTCTACCTTCTTTACTGTGGTTTTATTACCTCTGGTGACAGCTGTTAGACCATAGGAACACTTCCATCTATAGCAGTCCCTCCAAAATACACTGTAGAGATAGTTTGTGGGAGGTAAATTCTCTCAGCTTTTGCTTATCTGGAAATTGTTTAATCCCTCCTTCAAATTTAAATGCTAATCTTGCTGGATAAAGTAATTTTCTTTCAAGACCTTTCTGCTTCATTGCATTAAATACATCATGCCACTCCCTTCTGGCCTGTAAGGTTTCTGCTGAGAAGTCTGATGATAGCCTGATGGGCTTTCCTTTGTATGTGATCTTATTTCTCTCTCTCCCTGTTTTTAATAGTCTGTCCTTATCCTTGATCTTTACCATTTTAATTACTATATGTCTTGGTGTTGTCTTCCTTGGGTCCCCTCTGTTGGGAAATCTGTGCATCTCCCTGGCCTGAGAGACTATCTCCTTCCCCAGATTGAGGAAGTTTTCATCAATCACGTCCTCAAAGGCATTTTCTATACCTTTTTCTCTCTATTCTTCTTCTGGTACCCCTGTAATGCGAATATTGTTCTGTTTGGATTGGTCACACAGTTCTCTCAATATTCTTTCATTCTTAGAGATCCTTTTTTCTCTCTATGCCTCATCTTTGTATTCCTCTTCTCTAGTTTCTATTTCATTTATCGTCTACTCCACCATATCCAATCTGCTTTTAATACCGTCCATTGTGCTCTTCAAAGATTGGATCTCCGACCGGAATTCATTCCTGAGTTCTTGAATATCTTTCTATACCTCCATGAGCATGTTAATGATTTTTATTTTCATCTCCCTTTCAGGGAGAGTCATGAGGTCCATATCAGTTAAATCTTTCTCAGGAGTTGTATTAATAATTTTACTCTGGACCAGGTTCCTTTGGTGTTTCATATTTGTGTATGTCGCCCTCTAGTGCCCAGAAGCTCTACTCTCTGTAGCTGCTCAGCCCCTGAAGCAATGCGAGGATTGTAGGGGAGTGGTATTCGTGCCTGGGGGAAGGAAAGAGCTGTTTCCTGCTTCCTGGCTACTATGCCTGTCTCCACTGCCTGAACCAGTGGGCCGAGCACACAGGTATAAGCCTCTGTGCTTTGTGTTTTTAGTTGCTGTAGACAGATCTTCCCTCTCGCTAGACTAACGCCAAGGTAGGTTTTCCCAGTTTGCAAGCCCGGTGGGGCTAGCCAAGAGAAAGGCGCAGTAGTCTGCCTGTCACAGAAGGGGTTCTTGGAGCTGTGTAGGCAGCCAGGGAGCTGGAGCACCTGAAGATCATGAAAGCTCCCTATCTGCTGGGCAGAGTGCACCTGGGCAATTTTGTCTACCTGTCTTTTCTCCTGAGCAGTAAGCTCTATGCAATCCTTGCCACTTTAGCAGCCCTCTTGCTAAGGGCTTCTTTGTTAGGAAGTCTCTCAGATTGCCCGCCTTTCTTTTGTCCCAGAGCAGCTGGATATGGATCCCTGATTTCCACAAGCAGCTGGAATCTTAGTCTCTCTGGCAATTCTGCCTGTCTTAGCGTTCCAACCTCCTAATTATGAAAGTTTCATGCAAGCACCAAGAAATGGAGGTTTGTGCTCCCAGAGCAGATCTCCGGATTTAGGTATTCAGCAGTCCCAGATCTCCACTTCCTCCCTGCTCCATTCCTCTTCCTCCTGTTGGTGAGCTGGGTTGGGGGAAGGGCTTGGGTCCTGTAGGACCATCGCTTTAATATGTTACCCTTTTCTGTGAGGTCTGCTCTTGTCTCCAGGTGTATGCAGTTTGTTGCAGTCCTTTTTCCTGTTGCTCTTTCAAGAGTAGTTGTATTAGTTATATTTTCATATTATATGTGGTTTTAGGAGGAAGCCTCTGTCTCACCTCTCACACCGCCTTCTTTGCATATTATATTTTAATTGTAAAAATATTTAGGTGCAATTGAATGTAATTGAATTTTTGGCTATATTTGCCCCTGATAATCACATATACGATATAAAGATTTGGGAAGTTGCTTATAGTTATCACAGATTTGAGTTTATCTTAATAGCACTAGGTACTGGCAGAATTCTATTCAAATTTGTTCAATATTTCAGAATGAAGCTTTTGCTCAAGACTGTTTTTAAGGAGAATCAGATGTTTTCATCTCATTAATATAGAGCTGTGGGAAAAAATGCTTAGTTTTAATGAAAGTATCTGCCTAAATTTAGCACAAATTAACCACCAATGTTGCAAAAGTAATTGATTTTCAGTATGTTCTTTGGGATTTCAAACTGGGTTTCTGCAGCTTTTTGGACAATGAATAATTTTCTGGTAAATAAACAAAGATATATTAACTGGATCTCAGAAACTAACAAATGCTAACAAATATTGCAAAAGTATACCATAAAAATATTAAAATTAAAGGGTGTATTTTGATTGCCACTTCCTCTTTCAGCTTGTAGTACATTCAACTTTAGGTAGAAAATTTTCTGTTCTTTGATAATATATGCTCAGTAATATCATGCTTATATATCCTAATTATTTATTAGAGTTATGCCCTAACAAGAACAATTTAATTATTTCTAAGATGAACCCTAAGTAGTAGAGAGGTCATTGCATTTTTAAGTGAATAAAATAATAGTCATAATATTTCTTTATTAGGTAAAATTGAAATATAGTGAAATTTGCAGATTTTAAACGTACAGTTAATAAGCTTATATGAATTTATATACCAAAGTTACTGCCACAGCAATCAAGATATAAAACATTTTCATCATCTCTTTCTGGCCATCTCTCCCACCAGCAGTCAGTAACCTCTGTTTTGATCTCTATTACAGGAGATTAACCTTTTATTGGAACATTAAGATTTATCTTCTTTGTGTCTGACTTCTTTCATCCAACATGGAGTTTTTGAAAACCATCCATGCTTTTGCATATATATAATTCACTGCTTATTGCTGAAGAGCATTTTATAATATAAACAGTGCTGTGATTTTTCTTGTTCTCCAATTGACATTTACGTTATTGTTTTGCTGTTATAAAGTTTCTTTCTTTCTTGAATAAATATTTTGTGCAGATACGTTTCTCTTTTTTAATCTTATATACCTAGGAGTAGAATCACTTTATCACAGAGCAAGTTCAATTTTATTAAAACCTCCACAACATTTTTTCAAGATGGTTGTAGAATTTTATATTCTCACTAGCAATTTTGAGACTACTTGTTACTTCACATCCTTTCCCTAAATTTTGTACTATTAATATTTTGAAGTTAAGCCATTCTAATGGCATGTGATAGTGTTTCATTCTGCATTTAATTAGCATTTCTGTGATGACTAAGGCCATTGAGCATTCATTCATGTCCCTAAAGGCCATACATACATTTATTCCTGAAATGTCTTTCCAAGTACATTGCCCATTTTTAATTGAGTTGTTTGGATACTTATTACTGATTTATGGAATAAACATATTCTGGATACAAATTTGTTTTTTCTTGTCTTCTGATTCTATTTTGAATTTTTAATGTTGTGTTATGGGTACACCAGGGTGAGTAACTTCTCTAGGTTTTCACATGACTAAGAGGTTTCCTGGAACATAAGAATTTTGATGTTAAACCAGGACAGTCCTAGGAGAACTGAGATGGTTGCTCACCCTTTAGGGAAAGTCAAATTTGTCATTTGTTTTCCTTTTATGTTTAATGCTTTATATATCACCTTTTAAAATTCTTTGCCTAACCTAAGTCAATGGGAAATTCTCCTATGTTTTCTTTTAGAATGTCAAAACAACTTTTTTCACTACATCTGTGAGACACGTTGAGTCCATTTTTGCCCCACAACTCAACCCATACATTTATTTATACCATTTACTGAAGACTCTCCTAAACATCACAAAATTTTCACAAAAACAATTAGCCATATAGTGTCTTGAGCTTCTTTTGTTTCTTTAAAATATTGTTTTGTCTATTCTAGGTCTTTTTCATTTCCATACAAAAAATTTTGGAATTAAAACGTCAATTTCTTTTAAAAATCCCATTCAAATTATGATTTGGATTGAAGTCAATTTGGGTAGAATTGCCATCTTCATATTAAGTTTTCCAATTCGTGGATGTGGGAAATTTCTCTTTTTATTTAGTTCTGTAATTTCTTTCACAGCATTTTTTAGTGGTTTTTAGTATAGAAGTCATGTATATTTTTTGTTAAATTTGTTCCTAAATAGTATATGGGTTTTATGTTATTTCTAAATATTTTTTAAATGTATTACTAATTCTTTATAGATAAAAATAACTTTTCTTAACAATGTACTCATTTTTGATCTATAAAAAAGCCTTTTGTTTCCATATTTTACAGTAATGTGAATTGTTACAATAAGTAAGTTACCCACTGACACAGGCTGTGTGTATTTATATTCATAAACCTTATTGACAAACAAGGTTCACATTATGCGTTTAAAAATTTTATTTGTGCCACTTGTCTGAATGTTCTTTGCCCTAGTGCTTATGTTTATTTATGATTGGCTTGGGCTTTGTTTTGTTTCTGTAATAAGGACATCAGAAACTATAAAATGGTTAAAGCAGTATGTACCAATGGAAATAAATTAATTGCAATGGCTCTAAAATAAAAAAAAAATGTTTTAGTTACTGAGGCATTGCCACTTGTCTCTTCAAAGGACAATAATTTTAGCAGTTACTACTTATATAAAATTACTGATTTGAGCATTCCTTGACTCACAAGTTTTACTGAGGTTAGGAAGGCTCTACCTTTCAAAACTCACCTACCAATGGGAGTAAGGCTTATTAAAATGTCTCTTACTGGGGTAACTCTTTAAAATATAATGTAGTTTTCCTTCTCAGAACTATATTGGTCAGCATGACCTATAGATGCATTGGTATTGTGCAGCATAGGTATAATTTACTTTTTCAACTAGAACAGGAATTCAAACTTAAATAAAAAATCACAGGAACCACCACATTTCTACAGAATTCAGCTTCTGTGAGCCACAATTTCCTCTTCTGCAAAACAGGAATACTTTAAACTTTACTGGAATTAGCCAAGATAATGGTTGGAGTATGATAAATAGGTTCCTTTCAGTTTAGGTGTTAGCTGTTATTACCAAAACTACTCTCTGTAGGAGATTTTACAAATGCAGGACATGATTAGTAGTAGTATAGTAGGACATGATTACATATAATTAACTCTTTTGAACATTTCACCATCTGATAACAAGGAAGACTGAGAAGCACATTCCAGAGGAATGATAAAATGGAGTCGTTTGGCATATTATTTGTAGAAAGGAGAATGTCTGCAGGTCGTTTATATTCTTGGCTGAATTAACTTATATTTCTCTTTGTCTGAGTATCATTGCATACCGGACATTTATTCCATCCCTGCTAATAGCAAATCAGCAGACTGTTTGACATGACAAATTCTTCCTCTTAATTGCACTTTCACAGTATCTTCAAAGTGCTCCCCGAGGAGTGAAAGAAACATTCAGACTTCAGATCTATTTCTTGCTTGCTTAATTTACAATCTGCGGGACCCATAACAATGATTATTAACATAGCCAGTACTAGATTCAGGAGGCCTTCACCCCCGTTTCAAAGAGTTAAAATACCTTTTACTCTACTGTTGTTCTGCCACATGCTAATGTTCGGTTCAGTCTCTTGAAATGGAAATCCACCCAATAAGAGCGATTGTCTTGGCACCAAGTGCTTTCTGTCTGGGCTGGATTTATAAACAGTAATTATTGGCTTCTAAGTGGTTATCATAAAATTCATTATATTTATCTTTGGGGAAACATTGGTATGTGTAGGGCAGAGAGTCATAGAAGCTGGAGTTTGATGAGCTTGAGCACTTTGTATTTAGGGTTAGTGAAGCTCAGTCAAATACCATCAAAAGTATGTTTATTCACTATCCTTATAGCCCAGCATGATCTGTATATCAATGTATGATTCCCCCATCTGAGGCAAGTCTTATTAGCATATATGTAGATAGAAGAAATGAACAAAGCTACTACTAGAACTGTGTGCCAGATATTTTAAAAAAGGATTTAAAGATATTATCTCATTAAATCCTACCCCAAAAGGTAGGTATCATTTCCCCTTGACAGTTTCATTTTTCACTTGAGTAAAATGAGATGGTAATCAGTTTGCATAGCTAACAGATGGCAGATGGCAGCTTTAGAATTGACACTCCAAGTCTACTTTAAACAGCGTCTAATGGAAGTTTCTGCCTTGGAGACCTAATTCTTGTGCATTCTCTCTTGTATACTAAAAAAGGGGGAAAAAAGTAATTTAATTATGTTATAAATGTTCAACTAACCTGGGTTTATTCTACAATTTGATGATTTTTGAAGGCTTTAACTTATAAACCGAATTGCTAAATGCTTTTCTTACATTTTTGTTTCCTACAGAAAATTAGGAAAACAAATGTTTATATAATTTTGAACTTTTCCAATACAGTTTAATTTCACAAAGTATTATAGTTTTTATTTCTAAACCCATTTCTAGTGAAATTGCCCAGGCATTCTTTTTTTCTTGCACATTTGTGTACCAACTTAAACTGACCCCTCTTTGGATCAAGGGTTTAAATGGCTGTCATATGAGTCAGTATCATTATTCATGTTTTTACTCTATGACACACAAAATTAATTGTTTACCTCATATTTGCCTTATTTCTTTGCATTTCATTACTTCATTATCTCCAAATATTTCCTTTCATTTCTAAAACAAGATACTTTAGTAGATAATATAGAATAATGATTGATTTAGTGATCTACTTTTGAAAAGACAAACTTATCCAACACAGTTATTTTCTCATCTGCTCTGGCTCATCACTCCACACCACCCCCCCCACACCAAAACAAAAAATTAAAATAGTGTATTTCTCATTTCCTCTTCATTTGTTCATTATTCTTATTTAACTTAGTAATGGAAAAATGAAGCATTTTTAGATATATTCTCAGCCCTGGCAAATAAACCTTTGAAGCTGAAACCAGTCAAAGGGAGAAATAAAGTTGGAGAAAACTATTTATTCCTTACAAGCAGTCATTTATTTCTGCTCCCCCGTGACTCTCACAACCCAGCTGCGAAGAAGCCACAAATACCTCTCCTGTCCAGGTGCCTGCTCACTCTTCACCCCTCTTGTAATCACAATCACCTGTTGATATGGAGTTGGACTACTGCTCTCCACTCCTTGGTAACACCTGTTGATATGGAGATGCGCTAAGGCCAGGCCAGAGATTCTGGAAATATTGCAGTTTTACCCACAGTAGGCTTCCTTGAAGTTCCATAGTATTAAAAACAGAGGTGTATGTTTACCCTAAATGCAAAATAAATACATAACAGGCAAAAACAAGTATATGGTTAAATACATTGCCTTGGAAGTAAATAGAATACCAGTTCCAATTCTCAATCCTTTAGTATTAAGGATGTGATCTTGGGAAGTTACTTGTCTGTTTCTCAGCTTACCCATCTTAAGAATGGTTATAGTAACAACAATTAGGTCTAGGGGGCAATTGAAAAAGCTAAATCTGATAATGAATGAAAAGTATTTAGGACAGTGCCAAACATACAATAAACAATTTTAGCTATTATGAAATGCAATTTCATAGAGCTAAATTTCTTTTAAAAAATGAATGAGTGAATGAATACATGAATAGATGAAATCTATGTTTGCTCAGCATACCCTTCTAATAAATTGGAACACTTAATTCTTTATCCTTCTGATTCAGGATGATTTAATCAACAAAATATTACCAGGCCATGTTTTTCATGTCCATTTTTCTCTGGATTTTTGTCTCTCATGGTCATGATATAACAACTGTATGAGGTACAAACACAGGGAAAGGTCAAAGAGAACCTTAAAATGTATTTTACATCCTTTCCTTTTCCTTTTTTCTCATTTCTTTCCTTTCCTTCTTTCTCTCTCACTCACTTTCCTATCCTTTGTTTACCCACTTCTTTTTTCTCTCTTTCTTCCCTTTTTTATTAATATGAATGGTGAGAAATTAACAAAAATAATGCATATAGAAGGAGCAGCAGTTTGGAAGGTGACAAGTTCAGATTGTTGCACACTGAATTCACTGTGTCAGTATGAATAGATTTTAGTTGGGACATATCTCCAACATGTAACTGATTTAAGAGAGATTAAGAATGATGTTAATATTTCAGTTATCATCAGTGTTGATTGTTACTGGACCAGATGTAACAATCAGATATAAAGATATAATACATCTTTAGAGCCAACAGTCTAGGAAGAAAAAAAAATCCCCCATCTTATCTGCTGATGTTACTCTAGATAAGAGTTAAGCCAGTTTGAGAATCACATGGAAAGTTTTATTGTTTTAATAATGATACTACGGTATCACATTTAGAAATTGTGACTTAGTAAGTCAGTGTGGGAAATGAAAATAGAGGTTACAATCGGTATAAATTATTTTTAAAGAAAAACATTGCTTTATTATGTAAAATTTAAAAATTTTATTCATTAAAAACCATAAACACCTCATACATTGCTGGTAGGTTTTTTTAAATAATTTATTTTGGTATCATTAATCTACAATTACATGTGCAATATATGGTTATTAAACAAGCCCCTTCATCAGGTCCCCCACACCAACCCCATTACAGTCACTGTCCATCAGCGTAGTGAGATGCTATAGAGTCACTACTTGTCTTGTCTGAGTTGGACAGCCCTCCCCATGCCCCCCCCAACATTACGTCTGCTAATCATAATGCCGCCTTTTCCCTCTTATCTGTCCCTTGCCACCATCCCTCCCCAGTCCCTTTCACTTTGGTAACTATTAGTCCATTCTTGGGTTCTGTGAGTCTGCTGATGTTTTGTTCCTTCAGTTTTTTTCTTTGTTCTTATACTCCACATATGAGTGAAATCATTTGATACTTGTCTTTTTCAGCTTGGCTTATTTCACTGAGCATAATACCCTCTAGCTCCATCCATGTGGTTGCAAATGGTAGGATTGGTTTTCGACTTATGGTTGAATAATATTCCATTGTGTATATGTACCACTTCTTATTTATCCATTCATCTACTGATGGACACTTAGGTTGCTTCCATTTCTTGGCTATTGTAAATAGTGCTGCGGTAAACATAGGGGTGCATATGTCTTTTTCAATCTGGGATGCTGCAGGTTAGGGTAAATTCCTAGGAGTGGAATTCCTGAGTCAAATGGTATTTCTATTCTGAGTTTTTTGAGGAACCTCCATACTGCTTTCCACAATAGTTGAAATAATTTGCATTCCCACCAGCAGTGTAGGAGGGTTCCCTTTTCTCAACATCCTTGCCAGCATTTGTTGTTGTTTGTGTTATGGATGTTGGCCATCCTCACTGGTGTGAGGTGGTATCTCATTGTGGTTTTAATCTGCATTTCTCTGATGATTAGCAATGTGGAGCATCTTTTCATGTGCCTGTTGGCCATCTGAATTTCTTCTTTAGAGAAGTGTCTATTCATGTCCTCTGCCCATTTCTTAATTGGATTATTTTCTTTTTGTTGTTAAGGTGCGTGAGTTCTTTATATATTTTGGATGTCAACCCCTTACCAGATACGTCATTTATGAATATATTCTCCCATACTGTAGGATTTCTTTTTGTTCTACTGATGGTGTCCTTTGCTGTACAGAAGCTTTTCAGCTTGATATAGTCCCACCTGTTCATTTTGCTTTTGTTTCCCTTGCCCGGGGAGATATGTTCATGAAGAAGTCGCTCATGTTATGTCCAAGAGATTTTTGCCTATGTTTTTTTCTAAGAGTTTTATGGTTTCATGACTTACATTCAGGTCTTTGATACACCTTGAGTTTACCTTTGTGTATGGGGCTAGACAATAATCCAGTTTCATTCTCTTACATGTAGCTGTCCAGTTTTTCCAACACCAGCTGGTAAAGAGGCTGTCAAATCCGCATTGTATATCCAAGGCTCCTTTATCAAATATTAATTGACTGTATATGTTTTGTTTAATGTTTGGATTTTCTATTCTGTTCCACTGGTCTGTGGGTCTGTTTTTGTGCCAATACCAGATTGTCTTGATTACTGTGGCACTGTAGTAGAACTTGAAGTCAGGGAGCGTAATTAACCCTGTTTTATTCCTCCTTCTCAGGATTGCTTTGGCTATTAGGGGTCTTTTGTGGTTCCATATAAATTTTAGAATTATTGGTTCTAGTTCATTAAAGAAAGCTGTTGGTAGTTTGATAGGGATTGCGTTGAATCTGTAGATTGCTATAGGTAGTATAGCCATTTTGACAATATTTATTCTTCCTAGCCAAGAGCATGGGATGCATTTCCATTTGTTAGTGTCCTCTTTAATTTCTCTTACCAGTGTCTTGTAGTTTTCAGAGTACGGGTCTTTCACCCCCTTTGTTAGGTTTATTCCTAGGTATTTTATTCTTTTTGATGCAATGCAGAAATGAGGAAAAAATGCTGGTGGGCAGAAGAATGTGGAGGTCAAATATAAGAAGGTATCATTGAGCTGGCAACAGTGGAACACAAACAATGCCTCAGTTTTTCAGGACAGTCCTCCAGGAAGGCAAGTGAAATAACCTTCTTAGAATATTACTTTTATGAGAAAAGGGGAAGAATTTATTGACTGGTTCCATATCCCATTGGACAAATATTCAACATAAAGGACATTAACTTTGCACATCTACATATTTGGACACCAAGGAGGATTTTGTAGTGTATTGTGCTTCATGATCATCAGGGAAGCCCTTGCTGCAGGAAGGGTCAGGTGTATGATGAGTCACAGTTTATGAAACAAGACTTAACCAGGCTCACCTACCCGAACGTCATTAGTGCCCACACAGGACTGGGTGCCCTAATAACTGCTGGAAAAAGAAACACGTGATTCCAAGAAGATCTGAAGTTGCCAAAGCGATAGATACATGGTCTACTGGCCTGCTCTTTCATACCTTGCTTATAATGGAAAAACACCAGTATTGGTTTTATTGTTCTGCATCTCAAAAGTCTAGTTTAGAATCAAGATCTTTATTATTGAATAACTAAAATGTGTTCTTTCCAGTAGCATCCACTAGTTAAGTTCAGATCCTAGCTCTGATACTTGAGCAACTAAATTAAAAAAATCAGCAATTAAATTTTTCAATATCAATTTCTTCTGAAGAAGAATAAGAGGAATCAAAGATTTTTCTGGAAAATGAGCTAAATTAAAATGTATAAAATACTTGTAAGCACTATGCCTGGCATGTAGGGGTCTCTCAGAAATGTGTAACTATTATTTTACTTGTAATTAGGACAATATTTATGAAATAATGAGCATTTTGAAGAGGGAGCAATGAGAATCAGCATTCAGGAGCATGCAGAGATATTTGAATGGTGGAGACTTCATAAGGAAGATGAATTACATAAGAGAGTAGCTTCAGTGTTGTTTGAAAGTGAAAATGTGTATTCTTTGAAAGGCAAATGTAAGTAGCACACATTTGGGGGTAGTGTATAACAGGAATGTCAGTGTGAAAGAACCTAAGAAAGCAAGAGGATATAAAAAGTTCTCATACAATGAGGTAAACACTTTGTGTTTAATGGAGAAAGTGAGTGGTGTCAAAAAAAAAAAAATACCAGAAGTGCTGGGTTTGAAATTGAGACAAAAGGGGGATTTTAGATATGATATGTGAACAGAATGAAGAAAGAGGATTAATGTTGAATTCCTGGAGAAGGCTTATTTATTGTTGTTTTATGGTCTGGATTACTTGAGCAACCATAATAGAGTAGGCATTTTATAAAATACAGTTTATAGTCCCACTAACAAGATTAATAGGAATAGAATCCATACATAAAAGACATCAGTTTAGTATTTAATACAATTGAGAAGTATGAGGTAATAGACCACTTATTTTTTAACCTGTTCTCTGAAGCCAATCTCAAATAGAAAATTGTCATTGAAAAGGATATATATGGTAGTAACACAAAAGGGAGGGGGATACCAATAAAAAATAGGAGCTATTTCTAATACAGGAACAGTTTAGCAGAATACAAAAAACATTAGGAGAAAACTCACTAAGAACAGCTACTATCTAGGTAGACTTAAATTTGTCTGATATGTAATAGAAAAAAAAAAACATATATACCATATAGACCACACAATTAAAAAAATGGGGATTAAGTTAGACATGGTCTGTTTTTAAACAAATGATGAATAAACAGCCAATGAATGGAATCCAATTAGTCAAGTTTGGTCAACTTCCAGTATTATTAACAAAGAAGATTCTTTGTGAATTTAAATCTGCATATTTACTCAAATGTTCTATTCATAATATCTTTCTTTATTGTTTGATCCCTCACTGAATTCATTGTTACCCAGAGATACATGATGCACTATGAAAAGAGGAAATTAAAAGGAAACTAAAGAGTAGAATATACAACATCTATTGATGCCTCCAAGGTAACCATTATCTGTGAAAAATAAGAGCACCAGGAAGCAGTCATTTTGTAATTTGCCAAAAAAAAAAAGTTAAGAGAAAGGATGTGAAGAGATGTGTATCACTGTGACTAGAAAAATATTTTCATGAAAATTATTTTCTTGAAAATATTAATGATAAGCTGTGAACATAAGTTTGGAAATTGCTTTCAAAGAATCCAGTGCCTTTAAGAGTTGGCAAGACCAGCTAGTACTTGTCTGTTAGTCAGGATAGCAAACACTAGGACTTTATATTTCAACAGAAATAATAATGTAGTATAATTATAATGTAAGTCTCTGGACACTGGTGGTCCAAAACTAGAGTGGCCACATAGGAGACATAATACAGAAAACATTATCATTGTTAACAAATGCAGTGTTTCTCTTGACCTCCATTGCTGCCATATTGATCCAGATCAGCACCATCCCTCCCCCAGACTCCTGTCTGGTCAGCTCTGTAGGTTTCCCGTGCATTCCCTCCAATACCTGCCGTGTTCTAGTCTCCACACAAGAGCCAGAGTGATACCGTTAAAATGCAAATTATATTAGGTCACTTACCCCATGTTCAAAACTTTCCAGTGACTTTTTATTATGTTTCAGTGTATCACATAAAATCCTGATCCAAGGACTTCAAAGATGTGACATGGACATAATCTGGCCCCAGTTATCAGATTGTTCCTTTTAGTCAGGCCAGGCTGACTGCTCTTCCTCGAACCACAGTAAGGAATATCCTGCCTCAGCAACTTTATACTTATTTTTCTCTCCACATGGAATATTTTATTTCTAGGTATTCTCAAAGTTTTTCCCTCCATTCAGTTTCCACCCAAGAAAATTGTCTCAAACTTCCCTGCCCAGCCTGTCTAACATGCCTTTCTAAGTCACTCACTATCATTTTACTGTTTTAATTTCATCAAAGCACTTATTTCTATAAAATTTCATATATATTCTTCTTTATTTTCTTATCTATGAGATGCAACCAGTGTGAATTCAGGGGCTTGTTTTGTTCACTACCAAATACTAGTGTCCAGAAAGTGTGAAGGACTCAATTATTTTTTATTCTGAGTGAATGAAAAAACTGAATGAGAAAAGAAAGAATGGAAGGCTAAGTGTTTTTCAAACACAAAAACTGGACCAGCAATCTCCAACATATCTTTCTGTATGTAATAGTGGAAGTAGTTCATATCTATGCTATATACTAGCTACTAGAAAAAATGAGTCCATTAAATTCTTGAAATGTGACTAGTAAAACAAATTACATTTTTTAATTTTCTTAAATTACTAGCATAGCATATTGACCCAAATATTCACTGCACATTACAGTTTTTTTTAAAAAGCCCATTGAAATATTTGTTTTATTTGAAATGTGTGCCCTGGTATTACTACTTATCAAAAATTTCAATTTTGACTCGGAAGATTTCATTTTGATTTAGGCTTTTAGTTCAATTATGTGATATTGGAACTTACAACTTTATAAGTGAAAGTTCTTTTTTAATGAGTAAGAATAAAATGAAAATATGAGATAAATTTGGTTTTCAGATTTTTAAAATATTTGTTAAAATTATTTCTAGTGTTGTCAGTGGTTTGGATGGATTTACTTAAACACTTTAAAATTAAAGAATTTGTCTATTCAATTCCATGTTTATGAATTTGCCAATGAAATAATCAGATATAGGTTAAATGTGTTTGGTGTACAAGAATTTTCAATGAAACTATTGTAATAATGCAAAGTAGGGATATTCTTAACACCCAAATATAATGGATTTATATGAGTTGGAAATGAACTACATCCTATGGTTGAATTACATATGTAAGACTAAGCCACAAATTTTTCCTAAAAAGTGTATAAGGCATAATACAATATATTATAGTTATTAAATATTACATATAATGTATATTATGTTATAATGTGTATATAATTTATGATTGTGTAAACCACATAAACTTTTTACTTATTTATGTTTCAGGAGACTAATGGCAATAACTGTACTGGCTAAGGTTAATTATCTCTGTTTGAGGTAAAAACTTATAGTTTGGCCTCCTAAGTGAGGATTACCTCCTGTGTATTTTACAGCTTTGGATTTTCTTTGGTAAACCTATTTTGGCTTACCTAAAAAACTTGTGCTAAACTATTCTTGTCCTCTTCCTGGATTCTAATAATCTGTTCAGTTTATTTCTAATTTACCAACTTCCGGTGTCTATGTTCTCTATCACCTGTACCTTCAACTCAGAGAAACTATAAGCCAGGGTAAACTTGCAGCAGTTAAGATGTTCTTGTTTGCAGTTAAGATAATGTTCTACTTACACTGACTTAAACTAAAATATAAATTTACTGATTACAGACTTTTATTTTAAGACCAAATACGGGGATAACTGAACTTGATTTACTGCATATCACATGATTCAGAAATATATTTCATATTTCTTTCTGCATTCACTGAAAAGGCCTTGAGATTCAGTTCTTGCAACTTGATGGCATGCCCATCATTATGTGGGTGTGATGTAAGGGTTGAAGTCTGCAGAATGTGCTTTAACCTTGGATTAAAGGGTGAGATAAGTGTTTCTGGATCCTCATAGATCTCAAATTAAAGCTGGAGTCTGTAGAAGGGAGGAGTGGAAAGTTAATCCTAGGAAGAAAATTAACAAAGGCAACTAGAGAAGTAGATTCCTATCTCCTATATTCCTGACTGCAGCAGACACCCCTACTATGAGAGAGTGGGTTAGACACAATCTCGTGGCAAAATGAATGTTTTATTCTTCACTGTAATGCATAGAAGCATAGTGTTTCTCTCTTTAAAACCACCAGATCTGCTCATTTGTCTTTGGTACTTTTTCACATCCACAACTGTTTAGCTCTTTGGTGAGGGCCATTATTTACCTCTCCTACATAAGTATTTATATGTTTCATTGTGTGAGTTAAAAATGATAAGTGAGCTGTATTAAGAGTCAAACAACAGCAGGTTATTTGTTACTTTAGCCAAGATTTGTTAATCTGGAATCATAGTTCTTTTCTGTAGGGGTTCTTTTTGAAGTAGTCTTAGGTCTTATTTTATAGTACCCTGCTTACTTAGCATTTATTCATGAATTAATCATGGTGTGCCCTTAATGCCCATTATTATCACGATAGAACAAGTGCCATTATAAACTGTTTTCATATTAATCTAACAAAAACAATTTGCAAAAATATAACTATTTTGACTTGAGTTTATGTATCATTATAAAAAAAAACTTACCTGAATTTTAGGTGTTTCCCCTCCGGACTATATAGAAAATTACAAAAATATAATAAAGACAAACAAAATCATTACAGAAAACTTTAATAACTTCAACATAAGAAAAAAAAAGCATCATGAAACAAGAAAACAGGAATGTTAATGTTATATATAAATTACCATTGCAAATAAATCACATTTTTCCCAATTCTTATTTTTCCGCCTTCAAGTTTTGAAAGTAGTGTAAATTATAGCTTGATGTTTTCTGAAATAATATGTCTGATTTATAGAGTACAGGACTCACAAGACGGGGTAGGAATTGCCGTAGTTCAACTCTGGCTTAAGTCTTTGAAGTGGTGTTATATATTTATTCTCACAGCCAAATGATTCACCTTTCATTTTATAGAGCATGATGATGGATAGCACTTTGGGTACCTTGAAGTGATATGTGGCAGTTCCAAACACTGAGATATATTTCCAATGTTTAAATAGAAATCCACCACTGGGCACCACATATGAGTATGCTGGCTTTGGTATGTTCTAATTAGGTCATGGGAAGCAAACAATTTATTAAAATAGCATTGCCATATTTATAATATTGTGGCATAGAATAGTGAAGAGATTGTTCAATAAAAAGAAAGAGGGAAACATATTGCTTGGAATTGTGAAAAAGAATTATATTGTGTTCAAGTCTTTAGCTATGTTACCTTCATGTAACTTTAAATAATTTAACCTCTCTGATACTTATTTTTCTCTAAAATGCGGACAAAATTTCTTGCTTTATCTGTCATCCTGAATTTATTGTTACATATGAATGAGATAATATGTGCAAAATCATCTCCCTATTCTTTCTATTCCAATACCTTTTTCTGTTCTTTCTGCTGATCCCTTTTTAAATTACCTGATCCTTAAATGCTATTTCTCTTAAGTGTCTGTCCTTGACCCCTTCCCTTCACTTGCTATTTTTTCCACCCCTGTGAGTGATTTCACTTAAATAGCTATAGATATCAATATATACTCATGGTTTTCCACTACCAATTTCATCAAGCTCCAACACCATATAAGGAACCCATTTACTAAGAATCCACAGCTGAATTTAATTATGTCCCTTCCATTTGGGCCTGATTCCTACCTCACTTATTTTTTTTAAGCATTTTTTGTTAATTGAAGTATAGTTGACATACAATCTTATATTGGTTTCAAGTATACAATACAGTGATTCAGCAGATACCCATATTGTTAAATCCTCACTCAGCAATACAAAGAATCATTAGAGAATTCTATGAAAAATTATATGCCTACATCACTTCCAAGAGACAAAACTACCATCTAAACAAACAAAAAAGAAAAAGAAATAAAAACACCATTAATGTAAATAAATTGGAAACCAGGAATCTTATTTAAATTAAGAATCTTTCATTTTTATAACATCTTAAATGCAAGCAACTAAATCCTGTCTCTTTTATCTCATTTTTATACTTATAATTCATTCTATATACTATGGACTGATATACACACCCTTAATTTAAACTACTATAATATTAGCTTTTAACTTGTCTTTCTACTTTCCGGCCATCACACAAAGGTAGACTGCTAGATCTTAGATGCAAGCCCATACGCGTTTAGGCCATCTCAAATCCGTTAATGATCCTCCATAGTAAGGTCCTCAGCATGGCTGCTGATATCCACACATGTCAATTTAAGCCCTGAAAGAAACAGATTTGAGGACAACCCTCATGTCAGCAGTATGAAATTAAATTACTTCCCTGAACATACCATCCAGTTTCATACCTCAGTGGCTTTGGACATACTTTTTCCTATGTCTGAAATGTTCTTCTCTCCTTATTCACCTAATTAATCCGTACTTATCTTTAACATCTTTCCTCATTTTTTTTCTCCTGTGGGAGATCATAAAGCTATTTGAAATCCTACAATAATCTCATCATATATCTGACACTCCCACCTATTTGTAAGCTTTTTGAGGACATGGATGGATCATCCTGACACATGTAGACAAGGACTTTAATTTAAATATTTTATTATGATTTATTAAAACATACTAAAAAAATTGGCAATTAAAATGTTGTGACTCCTTTGTATACTGATGCATGCATGCCACATTTTAGTAAAAAGCAAATCCGAATGTCTGATTTCAAAGTTAAATTCTCAACTGTGACAATGTAATATACACTTATTATGTTCATTTGTTAAAAAATGTTTGGTCAGTTAACAGAGTATGTTCTGTTTTCAATAGATGAGAATTAAAATCAGAACTGAGGTTTTTATCATTTAGGTGATTTCCTAATTTTATATATTCTGAAAGACATTTTTACCTGAGAGAATGCATTCATGATAATAATGACTGAACTATATTTAACACATAATTGAAATTATATTGAATACTATCATATCTCAATGTTCACAAAAAATAATATAAGTAAATTGCACCTGAGATAGATACTTGCTCTTTTATTTAAACTAGTAAGTGGTAGAGGTCATTCTGCAAGCCCTAGAGGAAACTGATGATTAATAACTTTTTTTTAAAAGGTGTTCTGTATTTACATAGGCTTGGAGTTTGGTCTAAGACATGTTAAATGATTTCTTAAAGCAGAATCCTTCACATTAGTAATGTATAATGGACCATTTGATATTCCAAAAGGATGTATTTCCCAAGCTTATTTGACCGTGTTATCTACCCATATTTGCAAGAGTGTTTTTCAAAACTAGTATCTCAAAAACATAACCTGGACAATACTAGTTTGAAATTTTCATTTGCAGCTCACTATTTCAGTGTGTTTCATAAAATATTTATTTTTCAAATTATTCCAAATATTTCAGACAAAAATTAAAATAATATTTAGGGGATTCATGTATAAAAGTCAAGAGTTATACCTTATGAGTTAATATGAGTTACAGCCTGTGCAAATGCAGCTACGAATGGGAACTCTTTCTGTTTTGAAAGAGATTAGAGATTGGAATAGGATAAAAAGCAGCATGGTGCAACATGTAACCTGCAAGTGAACAGTTTCTTTAGCTGCTTCACAAGTGATTGCCAAGTATAGGTGTGAAGATCAACAGACATGAGAAGAAAGAGTGGAGGAATCTGCTATTAGAAGTGAAGCAATAGAAGGAGCTGGAAAAGAAGACAAGTTTTACAGAAAGTCATGGCCAGTTCTTTATTTCTTGAGAATGAAAAAGGAAAAAGAGGAGGACAGTGGTAAAAGGGGGATGATGAGGAGAAATGTAATTATTCCGAAGGGATTACTAGTCATGAAGGTAAATAGCAAATCAACAAGTCCTGATTATAAAACAGTTGGGGATTATTAGAAAGGATATGTTAGCAATGATGAATGTATTGGGACTGAAAGACAGAGAAGTGACTTCTCAGTCATGTCTCAGGAAGCCTGGAAATGAAGACTGAGAGCTGCTAGATGAAATTTCAATAGATATTAGTAAGAATCTATGTGGTGATTTCTGGAGATGAGTCATTTGGCTAAAAAGATAATGAAATACTGCAAATCAGCTGAATAAGATACTGGACAGATATATGAAAGGAATTCTTAAGAATCTCTATTCCCAGAATTTTCACTTGAGGTAAATGATGATTCAGAAAGCATTTATGCAGACTCCTTCAAAAGACAGAAGAGTCAATAGAATACTACTCTAGCATCATGTATGATGTCATCCATGTGATATCCCCATGCCCTTTTTACCGTCCAAGTAGAATTTAACAATCTTTATCCTTTTTGCTCAGGCAGTCCCTGGGTATTGTCTATGGACCTTTTCTCTTTATTGTTTCATTCCCTTGACTCTTTCAGTCACTTAACTTTAAGACCAACATATAGAGTGGTTACTCCCCAATTTTTTTTTTCAGCACAGACCTTAAAGTCTATATCCAATTGTCTATTAAACATCTCTGCTTGTACATGTCAAGCAAAATATGACCAAAACTGAGCTTCTGATGATGTTTTCCTTAGAGTTGTCTCTCAAGACTTTCTCACTTCATTTTATAGCAATTCTCCCTGTCTGATTGCATGGGCCAAAGAGTTCCTTGGGAGGATCCTTGACTGCCTCCTTTCTTTCACATATCATGTACAATCCATCAGCAAATCTTATCAGTTCTACCTTCAGATATGTTTGACCCCTTCTCGTTGCTCTGGTCCTAGTCATTGGCATCTCTCACTTAAATTATTGCACTAAACTCCTAATTAATCTCTCTGCTTTCCTCTAAACTCCTGCATTTTATTCACAATACAAACATAACCTTTGAAGCAAAAATACAATTGGGTCACTCCTTTGATTGAAACCTTCCAATGACTATCCATACCACTCTGGTTAGAAACCAAAATAATCACAATGGCCTACAAAATCTTCATCTTCTACCATCTCTCTCAGGCTCAGCCCATCGTAGGTACAATGGCCTTCTTATTATTCCTTGAACTTTTCCAGGTTTACTTCATTTGATCCCTTATATGCTTAATCTTCCTTCTTCCCAGAAAGCTTTTCCTCCTATTATTTTCTTCAAATATTAACACAAATGATATTTTCCAAAAAATATCTCCCTGTCCACCTATTTAAAACTGTGACACCTCCTCTTTATCACTTGTCAGTGTTTTTTTCTCTGTAATCCCCACTATATAACATTTACCATATTTGACATATTAAATATTTATTTTTGTTTCCCATGTAAGCTTCATGAGGGCAGGGAACTTTATCTGTTTTGCTGTTTTATTAATTATGCATAGAATACGTGTGGTTCATAATACATGTCCAATGAGTGTTTGCCTGTTTACTTGAATGAATAAACGAGTGAATGTTTGAATCATGTGAACCCTTTTATCTTCTGCCAATGCAAATTGATGAGGGATGAGCACCTGCTACACTACCAGCCAATTCACATATTGTTTAGTGACCAAAACCCTTAGGTACATGATTTGCCTAAAGATGAGCTGAGTCAAGCAGAACCTTTTTCAGCAATTTCAATTGAGAACTACAGAAATCTTCACAGTTTTATTTCAGAACAAAAACATGAAGGTCATTATCTGAAGAGATCAAGAAGAGGTGGCATGGGAAGAGAGAATGGATCAGAGGAAAGCTTTGAGTAAAGAGAAAAGATATTTGGTAGCATAAAGAAAAATGAAACAAATGGAGAAAAGCACAAGGAGAGAAAGGCCACTCTCTAAGGATGTGCCATTTCAATTCCAGTTTCTATCCTCAATTAACATGAGTATAAAACTTTTTGTTTGAAATGATGTAAATACATCTGTGTTTCTCAGAATGAGTTCCAGTTCAGACTCATACGTTTCAGTCTCACTCAGATAAAGGTATCTTTTAATTCCTTATTTTAGTAAGTTACATCAATTCTGCCTTCAAGAATTTCTCCTTCCAAGCTGGCTATAAACTCAGATTTAGTTAGTTATATGGTTCTTCTTCACTCCCACTCAACTTTGCCTGCATTGAAGGTGCTGTTGAAAAGCAGTTTGTTCCATCCTGCACAGTCCTTTCCACTGCTGTGTATTTGTTCTTTCCATTCCACTTTGGAACATAGGAAGTTTGAGTGTAAGGTCCAGTGTGCTGCAAGGATTCAGCCCCCTAGAAGGAGCTCAGACCCGTAGCGGAGATTCTACCTCCCCTCTGGAGAGCAGGCAGAATGCAAGTTCCTGCTACTTCTGGGACAGAAAGCCACCTTTCCTCTTGTAATCCAAATCAGTTTGTCCTCCTGAATTTCTTCACAAGGGCTCTTTTGGGGTCCCTGAAAGAACAATCTGTAGTACACTGGAATAATCTCTTTATTGGACCCATCATATTTCAAGACCAGGGAAAAGGTTGCTTCTGTTTCAATACAAAATCACTGTGGCAAGTTATCATAAAGCTGGGCTGTGTGTTTAAAACACAACCCAAATTAATATTACTATGCAAATGAGTCTGATTTGTGGAGTCTATGTTATAGGCTTTGTTATACTGAGGTATTTTCAGTAGATGCTATGGTCAAACATAATTTCTCCAATTCCTAGAATTTTGAAAAAAACAGATAAGGCAAAGACAAACTTATTTTTCAACTAAATTCTTACAAAATTTTTATTTGCTCTTATATAATGTACAGTTTATTCAGATAATTTAAATACTTACCAATTTTATTAATCCTATAACTAAACAAATTTGAAAAGATGGATATAGTCTTGAAGGAGGAAAACACAAAAAAGAGTGGTGGAAATAAGCCACTGAAAATATAAATGAAAAAGACTCAGAAATATTTTTTTCTCTGCCATTGAGAAGATATATATTCAAATAAAGGGGCAAGTCTGATTTTTTTGAAGTATTGTTGACCTGGAAGGCATTACTATCTATGCAATTAATATAATCCTATACAAATTTGATTGATAACATACACATTAACACATTATTTAATACAAAACAGATTGCTCATATATAAAAAGTGAGTAATAATAGTACCAATGTCATAAAATGGCTATAAAAATGATATAAGTTGATACGTGCAAAGCACTTAGGACAGTTATTTACTAAAAATGACAAATATTTAATGTTTTTGTTATATTATTAGTTTGATAAACACATTTTCTTTAAATTCTTCATTTCATGTAATTCCAATTTGTCATTGAGTATAAGAATGAATAACTTCCATAAATATTTTAGGTGCAGCCTGTTTTTTCATAGGATGGTTGCTATTGCTTTTGAGTTTTTAAAAAATTACCTTCACGTAGAGTAAATACATTAGATAGCTGGATGGATAGATAGTTATTGTTGATCATAGGGGAAGCAGAAAATTATAGTAGCCTTTAAACATGAAAGATAAAGCCTTTAAAAATAAACATAAGAACTTGATTTTGTTCCCAGGGTATGATAGCTTAACATGTGTTATTAAAGAAATAAATCTTCACTATTTGGCTAATTAAACTTAATATTACAAGCTTTGAGTGGTAAGAGGAATTGAAGATGAATTAAGGCCAATGAAGCCCTACCAAAGAGAAAAACAAAACAAAACAAATAAGATCACAAATTTCATATGTTTTGGAATACTGGAGTATTTGACAAATTGTAGTACACAAGAATAGGAATCATAAAATGCATTTGAAATGATTGATTTACTGGACTTATCAAATCAGACCCTAATTATTAGGCTTAGAAAATTCCTTTAATATTCTTTTGAATCCTGAGAAATGTAGGTATGTGTTTACATTTACCTAAGATCTAACAAAATTCCATGGATTCATCATCACATTTCATGTTATTCATGAAATATAAAATCTCCTCACTTTTGTTTTCCAACTTGGGAGAATAAGAGTCTTTATATTCTGGTTTCTGTAAATTATTATTCACCAAATATTACTGTTTCTTGGGAAGAAAAATTAAATAGATACATGATTTATTGTATACAAATGTATTGTTCATTTTCATAATGATGCTTTATTAGAAATTATCCTATAAAGCATTAGTGTCACACAGATACATGAAGTTTTATATGACCATGGCATAATATACTTAATTATAAATGCTAAGAAGAGACTAGTATGAGATCATTAGCTTTGCAATACAAGGTGACCCTTTACTATCTAAACTAGAATAATTTGAAAGTGTAAGAAATATGAAAACAATTAATACTAGAGCTACAGGTATAAACCAATATTGTCCCACATAAACCAGGCTTGATGGTCTCATGGTCACTCTAACAGTTTTCACCAAATGTAAAAATACTATATATAAAATATATAAAGTACGTTGAGTATATATAATCTGTATATTTTGTTAGTATATATATATTATATGTGTACATATATACACCCACATACACACTGGTAAATACACATGTAGTATATATAAATATATATAATGTATATATATTTGTGTGTGTATATATATATGTTTTATATATATGTACTATCTATATTTTTTTACTATTTAAATATTTGCTTCTTAACATTAAATGGAAAAAATACTATGTAATTGAAGTTATGAGTTGCTTTTGTACAGTGCTTTATTGAATTGGGTGGATGGGGGCACTCTTTATACCATTCCCTTTCACAAAAACAACTCTCTTTGTTTTCTTATGTTTCTAGGTAAAATTTCACTGGTAGAAAGAGTTTCCTCCATAGCTAAACTGCAGGAAAAAAAATTACATTATACTTAGTACTAATTTCTCCTTATACTTCCTTCCATGTACTCAAGTTTCTTTCATATACCTCTAGGTAAAATCAATGCAAGTAGAAAATCACTTCAAAAACCTGAAGCTGACAAGCCCCAAATGTCTATTTTCTAGTCCAGAGTGTCAACTATCCCTTATATAAAATGACTTAGTGTTCTGAATGAGTTCTAGCTTATCAATGTCATTTTTCATAAGTGTGAGCTATTTATAAAACTCTTGATGTGATAAGATTAAATTGGCATAGAGAGAACTTTCACCTCCTTTACTTATACATTGATTAATGCAACTAAAATTTACATTAACATTTTGATGTTCCCATCATGCTGTGGAAATACATTGTTTCAAGTTGATTAAACCCTTGAATCTTGTTTATACAAGTTCCTATGTATAGAACTGGAATTCACCGTCCATCACTCCTGTGGCTGTCTCCTTGGCCCAAGTAGAAGATATGCCAAATCCTCATTGCATTATTTCTTCTACCTTCTTAGTATTTTTATTGTGTCTTCATTATCTCTTCAACTTCATGTCCCCAGAAAGTGTGATTAATGCATCTTCTACAGCATTATCAAAGTCACTGATACATGTAAAATGATCAGTCCTTACATAGTCTTCTAATATATTACTAGCTATCTATACTTACATATAAACATATCTTTTGCCAAAGACCAATCATTCTAGTGTGTTACTGTAATTAATGTCCAATCCTCTTATATCATCCTTTCCCACATTACAATCATAAATTGGAAGAAGGAATAAATGAACCATAGGTACTCCATTATTCTTCAGTTCTTTGCTTAAGATGTCATTATTTCTATAACAATGCTTTTGTATCACTAAACAATGAGTCACTAAACATCAAAAATCAGTCCTTTCTCCCTGTATGAGTACAATATTCTATTTTATAGGGACTCTCTTGTTTTCTTCTTTAATAAGATATAGCATCTGCTCTTGAAACATGGACATTGTATAATACTTGTAATTTGTCTTTAGAAGTGCTCTTTCATCTCATCTTGATGCCATATGTTGAATTAGCTTGAGCAAAATGGAATACTTTGGATCCATGTATGGTGATAAAGACCAAAACGTCAAGATAAGTAGGCGTATAGCTTGGCCTCAGAATTGACTGGTGCCAGAACTTTAATGCTGCACCAGCTCACCTGCTCTCTAAATCCCATGTTGGTTTCTTTTATGTTTTTGTGGGCTTTTTTCTTTCTTTTATAGGAAAATGGCTTTTTCCACACAGTAAAAATTTGAATGCCTACCACATCTACTTGTTAATTTTATATCTTACAGTTTCAACCACAGGAGAGGGATTTTTTTTTCTTCTTTTTCACCTATAGGTGAGAAAGCGAATGGGGTAGAGAGGAGAGAGAGAGCAGAAAGAGAAAACATAGTCTGGTGTGAATGAGGTGTCTACTCTAGTTTAATGAAACTGGACTGGGAGAGCCCAGCTGGCACGCTGATGAAGCGTGAGACCAGCAAAGCGGTTTTGTATTCTTGACCCAGGTTTTGATTCCTCTGGACTCATTGCTGTTCTGCAGGTTTACAGACAACTCTTCAAAGTCTAAATATTAATCTGTGTGAGAAGATTCCGATTTACCATCTGGCTCCAATGGAGCCATAATTTTCTTTCTTCAACCCACTCTACTCTTCCAACTGTTTTGTTTTTCAATTTACCTTCTGAGATTTAAATTTTATTTTTCATCTTCGAGACTTTCTGTGTTCCTTACTTTGCTTTTTTGTAATAACACATTCTGTCTTAAAACTTCTGTTATGTTTTGAAATTCTCAATTGGAAGCAATTCCACCTGAGGTTATATTTGCAAATACATGTGGAGAGTTTTAGCTGTTGGAACTAGTAGGAATGGAAGGTTGCTACTAGCATCCAGTGGGTGGGTAAAGGCCAGGGACGCTGCTAAACCATCCACAATCCACAAGCCAGTTCCCCACAACAAACAGTTATCTGGGTGAAAATGTCAGTAGTGTTGAGGTTGAGAAATCCTATTCCAGAGACCAGAAAAGTATTTCTGAAATTGTGAGACACAGATCAACAAACTCATCACCACCTGTAGTTATTGCTTCATAAAATTAGGATGGATATGGACACCTGAGAATCTGTTTTTTTAACAATCTTCTCAGAGGATTCTTAATCATAGTGAAGTTTTAAAACTATAACTACTATGTGATACTATCAGCTACTTCCTTTCTCAGTATGAGAAAGGTTGCTTTTGGAGCATAAGCCTTCTAACTTTTGTTTTTGAGATTTAGAGAATTTTTTTTTCTTTTACTTCATAATATCCTTAGGTAATTGGCCCAAATAACCATAATAACAAACATTATTTCCTACTTGTCTCTGACATCTCCATTCTTTCAGGAATACCATTAATTCTTTGCTCTTGATTTATTTATAAATATCTCCTAAAATTGCTTGATTACCACAAGCAAATTACTATCAATTATCACTATGCAATGCCAACTTCTAACGGCCATCAGTGTGTGACTCACCCAGGAAAGAGAAAATCTTTCAAAGATTTTAAGATACCACATAATTTCCTTCTCTTTTCATTCACTGCTAATCTCATAATCGGTTGAACACTTTAACAGTAATTTTCTGTTTATTTTAAAGTCCCTTCTGACCTTTCCCTCTTTGTCACTGACACACACTCTCTCTTTCCCCCTCCTTCCCTCCATTTCTGACCCCAGATTCACCTGGAGGCAGATCTAATGGGAGATCACTGACTGTAATATCTGTACATTGAAACAAAGAACAAATGCTGCAATTAATACTCTTGGATTATATCCCTCTTCTTAGGAATCAGAGAAAATGCTAAAAAGGAAAATAAAAAAGGCTATAGGTTCTTAGCAGCAAAAGCAACTAACTCTGAGACCTACTAGCAGGTTGAAATCCACTATTTAAAGGTTTAGGTGGCCTAGATAGGAAGGAGCTTCATTTCAGTCAGCTATTTCAGGTTTTTATGAGTGATATTATTCATAACAAATGTTGATAATTTTGATACAATGACTATGTATGATGATGTGTGACCTAACACTATTTACATTTTAAAATATGCAGCATACTGTACATAAATTTTCCTCTACAATTTTAGCACCACGATGTTATCATCCCCATAGAAACTTGTTTTAATAATATTTTCATAACAAATTTAAATTATCACAGAATAAATAGTTCAGGTTCTTTTTGGCATGGAAGTGTCAGGTTTTTCAAGTATTTTAGGGCAATTAGGCATGAAGAACTGATTGAGCATCACCACCCCTTACAGAGGTGGCAACAGTGAAATGCACACAGAATCATCATAAGTTTGGAGCCCCTTAAGTTTGCCTATCAAGTAAATGGGAAGCGACACATTTTCCACAGTCACGCCTCTAGCAGTTCCACTAGGGAATATGTATGTCCACACTGAATATGTGTACATGCAGGGGCTTGAGGTAGCATGCTGTATGATGAACCACAAATATAAATATCAATTTGGGGGAATAAAATCAGTATTATTTTTAAAGGAAGAAAGGTGAAAGGAACATAAAATATTTTATAATTTATTTCAGAATAAATAGGGGAGAGTCGAAATTTTCCAGTTTACATGAACTGTTTATACTGTCCTCCTCCAAACTCTTCCAATTCCCAGCTTTGCATTCTTTTACATTTAAGAATAATGAAGCAAAAATTAGAACAAATGTTGTTTTTTAAATAGTATTAAAATATTAAAAGCTGCTTCTTAACTAGCATCAGATGTCAACCAAACTAACCAGTGCTGTTTTTCCCAGTTTCCTATGATTTCCATTGTTAGGCTTGTTTGTTTAAAAAAGAAAGTCCAGATTTTACTTGTCTTCTCTTGCCACTTAATGTATACTTTCCTTTTTTTCTTGAAATTTATTTTTTTAAAGTAATAATAACAATGATTTGTCCCGTAGAGTTTCCTGCATTCTGAGTTTTGCTGATTGTATCCTCATTCCCCCATATTTCCTCTGAATTGGTATTGTTCTGATCCAGAGCTCTTGGTTTTGTGTGCCTTTATAGGAATTTTTCTTCTGTAGGGTGGTTACTTGCATGGTAAACATACAATCCACCTAAATTCCGAGTTGTCTCTCTTAATGGTGATATTAAAATTACAACTGGATTTCAGTTGCTGTCAGCATGATCTATTATGAAGTTCCACATTTTTGCATTATATTTCTTACTGTTTTATTTCATTATAGAATATAATTGGTAATATTCTAATTATCTTATTCCTTCTCTATTAATTAGTGAGAATTCATTTTTTTTAAGAAACTACCTTCCGTCATGAACTATTATCTCGATACATTTTATATAGACAAAATAGGATATATTTATTCTTTATATTACTTTTGTAATTAATGACTTGGTTTCCTAGCAGTATCCATATGTGAACTTTAAGGTAAGTTTTTAGTGTCAGTTTGAAGTCAGGAACTTCATCTGCTTTAACTAGTTGCAGATATTGAGACACAAATTGTCCTAAATTTGGCCAATGGGGCCTCCTCCAGTTCCTATTGGAGTCAAATGTTTTCTCTGATATCTGGCTTTTGGTTTTAATCTTAAATAGTATCAACTGTCAGTTATCTGCAACAATATGAGAGACCTAGAAAACATTTATTCAACAGTAGAAGTGTCATATTTAATTTAGAATTTAGAAGAGATATATCTCCACCGCTTTTTGCTACCCTTATTGTCAAAACCTTGATAAGAATAAAACCATCAAGTTCCCTGAATAATGTCTGAAGCATATTTTTCTTTACAATTACAAATAATTGACAATCATGTGGAGAAAAAAATGTCATGTTACTTGATTTTATTTACTCTTCCATGTCAAATTTTCAGAAGTAAAGTTTCCTTACAGTGACTGTAGATGATAACCTGTTTTAATGTAAACTTCCTGTATTATGAATGTTCATGATTGTTTATTTTGTGTATCATCATTACTTTCTTCTTCCTGCACATCCCTCCATTATCGTGGAATGCTGTGGTATTTGGTCTGTAAATTACACTGTTATATGCTATTGACTGTATTTGACGTGCTTTACCAGCTCTTAAGCCCCATTCTGTCATTATTGCTTTTCAAACATTCAAATTAAGAGTTCCAAAATGTTTATTAAAAAAGCGCTCCTGACAGAGGCCACTCTTTCAAACCTTTTGTGAATAGCAGCATCCTCAATATCTGTTAAATACCTGCTCTGCTAGTTTCCACAGAGAAAGTTGCATGACTGTGTTTATATCAAGGGCATCCTTTTGCACAGAACTACATCTTTGTAGACTCTGTCCTCCAGTCACTTTGTATAAACCCTCAAGGACTCTCAAAGCTCCTTGCTTTAGGTTTTCAAGAGACTGTCAATGAAAAGTATTTAAGTTCTTGGAATAGATATGCATTTTACTTTCTTTCCTTAGAAAATCTACGTATTCCTAAACTAAAAATTACAGTAACCTCTGAAACATTAAATATATTGATAACAATTCTGAGATGACATAAGTACATATTAAAGGTTATAGTTGATGAAATAATCTCACATATGTCATATGACCTATAGTACTACTAATTGTTTTTAAAAATATGAGGAAGAAATACCCCAAATGAGAATTCTGAAGTCTATATTTTGGCATTTCTTAAGGAATATGAAGTATGATGGGCAAAATGTCAAGAAGGAATAATCACACTAAATGACATTGGATAGGACAGTGGAGATATCTCATCCTTCAAAATTTCCTGAGTCCACATAGCACTTTTGAAAGTTCAGAATTAACACTTAAGTTAGATTAAAGCTGAGAGCATTCAGTCAGATTTTATATTTAGAAAAAGCAACCAGCCTCACTTGTTTTCATTAATATTATAGAATCCTTTGGCATCAGGAACAAGAAACTAAACTTTTCTTGTTTTCCTTTGAAATGAACACTAATAATATGATGAGTCACATATGGACAATTTTTATAATGGGCCTATGTGACTGTTTTCAGTGAACAATTGTAAACCTGTCATGTAAACTACATGGGATTGCTTAATTTGTGTTTAAAATAACAGCTATAATTTGCAAATAATGTATTAGGACTGACAACCCTGTATATTTATGCTCTTTAATAGAAATGCATGTGAAAACCATGGAAGACAGTTAAAAAGAACACTTTTTTTTTCTTTAGGAAAAAAAATCAATCAGCACTGCTTTATATACCTTATAAATATAATACCTCATGATGGTAGTTTTTTAAATTGATCATTTGTTAAATTGATTTTATACGTATGGTAGGATTCGTCAGTGCCACCTTTCATATAATATCAAATGTGGGGCAGACAGATATTTTTTTCTCAGTCAAAAAACGTGGTTTAAACCTATTAGAGATTTGAAGAACTTAGAATCATGTATGGAAAACCTCAAATAACTAGATAGTAAACAAATTGTATTATTTGATTAAACTAGTAAACACAGTTTAATCACTGAAATAGTTAATATATAAATTTGTAAGGAAATTTGATGTTGTTTATCAAGGGTTTTAGATTATGTTTTAAGATACCTATCCCATTTACAACAAAGAAGCATTGTGAATCAGTGAAGCAGCAGCTTACAATATGTCAATTGCATTATGGATTGGATTCTGTGTTGCCATAATAAAACATATATACAGTGGAATATTATTTAGCCATAAAAAAGAAAGAAATCTTGCCATTTGCAACAACATGGAAGGACCTAGAGCATATTATGCTAAATAAACCAGGCAGAGAAAGGCAAATATCATATGATATAACTTGTATGTGGAATATAAACAAAACAAATCACATAAACAAAATAGAAATAGACTCATAGACAGAAGTGACTGGTGGTTACTATGGGAGAGGGGTTGTGTTGAGTGGTGAAATAGGTGAAGAGAATAAAGTGGCACAAAGTCTCAATCATATATAAATTAGTCATGGGTTGAAAGTAGAGCTTAGAGAATATTGTCAGTAGTTCTGTAACATCATTCTGTGTTGACAGATAGTAACTCTACTATTTTGTGTAGGCTTTTAATAATAGAGGTTACTATCAAACCATTAGTATACATGAAACCAATATAATATTGTATATCAACTATTCTTCAATAAAATTAATAAAAATTAAAGATACTTACCAGAATAATAGGTCCTGAGAAGGTATTTGTAAGGTAATCATGTCTCCATCTGACTTCCGTATAGAAAAAAGTGTAACTAATTCTTGGGTGGCCTTGTTGCAGTTAAAATTCTATGATTAGTCTATATTTACCATTTAATTCTGTATTCTTAAAAACTGTATTATGGTAGTATCCCATAAATGTCTTTAAATTCCTGCCTTCATTTGAGAACTTTACCTTTTCTCTAGATTTCCATGTTATTGGGAGGGAGGGAGATGGTAAAGTTGAATATGCCAGAGTAAATGTTCAGGGAAAACCTCAGTCTAATATAGGAATCTGTCCTCTTGATCCCTTAATGCCCTGAATTTTTCTCTAATTTTTTCCTTACTTTCCCAAATACCTTGCCATTTCTTCATAGAGTTATCACAGTATGTATACAAGTGCTTCTCAAACTCTTGGTTGCAAGACCCCTTTACACTGTTAAAATTATTAAGGACCCCAAAGAATCTTTGTTTATGTGGATTGTTATCTATTTATATTACCCTATTAGAAACTAAAACTAAAAAAAAAAAACTCTAAATGCAAGAATACAAAAACCATTTTATTAGATATCAGAACAGTAAGGTAATCACAACACATGTAGTCTCTGGAAAACCCCATGGTACTCATGAGAAAATGAGAATGAAAATGGAAAAGAATGTACTAGCATTATATGGAATAGAGTTAAACTTTCATATCTCATGAAAGGATCAAAGAAGCCCAGGCATCCCCATCCCACATTTTAAGAACTATTCCCTGCCATAATAGTTGCACATGTCCCCCTCTGCTCAATGACTCTTGTTTCCATGGAGCATGTATTATTTAACTTTGCTTCCAGACCTCACTAAAATCATGTATTCATGGTTAATGCTTGGTCAATATTTGTTCAATGAATAGAGATATTATCCATGTTAGTGTATCACATGATCATTCCACAGTTACATCTTGGAATCATTATACATTTAGCTAAATTTCCTTAATATTTTAATAGATATGTAAATATGTATATAGTTTTATACTGTATACTATATAATATATATGTGTATATATGTATAATATATATGTATATATATACACACACACATATACACACATGTACACACATATATATATGTATTTATAGCATACATGGAATTTAGGATTGTGTCTAAGTTTGGTTGGTTATAGAGAACCCTGATTACCATTGTCTCAACAGACAGAGCTTCTTTATATATAGCATCACTGCTGTTTTTCTGCAATGCCTGGGGCACAGTATTTTTAATGAAGTTTTGATCCCTGCTTCTTACAGCCCTGCTTCCATTGGCTATCTTTCACTAATGTCCTCTAAACACTGCCCTTTTACCAAGAACATGAAGAAAGGCAAAGCTCTGCAGTCTCCTCTTCTGCTTTAACCCATGAATTAATTGCCCATTTCTTCTCTCTCTCTGATTTTCTTCAGTACCTTCTTCAATGTGAACTGTTCTCAGACATTATCTTGAAAACTGAAGAGAAAAACAGTTGATCTGTGAGATGTAGACAAGTTCTTTGTTATCTCATAGCACGGTGATCTCTCAACATAAAACAAATCTGACAAATTTAATAAAGGTGGTAAAGTTTCCTCTTAGGAAATATTTACCAATCTTTACTTTGTTACAATCCTGAGACGAAATAGCAAATAAAAGTGTAGTTGTCACTTTATTTAATTTTTTAGCAATCCCTATAATTATTATGGAGTAAAACTCTTCAAGAGAGAAAAGATGACACTCAAGAACCTGCTTTAGTTCAGTGGATACAATTAAGCCTAATGTAAAATTCAAATAACATTGCTTGCTACATTAAATAATAGTTATGTTAGTAAAATAATAGCACCATTTTATTTTTATCCTTTTCCTTTATAATGTATTCCATGCATATAAAAAGTACAAACTCTGTTTACAGTTCAGTGATTTCTCACAGAGAGAACACTCCTGTAACAATACACCACGAACCTTAATGACTGCCTCTCAATGCTCCCTCTTTTTCCCATACAACAAACTATTTTCCTGGATTCTGTATAAACCAGTTCTTTGTTTCTGTGTTTCCATTTACAGACTCAATATGCATTCACAAAGGGCATGCTTCAGTTTTGTTTGTTTGTATTTAACTTTCCATAAATATAAGCATATAGAATATACTCTTTTGTATCTACCTTTTTTTTTCATGGCCGTACATTTGTGATATCTATTTTTGGTGTAAATAATTCTAGTTCTTAAGACATTTTTATTGTTATATATTTTGCAGTTATATGACTACCTCACAATTTAGCCATTCTACTTTGATGAACAAGGTGTTTCCGTTTTCAGTCATTATGAATTATGCTGTCATGACCCATTCTTGTACATTTTTATTAGTGTACATGAACACACATTTCTGTTGGCTATATATATATACTTCGAAGTAGAATTAATGGGTCATGGACAATGCATATATTCAACTTTCCTGGATAATGATTGACTGTTTTCTGAAGTGGCTGTAATAATTTAAAACAGCCAGAAGCAGCAAATGAGACTTTTAGTTGTTCCATATAATTGTCACACGGTATTAACAAACCAATTTTAGATCTTCTGGTATGTGTGTAGTGATATTTAATTATGGTTTTAATTTTATTTCATTTGCTATTAATGAGCTTGATCTTCTTTCATATTTTATTGTGTATTCAGACATTATAGCTATGCTGTACCCTTTCACTTAGCTTGCCTATTTTCTATCATCTTTTTCTTATTGATTTTAAGAATTTTAAATATTTTAAATATTTGCCAGTTAGATGTGTTATTGACGTTCTTTGTAAACACTGTGTCTTGCTTTTTAACTCTCTTAATGGTGTTTTTATGAAGAACAGGACTCTTAAGTTTAATGTAATACTTTATGGTTAGTACTTTTTCTTGAACTGTTTAAAAATTGTTTTCCTGCACTAAGGTCAAAAATCTTAATATTACTTCTAAAAGCTTTGTACTTCACATTTAGATCTACAGTCTATCTAGAATTGATTTTTGTGCATATTTTTAGATTTTTTTCAGTTTTTACCATATGAATATAGAATTGACCTAGCATTAAAATTTCCAAAATTTTAATGTCTGTAGGATAAACCTTGCCTTCAATCAAATGCCCATGTATGATTCTCAGACTTCTTTTCTATCTTTTTCACAATATTCTATTTCTATATATTTAAGGTATTTATTCAATATTTATATAAGTAGTATAAGTATCTAATTGTTACATATTTGTGCATACACATATTCATTTTGAGGGAGGCAACTTTAAGTTTTCTTTTTGTTCTGTGGTTTCATCAAAATGTAACCTGTTACAGATTCTGCTTTTATTTCTCTTCACCAGGACTCAATGTCTTGGGTCTGGAAACTTACATATTTATGTAAGAGACTTTGTTAGATCGTGTACTTTCAAATATTTCCTCTCTTCACTTTCTGTTTTCTATTTTTGGATTTTTTCTTACCGTAATTTAGGTCTTCTGATTTTGTCTTTTTGTTGCTGTGCCTGGCGGTTCCTGTTTTCCAGATTTTCTTTCATTAAATTCTGAGTAGTTTCCTCATTTCTATCTCTCAGGTTACCTTTTTCTCTTCAGCTTTGTCTAATCTGGTCTTTGACTTATCCATTGAGATTCAAATTTTAACCTTTGTTTCAGATTCTGCATTTTTTTAAGCCTGATTTTTCTGTTTCCAAAATGAACTCTAGTCTCATTAAATCTTGTATGCTTTCTTTTATTTCTTCACTTATTTTTACATATTTAATTTGTCTCTTTCATATTATTTTATTATTTTGAATTACTAGGATGTTATTTCTTCTGCAGATTGAGCTCACTAATGCTCTTCCAGATAACTCCCCCCATATCTGGGAACTTGCTTTTCTTAAAGAGAAATGGTAAATGAATGGCTACATTATAAAAATGTTTCAACAGAGTGATTTTTATTTTGCTCCATCAGTGCCAAGGGAATTCAATTGTCCTTGTACAATTATTTCATGTTCTCAATTTGAAACCCCTGTAACTACCCTATTATAGGTGGCATGTGCCCCATATTTGTACACGCTAAGGTCAGTGCTTCTGATTCTTCACTTAAGACTTTGTTTAGATGACAAAGTTTCCTACTATCACCCAATGAAAGCGAGTCAGATCCTTACCCCTCTCTTATTTTAACAGAAGTTTTTAGAAGGCTCTGACCTAATTCTAGTGACTTTGCTTTTTACAGTCTAGAAGGCATCTGTCCATTCTCTTCATGGATGCTAGGGACCAACCTTTTGGGTAACTCACCCTAATATAAAGGTTTCCCTACCCATCCTCATCTGTCTTTTTGATTACTCTTCCCACTTTAACACCTGAGGATTTTCTCTTCGTTTTTTTCCTTTTAAAGATGGGTTTTGCATATAAAAATAATTCTTATTGCTATATTTTAACAGCCATTTATAGGTGAGTTTAACAGGAGGTAGGTCTGTCCAGATGGCTTGCTCAGCTTCTCATGTTGGAGCACACCAGTTATCAATTTTAAAGATGTTCAAGCTGAAATTATTAAAAACTTTTAAAAAGTACATTCTTGATTAAAGCCTCATTGATAAGAAATAATCTCAAGAGTAGAGAAATACTATTGAGTCTCATATAACCTGGAGCTGTTACAATAATTAAGGTAAAAATTTAATGTACATAATAAAAAAAACTGTAGGGAAAATACCTTTAAGACCCTATATCTATTGATTTCTTTGCAATAAGAAATACATTTGTGGTTAAAGGACAAAAATTAGCTAAACTAAAATGTAAAGTTACTGTGACATATTTCTGTTCCAAAGACATATGTGAAAATAATATTACCAAAATAATCTTTTCAAATCTATTTTGCCATGAGATTTGGTTATGACCGTAGGAGTGAATGTGTAGAATAGGATAGTCTGAAGGAGGACACAGTGGACTTGGAGGATTAAATGGGGAATAGGGAGAAAGAAGACTATGAAAAGATAATCATGTAACAATATAGCAATAATTAACTTTTTTGAATTATTATTTTGTGACTAGTAAGGTTAAGTGCTTTACATATTTAATCACAACAATTCTTTGAGGCAAATCTTAAAATGTTCCTCCTTTATAGATAATGAAATTGAGGCTCATTTCCCCACCCCCTTCCATCTGCCCAGCTTCCTGTAACCAGTAGGCAGTGTAGCCAATATTTGATTAAGATCTTGAGGAATATGACTCTGAATAGTTATTAGTTCCATGGGCAAAATTAGGCCAGTTTTGAGGGGGTAGCTGGTTTCATTGGATGAAAAGGATCAATTCTGTTCAGAAACATTGAGACTTAGAAGCTACTGGGATTTCTAAGTCTGAGTCTTGAGGAGAAGCTTAGCATGAACACTACAATTATCTGAAAAATCAGAATGCCATTAGTCAATGATTTATTGAATATTAGCTACATTGCAGTTCATTATACTAAGAAATTTAATGCATATATTTCCTTAATTTCAGTTCTAAAATAACATTATAAGAAACACTTTATCCCTATATTAAAGGAAACTGAGATTTCGAAAGAAGTAATTTGCTCAAAAAACACCAAAATTAGAAAAAAGGATTAACTAACTCTTGTATACTAATCCTCTGCATCTGACTTTAAAGCATGCTGTTAGTCCCTTCATATAATCGGTCTCCATTCATGCAGATTCCAAAACAAATATGGGCTCAAACTACAAATGGACTCAAGAAAAGTTGTTGGAAGTTCATATATTTTAGATTTTCTAAAAGATTAGTAAGGAAACAGTAAAAGTTTGATGAATATCTTAATATTCTCTAATTGATGTTGATATTGAACTTTCCCTCTTAGAAAATGTTATGAACTGACATCTGGCAATACTAGGAGTTTTATTTATAAATGTTAGGATCTGTGCCATTTACAATATTATGAAAAATCATTTCTATGTAATTCTAAGTTAAAAATAATATATTAACAAGGTTATCATTCTCTTTCTTAATTTTATCATGCCAAAATGTAAGTTTATTCAAGTATTCCTAGTGGGTTTGAGAATAGATGCTCCAGCTGAAATTAAGTTTTGAGGTTTATTAATCACCTGAGCCAATGTTATTAAGATAGTTACATGTTCATGACTGTATGTGTTCCTCTTATGCTTAAGTAATTGCAAATTTATAGAAAATGGAAAAACCTTTGGAGCATATACTACATAGAACATTTTCAGATCTAATATCTAACTGCTGTGCAACTCCTGTTGATAGGACTCATTTGGTATTACGTGGAAATATTGCATAGTTCATAATTACTGAAAGGTACTGAGTATATAAATCCAGCCTTGTTACCTTTGTACAAACCAATATAATCACAAGTAAAATTACTGACTAGATATGTGAATGTGAGGGCTGTAATGGGGGTGAAATGGAAAATAATAACAAGATATAGAGCAACCTAACAGAGTACAGCTTGGAGGTGGGAGGATTAATCTAAGAGAAAGGAGACTGGAGATAGAGCACAATTTAGACCACCAATTAACTATGTAACCTCCGTTTATCACTTACATCCTTGAAAATATTCTTCAACAAGGCTTTCTCTTCTGTAGCTTTTGAATTAATGTTAAATATGTTTCTAATTACATGTAATAAATTTCACCCCTTTTCCTGATTGTTTCAATTGTATACTTGTATATGTAAAATTTTTCCAAAACCTCTTGCAATTCTCTGAAAGAATAGTTTTATAATATAGTCTAAGAAAAATAGCGATTCCTTGTTGTAGCTAGGCTGTCTTCAGAAATTCAGGTATAACTATATATTATCAGACATTATTATATACTATTATAGGAAGAAATTACAACATGTATATGACCAATACATAGCTATGCACATGTACATGTCAAGATGGATTCTAACAGTAGACTATCTAGTATTTATTTTTGATCTTTAAAAAGAAGGAAAATTATATCTGATTATAGATGAACAAAATACATAGGTACATCTATTTTATAAATACATATATCATGAATCACCAACTGTTTATAGTGGAAGTTTGCATGATTCTTGATATTATATCCAATTATTTTAATTAATTGAAAAAATATTCAGCAGTACAGTAATTTTACTTTGAATGTCAGCATTGAACAAAATATTTAAAAATATATTTTAATATAGACAGTCTCTTCTGTAGTTTATGTAAATAAGTTTCCAGAAACACATTATAGGAACTCAGAAAACCTGAGTGTGGAAAAGCATAACTGACCTGTTTTAGATAAGAGGAAAAGAGGAATCCATGAGGGGGGAATTATGTTACATTTACTGTCCTTTATATTGTTTAGTTTTTTAAGAAATGTAACATTGAGTATTTAATCTGATAATAGTGACTATCTACACTGAAGTGAAATTTTAAAAATTACACATAGTTGGGATTTTCTCCTTCCTTAGAGGATGCAGTAAAAAGGATAGGAATTATGGTGGAGACAAAACCAGGCAATGTGGTATAAGAAGAAATAGCTAAAAACTCTGTTAACCCAAGAATTAGTGAACTAGAATTGTCTCCCATTGTGATGATGGCCTGAGTTTCTGGAGAACTCTGCCTCTATGTCTGTTACCTCCTCTTAGTAATTGTTATTTTCTTCTTCCCACCGGTGTGATGTCATCTCTCTCATAATAAATACTGAGTCAAGTCTATACTAGAGAAAAATGTATAGAAGAAAAAGAAACTATACTGTAATATATAACACTCCAGAGAGGGGCATTTCCCAGGGTGAGCACAGACAATAACAGCTATTTATTATAATATCTATTAAAATATTGATTCCTACATACAGCCAGGTGGTTCTGAATATAAAATTTAGAGGCAGAATAAACCTGGGTCCAAATATATATTTGCCATGAACTGGTTGTACATTATTAATTAAATAATTTAAATTCAATAAGTCTCAGTTTCCTCTACTCTAACAGGAAGATGATGTTCCTAGTTTATGAAAATATCTTATGATAAGATGACTGTATGCTGTGTACTTAGCACAATATTTGCCTCAGAATGTTTAATTACCTGTAACTAGAAACCAAATATTTAGTCAAGGGTAAAATTTAGCTATCAACTGTGCAGGTGTATTGTGAAAGAGTTCCTAGCAATCCGCTCTCCCTGGTTCCTTACACTGTTTATGTTCCACATTGAAAGTCATTTCTCCCTACATAGATAACAAATGGTGTATTTTTTGGAATACGTGTATTTTATTTTACTCAAATTCAACTATATGACATATTTTTCTGTGTAACTGTCCAGTAATTTTATTCATATCCTTTAACTTGGCAATGTAAAGGGTTCAATTTCATTTTCCTACTTAAACATAATAGTCTTACATGTTTTATATCATCAGCATGTACAATGTAACAAATCAACATGTAATATATAACCTAAAGAAATATATGAAGAGAAATCAATTTACAGCTTAATAAAAAAACATTTGAATGTTTGTGTCTGTTAATTCAAAGATTAATTGCTGTACATGATAGAGAGCAATGAGGTCAACTTCAAAACTTTTAAAAAACATAAGCTTGTATTTTGACTGTTCTATGTTTTAAACATCTGTTCTGCCATCCCAAAAGGAAACCTTTTGACAAAATCTTTTATTAAGATGTCAGCTCTGCATTGTTTCATTTTTAAATAGTTTTCTAAGCAGAGACTGACTTAAAATTTTGGATTTCTAAAACAAAGATGAAGAAGAACCTTATTTTTTGTTAATTCCCACCTCTCAAGCCTTCTCAACCCAAAACTGTAGTAAAGAAGGGAAAGCTTTTAGTAGAAGGGCTGCTCCCATGGTATTCAAGATAAATTATATTGAGTGGCTTGAGTTCTATGAAGGCAGGGATTTTGTTTTCTGATGCAGTCAGTATTCAATTAACGTCTGAATTACTTTATTTGTATGAATAATTTTTAATTGTCCTTTTTATGGATCCAAGTATATTTCATCTTTGTATTATTCCACTATTATTTTTAAACTTAAAATAGTGATAATGAATTTAAGACACCCAGTTCCTAGTTGTTGGGTTAAAGATCTATAATAAATATAGCATAAGGGTCCCATAATCTAACTTTAAGATATTTCCACTTTATAATTCTTAGAACAGTCAAAATCCATTATAAATAATCCATACTCATGTTCCTTTTATGTTCAAATATAAAAAAGTGTCATGGGAAACTCACATTTTGCCTATTTAAAAAAAAATGAAACACACAGTAAGCTGGCTACACCTATCATACATACAGTGTATACCATCCTGTGGGCGGACATCTATATAATAAGAAGTTGTTTCATTATCTTCATACTTACAGATAGATCCCTGCCTGCTCACATTTGTTAAGATTTTATAGAATCTCTTAGGCAATGCACAAAATTTTTCTTTCTTTGATGTAATGTTTTTGCTTATTTTTAGAACTGATACCTTTAAACAATGGATTCATATGGCATTTCTTACCTTTAACTACAACAGAAAAACACTAGGATGTGAGTTAAATAGATAACTGGCAAAACAAAGTTAATAGCTTCCTTTGAATTTTTTTCTTTTTTTGATATGGCATGAATGGGTTTTTATACTAGAAGCTTATTTACAGTAATCTCTTCTCTGCAGCTGCCCTGGCGCAACATGAAAAGACAATTAATACAAAACTTTACTATAATAGTGACACAGCAGATGAAAATCACAACCCCCATATTACAACCTCTTTTAATAGTGTTGCTCCCTTGATTCACAGCATGTAAAAAATTCACAGCATGTAAAAAAGAAGCTCTTTGCTGTTGTTCAGAGACTGTTTTAGTAGAGTTGAACTGGTTTATCATCAAATGTCACCTAACATATTGAGTGCATAAATATTAAAAACAGACCATTTTCATATATAGGAATAAACATTTCAGAACCATAACATTTTTTGTTATTGGAACAATATTGGCAGATGTCTTGTCCATATTTCTCATTTAACAAACTCACAGTTAGTTAGCTATGGTTCGGGCTAGAGCCTAGATTTTGATTTGTGCTCTTCAGCATCCTTTTGCTACAAAGAAAGAGGATACCGGGTGATAGTCCAGAATGCACTTCTACTAAGCCTTCCTTTGTGACCCTGCAATTTATCAGTCTGTCCAATAATTCATCTTAAAAAATCTCAATTTCCCAATTTTCCAGGAAGATTTATTTCATGAACATTCTAATAAAGTGAATTATTATCCTTTTTTGTAAATTTTCAAGAATAGTGGATAGATTCTGGCTAATGCTTTCAGTGAGCATTTATGGAACACAAATACATGCCAAGCACTGTGATAAGCAGGAAGGGTAGAGAAATAAATAAGATACAATTACTGTACTGAAGGTACTGATGATGTAGTATTTTGCTCTACAGGAACTTTTCTCTGAATCCAGAGCTATAGAATTCCCTGCTTTAAGGGCATCCCTTATTAACAAACTGATGGATTCAGACTGAATAACTCACTTTGACACTGTTCCCTTCTTAGGATGGAAAAAATCTATAGAGGTTGCTCCATTAGAAAGTTTTAAAAACAAAATAGATTTCAACATGGGTTACTGAATTTTATGTTAGTAAGGATCATATTGTGAAACCTAACAGAACTGATTTTTATTCAGTGCTATGCCAATGATTTCCTAAAGACACCTTCTCTGGAAGACAACTTTTATAACACACCATAAAATAATAATTTTGCAACGTTATATTACATTTGAATTGCACAGATCTCAAGCCTCTGGTATTAAGTGGAATTATGTAAACTAATGGTCTACCCATTTCTGATTCACTGATTAATTTCTAACTTTCCAATACATGCTGTGAAGAACAGATATAATAAAAAAGTGTGTGCGCATATATGTGGTTGTGCATGTATATTTTTAATTCCCTTCGTATGACAATAAAAACTAACATTTCTTATTAATTATTGAATAATTTAAATTAAATTAAAAAAATAAACTCGGTTGAGGTACAAATAGGATAATATTAACATTTTATAAGAGGAAAAAGGAGTACAATAGTTTTATTTTTCCTTAGGTGATCAAACCCATTCTATCTCACTTTCACTATAGATACAATCTATTCAAAAATGCTCCTAAATAAATAGAACAATTAGGAACTTACAGGTACCAGAAAAATGCTCAGGACATAACAGTGAGCAAGATAGGTATTTTTCCTGATTTTGGTGTTTACATGCTAATGGAGAAGGCTAATTTAAAAGAAACAAGTAAATAGAATAATTACAGATTGCTAATAAGATAATAAAGACAAACAGGGATTTTAAAGTAAACAATAAAGAGGCATTTTATATGAGGTTAATGTCTCTTAGATGGAATTTAAACTAAGCCTTGAAAGGGAAAATGGATGTACCCAGGAGGGGAAAATAGTGAGATAATGTGTTATGTAAGGGAAGCAATGAAAGGATTTGAAGCTGAAGTGAGACATGGTCCAATGTACCTGTTTGTAAGATCACTTTGCTATGAAGAAAATGGACTAGGAGAGTAAAAGAGTAGAAGACTTGTTTAGAAACTATTGTAGTCTTGAGTTATTTTACTCCATATATTTTCTACAGATTGCATAATAAATTATTTTTTTTATTGTAATTATCTCTTCAGGTAATGTTATATCTTTACCCTAGTTCAGTGATATATTTGGCTCCTGAAAATCTGGGATTTAGTACAAGCACCATGTTGAATGATGTGTCTTTTAAATTTATCATCATGGATGGAAAATATTATACAACCTGAATATATTAAAATACATGAGATTTGCAACAAATAGCTGAAAGAGCAGCCATTTTAAGAGATGTTTAAATCATGACTACTGGATTTTACCCAGAAAATTGAAATATATTTCTGAGTTGTAGCATTCTTACAACATTAAAATATTGGCCCTTTTAGCTTCTTTCTTCAAGCTAAGCAGTTTTTGTCTTAGACTATTGTTCATGAGCCCATCTGTATTGCTTTATGACTCATATTCAAGATGCTGAGATAAAAAATAGCAAATATATTGCTTTCCATGTAACCTGACTTCCAAATAAAGCATGACCACAACTTCAAAAGGGCTAGAACTGATATTTTCAGATGTTGCTTATCTTCGTATTTGTATTATAACTGTATGTAAATACCGACTGAAGTCTTTAGCAGTGTGGCTTGGCTTTGCTAAAATTCTCTGACATTAAGGATTACTGTTTAATAGAAAATCAGATGTAAGTATAGCTTAGTATTCTGAGAAGAGTTTTTTCCTGTTATCCCTGAGGGATGTAGTGATGGGTGATTGTTAGTCTACTGGGGGAGGGCTGCAGAGCAGTGTGACAGCTAAGATACAAGTAGATTTGAAGTATCTCTTTTTCTATTTATATTTTTAACAAATTCTTTTCCTTGCCTCACAGTTCAGTGGTCTGATCTCTATATGGGGAAGTGCCCCCAGATAGCATATGTTTATAGGTAAACCACTTTCCCATTCAGAAGGGTGGGATTTACATCAGATTCGGTGCTCAGTGGCTCTTCTTTGTGGACCCTGTTCAACAGTGGGTTTTCTCCTCACAATCTCCAATCCAGAAGTCAGAGGAAAATACCTGGTTTCAGCATATCATTTGAAGAGGATGGAGGTTAATGCCTACCACAGTGTAGCCATCTTTCACACTATTTTAATTTGTTCTTTCCACTCCTGAATCCTGTCCAGTAGAAGAGAGCCCAGTAATTAGTCACTTCCTGATAGGGACACAAATATCAAAACCCAGAGAGTATGAGAGAATCTCATCACATCATTTTCAATGCCATCAGGGTTAATTAGGTCACATTATAGTCTGCTCAGCTATTATCTTATTTAGTGTAACTTTTTCATAAAACACTTTCTATGTAGTTCATACTAACCCATTAAAAATCTTATTTTTAAATTATTTTTAATGATAATGTGCTTATAAAATAGGAATAGATGTTAGTAAGACTTTTACTAATCTCTCCTCCCTCAGGGTGATGCAATTATAACATAAAACATTTCCAAATATCTTACAGAAGATTATTGTCTTTCAATCCAACATGAACCAATTACCCAAAGATAATTTTTATTTCTAATAAGATAGTTTTAAGCATTATAGTTATAATGATTTTTTTCTGTAATTCTCTGTCCTTTCAATACTCATAGAGTCAAAAATGATTACTAGGTTAGACATCTAGAATTATTACTAGGAAATATGGTTTTATAGTCTCTGAGGAAAAATATATAAACATGATTTAATTGTTTTACAGAGGCTAGTTGTGTCAAGAAGAATATAAGTAGGTGGGTAGTCAATATTGATAAAACTGTTTTACAATAAACACAAGAGAAAGAAGGAGGGAAGGAAATTAGGAAGCAGAAAAGTAAGAGAGATAAAATACATAAAATCAGTTTTAAGATTAATTTTGATTCTGTGGATGAAAATATGAATCTAAAAGGGAGCAAGGAATTTGAAATATAAAATATCCTTTATGTGATTTAAGAAGTATCTGATCTTTCAAATAAGGTGATAGAAAAATGCAAAAGCTATATATAAAATATGTAGTGCATAAGAAAGATATTTTAAGTGTGTGTTATATATTTTACATATACATATAGGTATATATGTTTTACATATTATATGACAGCTTTTTTTTCTAATTTCTATTTCTAAGAAGTAAAATATTTTCATTGTAATAAATTGAGACCCAGTTATGACTTCTTTAAAATCTTCCCTTTAGAAAGTTTTAAAATCATGATTTATATACATATTTCTAAACATAGTTAACAAAACTTTTCAAGTTAGCCTTTTAGTTTCTGTAGCAGATATTCAATGATCTGTACTTTGTTGACATATTCAAGAAGGTATATTTTTCCTTCATTCTGTCAAGTTACTTTTTGTCATTGGATTTTCACCATTTTTTTCCATAGTCTCATTTTTGAACATGAATATTAACAAGTTCGTATCAGAATTTATCTGTATCTTCTATTCTGAATTTCCAGTACATATAAGGCAAGATTTGACTTTGGCCCATGTGGCTGTCAGTATGATCATCTCCTATAAGAGTTCCCAAACTATCTTGAGATTTTCTTGAATCTGTGAGCTCTGTATTAAATGGCAACTTCTCTTACCATTACTTCCAGGCTCTCTTAACACTTTGAATTTATAGAACACCTAAAGCTCTGTCACCTGAAAACACTCTATTATCATATGTTTTGAAAATGGAGGTAGTGACAGTAACAAATACTTCCCTTTCCAAGAAGGAATATTCCATGATTTGTTTCCTTATCAAACACATTCCTTTGTTACCTAGGATTTTAGATTCAGAATAAATGCACAAAGTAAAGTACTCATATGAACTGTGTAGGGGGAAAAAAAGTATTTTACCTCAAAACCCAGTAGGGTCATATAAAATATTTTTGGTTTGTACAAAACCACATTATCTATTCTAGGGGAAAAAACAAACAACCCTTGAATTAGTGGGCAAGCTTTCAGGTGGGCGCACTCAATGGTAATAGCACAGTCCAGGGTTGATACTTCTGCTCTTTTCATTCATTTGCCATGGAAAATACCTGTCAGATTTGATAGATTATCTATATTGCTAGGTTGACATCATTGATGATACTTTCATGATTTTAGTTATAGTTTGGGTGGAGCTACAGATCACCATTTTAAATTATATAGGATCAGATTTTTTCAAATTTTATGATAATCAGAAAAATAATTGCAGGTTAAAATTGTTCCTAAATTTAAAAATTAATATATATTATATATTGTGTAGGATTATTGTAACTTAAACTATTTATTAAATAAAATAAAGGATGTGATGTTTTTGTCCCTGGTCTTTCTTGTTCATATCTGGTATATGATAGAAGGAGAGTATGGAAATTTTCCCTTTAAGTTGTCATAGCACTTTAAAATTCATAAAGGATATTTATAAGCATTGTCAAATTTTATCCTTGTAACAATTTCATAAGTATTGTTTCCATCCCAATTTATAAAGATGAAAATTGATATTTTATTGATGCAGTGCCTTAACCAGTGTTGGACAGCGAGGGGAAGAATTTGAAATCAGGTTAGTTAATTCCCATTGAATAGTTTTGTGGTGCCTCTTTGTACCAGATATGATGATGGGTTGAGGAAACAAAAGTAAATCACATGCAGTCCTTTACCTTCCCCTTCATTCCTTCTCTTTTTCCTGTAATGAATGGCAAGAGCAGCTCTATGCTGTGAGGGGAATGTAGTGCCAGAAGGTTTACAGCCTGCAGGTTCTTCACACTGGTGTCAGGATAATGCCATACAGCCCTTCCCAGCCTCTGCCCCAACAGATGTTCCTGTCTGGCAGAAATATATTAGCTGGTGATTAGTGATTCTACAACATTTCCTCTCTGCCTCTGGGTGATATCCCCCTCAACTGTGTTTGTCCCACATGTGGCACCAATTCAGACACCCTTGTGCCCCTTGGAATGCAAGGGTGTTAGGTGGGGAGGGGATAAAATATGTGCAGTTACCTCCACTGTTGCAAAATGGACAAACTGGATGTTCATGTGACTGGGGACTCTGGCAGCAACTTGTTGGCCGTTTTCCTTGGCAACCCCAGGGAATGATGGAGCAGATGACTTGGTCCAGGGCAGAAGACGATGTAGGCTGTGGTCTGTTGGTGAGACCTGCCTCTGCTTGGCAGGAATCCATTTTGTGACTGAGTCCCATAGCCACCTGGAGATTACATGACACTGGACATTTCGACACATGGGCCAGTGATGGTTGTCCCCACTAGCACCTTGGGGACAAAGCCTGGAAACTGGTCTCCTGTGTGTTCCTGGAGTAACAGCAGAGTGGCCCCCAAAGTTCACAATACTGTACCCAAATAGCTGGAAGGTAAAAGCATATTGCAGGGAAGTTGTGTCTTACTGTTATGGCCAGTGCCTGTGTTTCCAGTAGCACTACACCTACTCTGTTCCTGCCACTGTCCTAGTATAGGACCACTCTCTTGCATGCATCTCACTTGATGGACAAGCATTGCCTATGCTGGTGTTTGTCTACAGTCCTTGTGGCTTGGACCCACCCATTGGCCCCTGCTGCTGATTGCTCAGCTTGCATGGAGCTCCCTACTGGTTCAGATACTAGCTTCCTGTGAAATGGTCAAGCTATGAACTTAATCTGAATAGGACTTTAAACCTAGCTGCATCCTCTGGTTTGAAGATTATCATGCTTGTATGGCTGTTCTTACTGTATGTTATTAGTCTGGTTAAAGTGCTCCAATTTTCTCCACAGGGGCCATTGCAGAAGATGGGGAGTGAGTAGATTGTGAAGCGAGATTTCTGGAGCAGTGGGCTGTGGGTAAAATTGCAGTATTTGATACTTGCCTTTGTCTGGCTTATTTCACTGAGCATAATATCCTCTAGCTCCATCCATGTTGTTGCAAATGGTAGGATTTGTTTTCTTCTTATGGCTCAATAATATTCCATTGTGTATATGTACCACATCTTCTTTATCCATTCATCTACTGATGGACACTTAGGTTGCTTCCATTTCTTGGCTATTGTAAATAGTGCTCCGATAAACATAGGGGTGCATATGTCTTTTTGAAACTGGTCTCCTACATTCTTAGGGTAAATTCCTAGGAGTGGAATTCCTGGATCAAATGGTGTTTCTATTTTGAGTTTTTTGAGGAACCCCCATACTGCTTTCCACAATAGTTGTACTAATTTGCATTCCCACCAGCAGTGTAGGAGGGTTCCCTTTTCTCCACATCCTCGCCAACATTTGTTGTTGTTTGTCTTTTGGATGGTGGCCATCGTAACTGGTGTGAGGTCATAACTCATTGCGGTTTTAATTTGCATTTCTCTGATTATGTGGAGCATCTTTTCATGTGCCTATTGGCCATCTGAATTTCTTCTTTGGAGAAGTGTCTGTTCAGCTCCTCTGCCCATTTTTTAATTGGCCTATTTGCTTTTTGTTGGTTGAGGTGCATGAGTTCTCTGTATAACTTGGATGTCAACCCCTTATTGGATGTCTCTTTTATGAATGAGTGAAAATATCAAATGGTTTTACTCATCTGTGGACTATAAGAACAAAGAAGAAACTGAAGGAACAAAAACAGCAGCAGACTCACAGAACCCAAGAATGAACTAACAGTTACCAAAGGGAAAGAGACTGGGGAAGATGGGTGGGAAGGGAGGGATAAGGGGGAAAAAGGGGCATTACTATTAGCAGACATAATGTAGTGGGGCGGGATACAGGGAAGGTAGTATAACACAGAGAAGGCAAGTAGTGATTCTATATCTTCTTACTATGCTGATGGACAGTGACTGTAATGGGGTATGTGGTGGGGACTTGATAATAGGGGGAGTCTAGTAACCATAATATTGCTCATGTAATTGTAATAATAATAGCAAAATAAAAATAAATAAATAAATTGCAGTATTTCCAGAATCTCTCATCTGGCCTTAGTCCATCTTCATATCAACATGTGTTTACAAGGGATAGATGAAGAGGTGACCATAAGCCAGGGCAGGAGAGGTTTTTGGCCTCCCAGCCAAAAATAAGAGAATATAGGGGCAGCGAGTAAAGCGGCCAGAGAAATGGGGTGAGCAGGAGTAGACAAATGGAGCCAAGATTTTTGTAAGCAATAAAAGTCCTTCTCCCCATCTAGTTTTTCCCTTGACTGATTTCAGTTTCAGTGGTTCGTGGTTTATTTGCCCTGGCTGAGAGCACATATTCTCCCCAGAATTACACCTATGTTAAAGACATATTCTTTCTTTTTTTTTAATTTTTAATTTTGGTATCATTAATCTACAATTACATGTGCAGCATTATGGTTACTAGACTCTCCACATCATCAAGTCCCCACCACATACCCCATTACAGTCACTGTCCATCAGCGTAGTGAGATGCTATAGAACATATTCTTTCTTATGTCTGTGCATTTTGGAGTAACAGTCTAATTATTCCTTGATAGGATAAATCACCAAAGGAACACAGTATACCCCTTCTTAGCCTGTTGATTCTCAGAGGTATGTAGAGTCCAAAGTGGCCAGGCAGCTGTCTTAACTTCTAGTTCAATACCTTTACTAGTTACAGTGTTATTCAAATGATCTATATCATATCAGGTGAATTTTGGTAGTTGGTGTTTTTTGAGAAATTGGTCCATTTCATCTAAACTAAGTTATGCATATAGAGTTGTTTGTAATATTTCCTTAATACCCTTTTGGTATCTGCCTTGTCTATAGTAATATCCCCTTTTTGTGTCCCTCTCTTTTTTGTCAGTCTGCCTAGATGCCTGTCAATTTTTATTGATCTTTTCAAAGCAAACACTTTTTGTTTCATTGATTTTCTCTATGGATTTCCTTTTGTTCTCAGTTTCATTGATTTCTGACCCTGTATTTATTATTTCCTCCCTTCTCCTTGCTTTGGGTTTATTTTGCTCTTCATTTTCTAGGTTCTTGAGTAGAGAGCTTACATGACCAATTTCAGAGTTTTCCTCTTTTTTAATGTATGAATTTAATGTTATAAATTTTCCTCTCGGCACATCTTTACTCATGTCTCACCAAGGTTAATGTGTTTGGGGCACCTTGTTACAGGGCAGCAAGGAGGTTCCCCCTTTGGCCTTCACTTGCCTGAGTGGAGGGACTACAGCTTTTTGGAGTGGTGTTTGGTTGCAGTAGAGCAATTGGTGCCTATAAGTTTTCTGTCTTGCTAGGCTGCTTCTGTCTTGGTATTTTGACTAGAGAGCAGGCTTTGGTGGAAATTTTTTGTTTACTTATTTGAACCCATTAGGTGTTTCCTGGTTGTCATTTTCTCCAGTTCACAATTTAGAATTTATGAGGCAAAAGAAAACAAAGGTAACTCATTACAGCACCATTCTTCAGGTTCTAGGGTCCCTAAACAAGCCAGCCTTTTTTTCTACATCTTTCAGAGCCTCCTGATGTAATTATGATTTTTATATATCATATCATTCTATGTTTTAAATTGTACTTTGTAGGGGAAATAAGGAAAAAAATGTATTTCACCTTCTTCTAACCTGTTTTTGACTGACTCCAAATGGCTTCCATAAGTCTACCAGATAAGAAAAACTGAAATATTGCTTTCAACCCTACGTGCATTATAATGGCATAAGGATTCTGAACTAATGGGCAAAAGAGTGTAATGTTTACCTTCACTAAGATACTCAGTTGTATGAGCTAGTTTCAATCATTTATATACCCTGGCTTCAATTTCACTCATAAAATAGGGCTAATTATAGGTTACCTGCTGTAGCCCAGAGGACCAACCTGCTTAGCAATATTTAACATCTTTGTACTTGCAAAGTGTAAGGCTTTCTTATATCTTGATGATTACAGAACAGTAATATCAAATTCTAATATACAATGCAACCATACACATTGGATTGAACTATTTCCATCAAATAGAACACATGTTCATGATATCTCAAAAATAGATTGTTTTGAAGACAAAACCGAAAGGCTTGAGCCTATAAGACCCAAAACTTCTTGCAATAAGGCCAGTTATCTGTAAGAGAATCACAGCTGAGCATAACATCATGCACAACATCAGGCCTCAATTTTCCCAAGGGGGTTCAGGCTTATTCACTCTGAAAGCCCCACCCCTGTATAGGAATGGAGGCCCCAGAACACCACTCAGGGTCACAATAAACCAAGGAGCATCCAGCTTCTGTGTCTCCCAAAGCCAGGACACACTACACATATACTGGGTCTGATCATTCTCTCAACATAGGCCATTTGTTGCAAGAGGACCCAGCCAGCCCCCAAGCAGGTGCCTGGACCCTCCTGTCAGTCAAACCATAACACCCAGCCATTTTCCATCAAAGGTCTAGGCGGGTTCAGCATGTCCTTCCCCAGGAAGTCCTGCAGGGACACAGGCTGGACATGGGGCTTTGCCTCCAGCTTCCATGTCTTTGACCTCAGTGGCTGGAACTGCTGTTCTAGCTTTAATTGGTGCCACAGTTCTAACAAAGTCCTACTGGGCTGCCCATCAAGTTTTTCTTTCACTGCCCCTGCCTTTATCAAATCAACTCACATCTGGGTCCTCGAGACTTCAGGGGCCCTTTGCACCTCTCAATCATAGCCCATATTTCCTTGCTCTCACTGTTTTACCCTCCCCCAGATCTGCTAGAGTACAAGTAGTTTCACTTATGGGTTGCCCTATGTGGAGGGCAAGAATAGTCACTAGGGACCCAAGAGGGATGGGGGAAATGTATGAAGCACCAGATTACTCATCCCAGTGGTGAACAACTCCTCATCGGGGCCTTGGGGGGTCCATAATCGTAGGTGATGTTTTTCATGCCCAGCTTCTATAACACCTACTGGAGCTCTGAATATGTTTTCCAGCTAGTGGGTAAGTATGGTAAATCACCCTGATTAGGCCAAACTGCCCTGATGGCTGCTGTCAGCCAATCTAGAGGCACCTAATTCCCTTAGGTGTGAGAGGCACTTTGCAACCTCTGCCAGAGGGAAGAGTAAGTCATCAGGGAAGCCAGTCTATTCATTACAGAACCCGATATAACAATGTTTCCACTCCAATATCCCAACGATTCAAAAGCCAATTTAGGCAGGGGTTCCAATGGCTTCTGCTGAAACTGGATTCTCATGTCCATCAGCTCATCCTGGGAACAGGGGCGGAGCATGGAGTGCCCCACAGCCTGGAGAGGCGGCTGCTCCTTCCATTTTAATTTTCTTAATTACAATGCAGTGGGCCTTTAATACAGGAGAGGCTGGTACCTCGGGCAGTGGCCTTAGCACCATTTCTGTCCTGAGCTCCACATCCTCATCCTCACCCAACATCTCCTGTACCATCTCTGGGGCTGAAGGCACCACTCTTTCCTCCCCCTCTCCCACAGCCTCCTGTAATGCAGATTCTCCGACTGCCTCCTCCCTTGCCACTAGTGCATCTTTCAGCAGTATAATCTCACTTCTCAATAACTGTCTCAATCTCTTTTTTTTTTTGCAACCAAATACTTGAATTTTAATGTCAGAATACAATTGAATGCTTTAAATTATGTTTTTTTCAGCAGTTTACACATATATTTTTATTGAAGTGTAGTTGACATATATACATTCTTACAAAGAGATAATAGTGATATCCCTTTCTTACAGAGGGATAACAACTAAAAGCTAGGTACAAATGTTGATAAGAAAATTATTGATATAGCAGAGCAGATCACTCCTCTTAGGCAGGAATGTGATGGATTTTGTTTGTTTGTTTTGGGTATCATTAATATACAATCACATGAGCAACATTGTGGTTACTAGATTCCCCCATTTTGAAAAAAATGAGCTTAAGAAGAAAGATTCTTTTTATTTATTTATTTATTTATTTATTTTGGTGTCATTCATCTACAATTACCCGAGCAACGTTATGTCTACTAGACTCCCCCCATCATCAAGTCCCCCCACATACCCCATTACAGTCACTGTCCATCAGCGTAGTAAGATGCTCTAGAATCACCACTTGTCTTCTCTCTGTTGTACAGCCCTCCCCGTGGCCCCCCTCTACTCGTAATGCCCGTTTTTAGTCCATTCTTGGGTTCTGTGAGTCCGCTGCTGTTTTGTCCCTTTCAGTTTTTTTCTTCGTTCTTGTACTCCACAGATGAGTGGAATCAGTTGATACTTGCCTTTCTCCGCCTGGCTTATTTCACTAAGCATAATACCCTCTAGCTCCATCCATGCTGTTGCAAATGGTAGGATTTGTTTTCTTCTCATGGCTGGATAATATTCCATTGTGTATATGTACCACCTCTTCTTTAGCCATTCATCTATACTGATCGACACTTAGGTTGCTTCCATTTCTTGGCTATTGTAAATAGTGCTGTGATGAACACAGGGGTGCATGTGTCTTTTTCAAACTGGGCTGCTGCATTCTTAGGGTACAGTTCCTGCCAGTGGAATTCCTGGGTGAAATGGTATTTCTATTCTGAGTTTTCTGAGGAACCTCCACACTGCTTTCCACAATGGCTGAACTAATTGACGTTCCCACCAGCAATGTCGGAAGGAGGGTCCCCCTTTCTCCACATCCTCGCCAACATTTGTTGTCGTTTGTCTTTTGGATGGTGGCCATCCTCACTGGTGTGAGGCGATATCTCCTCGTGGTTTTCATTTGCATTTCTCTGATGATCAGCGATGTGCATCATCTCTTCATGTGCCTGTTGGCCATCTGAATTTCTTCTTTCGAGAAGTGTCTGTTCAGATCCTCTGCCCATTTTTTAATTGGGCTGTTGGTTTTTTGTTTGTTGAGGTGCGTGAGCCCTTTATATATTTTGGATGTCAACCCTTTATCGGATATGTCATTTATGAATATATTCTCCCATACTGTAGGATGCCTTTTTGTTCTGCTGATGGTGTCCTCTGCTGTACAGAAGCTTTTCAGCTTGATGTAGTCCCACTTGTTCATTTTTGCTTTTGTTTCCCTTGCCCGCGGAGATATGTTCATGAAGAACTTGCTCACGTTTATGTCCAGGAGATTTTTTGCCTATTTTTTTTTCTGAGAGCTTTATGGTTTCATGGCTTACATCCAGGCCTTTGGTCCATGTTGAATTTACTTTTGTGTATGGGCTCAGACAATGGTCCAGTTTCATTCTCTTACGTGGACTTGGCCAGTTTTGCCAACACCAGCTGTTTGAAGAGGCTGTCATTTCCCCATTGTATATCCACGGCTCCTTTATCGGGTATGAATTGACCATATATGTTTGGGTTAATATCTGGACTTTCTATTCTGTTCCACTGGTCTGTGAGTCTGTTCTTGTGCCAGTACCAAATTGTCTTGATTACTGTGGCTTTGTAGTAGAGCTTGAAGTTGGGAAGCGAGATCCCCCCGGCTTTATTCTTCCTTCTCGGGATTGCTTTGGCTATTCGGGGTCTTTAGTGCTTCCATATGAATTTTAGAACTCTTGGTTCCCGTTCGTTGAAGAACGCTGTTGGTATCTGGATAGGGGTTGCCTTGAAGCTGTCGACTGCTTTAGGCAGGATGGCCATTTTGACAATATTACTTCTTCCTAGCCAAGAGCATGGGGTGAGTCTCCATTTGTCAGTGTCCTCTTTAATTTCCCTTAAGAGTGTCTGGCAGTTTTCAGGGTATAGGTCTTTCACTTCTTTGGTTAGGTTCATTCCTAGGTATTTTATTCCTTTTCATGCAATTTTGAATGGACTCGTTTTCCTGATTTCTCTTTCTGGTAGTTCATCGTTACTGTACAGATAGGGAAGCAACAGATTTCTATGTATATTAGTTTTGTATCCTGCAACTTTGCTGAATTCAGATATGAGTTCTAGTAGTTTTGGAGTGGAGTCTTTAGGGTTTATTACGTACAATATCATGTCACCCATCTGCAAACAGTGACAGCTTAACTTCTTCTTTACCAATCTGGATGCCTTGTATTTCGTTGTTTGGTCTGATTGCCGTGGCTAGGACCTCCAGTACTATGCTGAATAACAGTGGGGAGAGTGGGCATCCCTGTCTTGTTCCCGATCTTAGGTGAAAACCTTTCAGCTTCTCGCTGTGAAGTATGATGTTGGCTGTGGGTCTGTCATATATGGCCTTTATTATGTGGAGGTACTTGCCCTCTGTACCCGTTTTGTTGAGAGTTTTTATCATGAATGGATGTCGAATTTTGTCGAATGCTTTTTCAGCACCTATGGAGATGATCGTGCGGTCTCTCTGTCCTTCTTTTTGTTGATGTTGATGGATTTTCGAATGTTGTACCATCCTTGCATCCCTGAGATGAATCCCACTTGATCATGGTGTATGATCCTCTTGATGTATTTTTGAATTCGGTTTGCTAATATTTTGTTGAGTATTTTTGCATCTATGGTCATCAGGGACACTGGTCTGTAATTTTCTTTTCTGGTGGGGTCTTTGCCTGCTTTTGGTATTAGAGTGACGCTGGCTTCAAAGAATGAGTTTGGAAGCATTCCCTCCTCTTCTCTCTTCTGGGAAACTTTAAGGAGAATGGGTATTATGTCTTCTCTAGTATGTCTGGTAAAATTCAGAGGTGAGATTCAAAATTCAGCGGCATGAGAGGTGAGACAGAGAATTCCTCCCCAAAACCACGTGTAGTGTGAAAATATCATTAATACAACTATCCCTTAAACAGCAACAGGAAAGAAGGCTGCACCAGACTGCATGCAGACCTCACAAACAGAGCAGACCCTCACGAAACCGGCTAACGTACGAAAGCCTTGATCCGGCGGGACCCTAGCCCTTCCCCAACCACAACTCACTGGAGGCAGGAAGAGAAACGGAGTGGGGAGTGGGTGGCAGCCTAGAACTGCTGAACACCCAGCCCTGGAGGTCTGCTTTGGACCACAGACCTACGTTGTGCGGTGCTCTGGAGGTTGCTGGGGGGTTGGGAGCTGGGACGGGCGTAGTGCTTGAAAGACTGAGACTCTGGCCATTTGTGGAGGACGGGGACCCACATCAGGCTGCTCTGGGATAAAGGAAAGGCAGGCGGTCTGAAAGGTCTTCCTAGCAGCGAGGGGAGAAGGGATAGGTGGACAAGGTTGTCTGGGTGCACTCTGCCCAGCGGGTTGGGAACTTTGGGGAGCTTCAGGCGCCCCATCTCCCTGGCTGCCTACTCAGCTCTGGGCGGGTGGCGCCCCCGCCCCCCCCCCCACCACACACACACACACACACACACACACACACACTGTGACACGCAGCCTGCTGTAACTTCCTTCTGGCCTGCTGGCACCTGCTCGCAAACCGGGAGTCACTTGCGCTGGCATCAGGGCAGCCGGAGGCCTCACCTACAATAGCTAGAGACGCCAAGCACAGAGGCTTACACCTGTGTGCTGGGCCCGCTGGCTCTGATACTGGGGGCAGGCACTGCAGCCGGGAATCAGGAAACAGCTCTTTCCTGCCCCAAGGCACCAGCGCCGCTCCCCTACGACCCCCAACCTCACTCTAGGGGCTGAGCAGCCCCAGAGACTAGAGCTTCTCTGGGCACTAGAAGGCACCACACAGAATTATGAAACATCAGAGGGACCTGGTTCCGACCAACATATCACAAACCCCAGAAAAAAGGACCAAATGGAACCGAACTCACCCATCTTCCTGAAAGAGAGTTTAAAATAAAAATCATAAACGTGCTCATGGAGGTACATAAAAATACTGAAGAACTCAGGGACGAATTTAAGATGGAGATTCAATCATTAAGAAATCCCGTAATCTGAAATGAAACATACAATGGAGGGATTTAAAAGCAGATTAGACGTGGTAGAAGAGAAGGTAAATGGGACAGAAATTAGAGAAGAGGAATGACTACAAAGAGGCTGAGGCACAGAGCGAAAAAAGGATCTCTAAGAATGAAAGAATATTGAGAGAACCGTGTGACCAATCCAAACCGAACAATATCCGCACTACAGGGGGACCAGAAGAAGAAGAAGGGAGAAAAAGGGATACAAAGTGTTACCGAGGAGGTAACTGCTGAAAACTTCCCCAATCTGGGGAAGGAGATAGTCCCTCAAAGCCATGGAGGTGCACAGATCTCCCAACACAAGGGACCCAAGGAAGACAACATCAAGACATATAATACTTAGAATGGCAAAGATCAGGGATAGAGACGGACTTTTAAAAGCAGCTAGAGAGAGAGAAAAGATCGCATACAAAGGAAAACCCATCAGGCTATCATCAGACTTCTCAGCAGAAACCTTACAGGCCAGAAGGGAGTGGCAAGATACATTCAATGCAATGAAACCGAAGGGCCTCGAACCACAAATACTGTATCCAGCAAGATTACCATTTAAACTGGAAGGAGGGATTCAACAATTCCCAGATAAGCAAAAGCTGAGGCCAATTTACCTCCCACAAACCATCTCTACAGTGTATTTTAAAGGGACTGCTCTAGATGGAAGTGCTCCTAAGGCTAAATATATGTCACCAGAGGAAATAAACCCACAGCAAAGGAAGTAAAACAACCAAATACTAATTACGTGCAAAATAAAATCAGCCACCCACAAAATCACTCAAGGGAAACACAGAAGAGTACAGAATAAAAAGAGGGGAGGAAGAAGAAAAAGAAGAGAGAGAAATAGAGAATCACTGGGCTGTGTTTACAATAGCGTAATAAGTGAGTTAAGTGAGATGGTTAGACAGTAAAGAAGCTACCCTAGAACCTTTGGTAACCACGAGTCCGAAGCCTGCAATGGCAAATGAGTACATGTCTATCACATTCACCCTAAATGTAAATGGCCTGGATGCACCAGTCAAAAGACACAGAGTAATAGAATGCATCAAAAAGCAAGACCCCATTGGATTAAAGAAGGCGGCGTGAGAGGTGAGACAGAGGCTTCCTCCTAAAACCTCCTACAATATGAAAATAAAGCTACTACAACTACTCTTGAAAGAGCAACGGGAAAGAGGATGGCAACAAACTGCATACACCTGGAGACAACAGCAGCCCTCACGGAAAAGGGTAACGTACTAAAGCTGTGGTCCTGCGGGATCCAAGCCCTTCCCCCACCCCAGCTCACCGGCAGGAGGAACAGGAACGGAGCAGGGAGGGAGTGGAGATGTGGGACTGCTGAATACCTAACTCTGGAGATCTGCTCTGGGAGCACAAACCTACATTTCATGGTGCTTGCATGATACTCTTGTAATTAGGGGGTTGGAAAGCTAAGACAGGCAGAATTCCTGGAGAGACTAAGATTCCAGCTGCTTGTGAAAGCAGGGATCCATACCCAGCTGCTCGGGGACAAAAGAAAGGCGGGCAATGTGAGAGACTTCCTAACAAAGAAGCCCTTAGCAAGAGGGCTGCTAAAGGGGCAAGGACTGATTGCACAGAGCTTACTGCTCAGGAGAAAGGGCAGGCAGACAAAATTGTCCGGGTGCACTCTGCCCAGCAGGTTGGGAGCTTTCGCGATCTTCAGGTGCTCCAGCTCCCTGGCTGCCTACACAGCTCCAAGAGCCCCTTCTGTGACAGGCAGGCCAGTGCGCCTTTCTTCTGGCCAGCCCCACCGGGCTTGCAAACCGGGAAATCCTTCCCTGGTGTTAGGCCAGCCAGAGGGAAGATCTGTCTACGGCAACTAAAAACGCAAAGCACAGAGGCTTATACCTGTGTGCTCAGCCCACCGGTTCAGGCAGTGGAGACAGGCATAGCAGCCAGGAACCAGGAAACAGCCCTTTCCTCCCCGGAGGCACCAATACCACTCCCCTACAATCCCCGCATTGCTTCAGGGGCTGAGCAGCTCCAGAGAGTAGAGCTTCTGGGCACTAGAGGGCGCCATACACAAATATGAAACGCCAAGGGAACCTGGTCCAGAGCAAAATTATGAATACAACTCCTGAGAAACATTTAAAGGATATGGACCTTATGACTCTCCCTGAAAGGGAGTTCAAAATAAAAATCATTAACACGCTCATGGAGGTACGGAAAGATATTCAAGAACTCCGGAATGAATTCCGGTCGGAGATCCAATCATTGAAGAACACAATGGGCGGTATTAAAAGCAGATTGGATACGGTGGAGGAGACAATAAATGAAATAGGAACTAGAGAAGAGGAATACAAAGACGCTGAGGCACTGAGAGAAAAAGGATCTCTAAGAATGAAAGAATATTGAGAGAACCGTGTGACCAATCCAAACGGAGCAATATTCGCATTATAGGGGTACCAGAAGAAGAAGAGAGAGAAAAAGGGATAGAAAGTGTCT
>JAVSCE010009283.1:0-259934 GCA_032199065.1 Smutsia gigantea
CCTCCAAGATTTTAACTGAATTTCACAATTAGTAAAGAGTCACTTAGTTCCTGCCTCATTAAATAACCTGTGTTATAGCTAGGGCAGCTTGGACAGGAGCAAAGCACAGTGGCTCCTCTGTGATCACACAGGGAGTTAAGACATGAGCAGGGTGGTATGGGTCCTGTCGTCCTGCGTCCTGCTCTGTTGTCCTTTGCCCATTATGTAAATAACGCATGCTAGTCACAGAAGCATTAGTATGTACAGAGAAGCATGAAGAAGAAAATTAAAATTATGCATACTCCTTCCCGTTCACGGGTAACTACTCTTGACATTTGGGAAAATATTCTCCACAACTTGTCTAGAAACACAATCATTTTTGAAGGCTGCCTTCCGAGATGCTGAAGTTTATTCTCTGGGCTTTCCTCTTTACTGGCCTTCAGGGTGCATGTGGTGGACTAGTGCTGTGTTATCCTCGCCATGCCTTCCCAGGCGCCCTGTGAGATTGTGTGGCGCTAGGCTGTTTTCCTCATTGGGTCCCTGTGGAACTCATTCCAGGAGTTTAGTTTCAGTAGATGTCCTGGTGTCAATGAGAAAACCTTTGGATATCGGATTCATCTCAGGGAGTAAGGTTGAAAGGGCCCAGGCAGTTAGCAGTCTCTGATATTGGGAGTAGGAAGTGACCTTGTTTGGAAATCCTTGGCTTTGGAAGAACCAGACCCTGCTGAACTATAGACTTCCCAGTTGGGACACTTTGAAGGTCATAATATGACTTTCATGGTTTATGACACTTTCTTGCCTTCTTGCCTCCCTTTCCTTCTTTATTTGTCCACAGTGCTAGCTTTATCCCCTCTTCTCCTTCACCTGTCCCCTCACCCCCACTCTGGTGCTAATATTGACAGGAATGAAGCAAAGTCCTATAGCACAGCTGTGCACACAGTGTTCTCCAATAGCTTAAAGAGTTGAAGACAGCTTATTGCTAGCACCAGGCCAAGGAAGAAGAGCTGACAAAAGCTCTGGTGCCCTTTGGGGATAGAGTAATTCAGCCATTTCTGTCTAACTTCACAGTCTTATCAGTGTGGACAGAGCGTTGCTGATGAAGTTACCAATATTAGATGTCCTTTGATCCTCCCTGACCTGACACTTTATGAACTCTCTTGGTGTTCCAGCTCTTTCCCAACCATCAGACAGAAAAGCAGCCTGTACTACTGATGTACCATCGACCTTTGTAGCTAAGATGCTGTTTTCAGAGTACTCAAGTACAGACCACTCCTTGCTTTCACATGTAGCATGTTTTAGAAATGCATTTTTCTGAAAATCCAAGTTGCAAGTCAAGTGATAATCCCGTGATTTTTAAGTAAGGTGATTGTATTATTTACTATGCAAATGGAGACATTTTGAGAGTGAGGGGCGCAGACATCAGTAGTTATGCCCGGGCTATGTGCAGGAGCCCAGGAATGAGTGCTCACCCGACAAGAGAGTCCCTTCTCAGAGAGCTGAAACTATGAAATAATACAGTTATACCTCTACATTTTAGGCATCATAATCAAAAATATTTTGCAGTATTTTGCTTTAACTGCAGAACTGCACCCAGTCACTTGACTCAAGTCCAACAAGCAGCCCTTGAGAGTAAACAGCTGCCCCTTGGTTTGTCTGTTCTCAATGGTATTTATTTATGAGTTCTACCTTTTTTATCACTAGTATTTACAATCCTGATTTCTCCATTTTCCATTAAATTTTTTAAGAGAAAGGGGCACAATGTAATACACTGTCCCAGTTAGTTGCCCAAACACTGCTCTGCAGACAGAGATGATGAGCTGTTCCCTGGTCATCAGGCAGCAGCACCTTGCAGTGGTTCCTGATATTGGTCACATGGCGCGAGAAAGGTCACATTTGCAGTGGAAGGCCTAGAAAGCTGTTCGTGGGCTGCCTCAAAATGTAGCACAGGACATGGTGTGCGGGGACAAAGTCCTGATCAGAGATCTTTACAGATGGGCTACCACTGGGAATAAACCTGGGGAAGAATAAGACCTCGGTGGATGCTGCCTCGGACTATGCAGAGGGGGTTCGAGTCCTGGGCCCCTTGGCCGACTACCTGGTAGTGAACGTGTCCAGCCCCAACACGGCTGGGCTACGGAGCCTTCAGGGAAAGGCTGAGCTGCGCCGCTTATTGACCAAGGTGGGCAATGACATTTCCAGGCCCTGCTCCGCCTTCCTGTCCTGCCTACTCCTGTTCATTCTCCAGGGTGAAGCTTCTGCGTCCCTACCAGGAGCTGTGACTAACACCTGGACCAGACAGGACCCCTTGCTATACCTCTAACCCCCTATCATACCCCTAATTATGCTCCATGATAATTCATCAGCTACTTCTCTGTCCCTGCTGTTAAACGTAAGGTCTGTGAAGGCAGGGACCATGTCTCTCTCATTTACCACTCTGTCCTAGCATCTAACACATTGAGTGAATGAATTTTCATTAAACAGTACTCTCCTTTTTACCTCTTTTAGAAATGAAAGTCTAAATAAACCTTAATGTGTCAGCCAATGCCTATGACAACATTAGGGATTTAATCTTGGGGATTCCTGGGTTCAAGAGAATGGAAACTGGTCTGTCTTGATGGGTGGGGTCTTCCACAAAACTGAGAGCTGTATCTCCTGGAAAGGGGAAATTGCTGGTGCTTTTGTTTGAGAGCTGGTGTGCAAACACGCTGGTCTCTGGCTGCACCAGGCAATCTCGATGTCATCTCTGGCCACACGTTACTCTAGGTGCTACAGGAGAGGGCCACCCTGAAGGGAGTGCCCAAGCCTGCTGTGCTGGTGAAGATTGCGCCTGACCTCACGGCCCAGGACAAGGCAGATATCGCCAGTGTGGTGAGAGAGGTGCGAGTCGGGGCAGGCATGCGGTCGCCCCTCACGTCCGAGTGGCCACTTAGCCAGCTGGGCTAGCCCAGAGGGCAGTTGTTGTGGCTTCCTCTCCGTGCTGGTTTAGTGCCTGTCACAATGCCAGTCATTGTTTAATAAGAAGCAAGTGTTTGAATGAGTCTTTTTCTCATGCCTTTTCCCTCGTCTGGTCATCCAGCCAGGGCTTTAAGGGTTGTGCTCGCATTCTGGGCCTATCTTGGGCAGACCAGAGTATTCTGCTTTTTTTCTCTCTCCAGTCTTAACACCAGGTCTGTGTGTCTTGGGAGAGTTTGTGGAAACAGACTGAGCCCAGCAGTCATGGGTTCAAATCCTAGTTCCACCACTTACTGCCTGGAGGTCTTGGACAGGATATTCTGAAGTGGGTTGTCCTAGGGATAAGCCCGGCCCTTGTGGGATCTTGTGGGTGGTGACGGCTGCTATTGTCATGTTGCCACTCATTCTGACACTTGGTCAGGAAGCACAGTGAGGTCTGGTGTAGCTCTTGTTTCCGTGGCTGGAGGTCTGGGCACCTGGCCCCGGTGCTGTCCCGAGCCTCCAGGGAAGCTTCTCCATGCCCATCAGTTTCCTGTCTCTGTCTCACACTGCAGTTGGGCATCGATGGATTGATTGTCACAAACACCACAGTGAGTCGCCCTGCCAGCCTGCAGGGTGCCCTGCGCTCTGAAATGGGAGGGCTGAGTGGGAAGCCCCTCCGAAATTTATCAACTCAAACCATCCGGGAGATGTACGCACTTACTCAAGGCAAGAATTCCGTGTCTGTGTCCTTGGATTTGCATGTGGCTTGGGTCCTGGGGCTGTGATCAGAATCTGTGTTCCCTGAACTGCAGCATTCAGCCAGGGGCACTGGAGGGCCAAACCCAAACAGTTCCAGGTCCCCTTCCTCACGACTTTGCCCTGTGCTTCTCTGCAGGCAGAGTCCCCATCATTGGGGTCGGTGGTGTCAGCAGTGGGCAGGACGCGCTGGAGAAAATCCGGGCAGGGGCCTCCCTGGTGCAGCTGTACACGGCCCTCACCTACCAGGGGCCGCCCGTGGTGGGCAGAGTCAAACGGGAGCTGGAGGCCCTTCTGAAGTGAGTTAGGCCATGTGTGGTCCAAACAAGAGAAGTTAATGTGGTACTGATCCAGAATGACTTGAATCAAGGGGATGCTATTCATCTCTCTCTATTCTTCATTAAAAAAGGGGTACAGTCCAGCATGGAGAATATAGCCAATGATTCTTTAATATCTTCCTATGTTGATAGATAGTAACTGCACTAGTGGGGGTGAGGATTTAATAATATGGGAGACCGTTGAACCACTGTGTTGTATACTTGAAACCAATATAAGATTAGATATCAACTATACCTCAATTAAAAAAAAAAGAGGGTACAGTCTATTGTACCTATGATAAAGGACCAACCATGGCAAGGAATTCAAGATTAATTTCCAAAGCAATGGTGTTTATAGGCCTGAGAAGTTTGGGTGGCATTCCCATTCATTCAGGAACACTGGCTTGATGTCAGGGAGCTGTTGATACTTAAAACTGATTCCCTTCCTGGTCTGCACACCTGAGTGCAAATACCTCTAGGTTCCTGGGTAAAGACAATGTAGAGGGCATGAGGCATGTGCTTGTGAGAGAAAGAGGCAGTGATGAGGCAGATAGAGGTGATGTGAGCATGGACTTCCAGTTATAGCAGGCCTGTCCTTCACCATTTGCTGAAATTGCTTTTTCTTCTTTTCTAGGGAGCAGGGTTTTACTACGATCATAGATGCCATTGGAGCAGATCATCGGAGGTGAGGGCATTTTTGGTGGGAAGCCTGATCTAGAATCTTCCCACTAAATCGGGTGAGCCTTGTCCTGGATTGAGAGAGAAGGGCCACTGCCCACCAGAGCCCATCCTCCAGCCAGCCACGAGGGTCCCAGGATCGATACAAGGCTTCCTTCCTCTACTTATCAGATCGTGAACTTTCTAGAGAAAGGACTATCCAGTGTCCTTTAATGTTTGCAGGTGATTAAATATTTGGGGGAAAATCATGGAAAAAATAAAGCCATTTAAAACCTGGAGTTAAATCCCAGCCCCTCTGGAAGGCTACACGCTTCACTTAGACACTGCAGATCCTTCCAGGCCTCTGAACCTGGGGTCCACAGCGGGCTTTGCAGGAACTTGACTGTCTTTATTTTTAAGTTTTTAACATTATTTTGAAAACTTGCAAACACAGGCAAAACTTGCAAGAATAGGGCTTGTGGGTAACCGTCCTCTCCCGGTGTCTTCACATCATCTTTGCTGTGTGTGTTCTGCCCTCTTCCTAGAGGGACACCAGTCATCCTGGATGAGGCCCATCCTGGTGTCCTCATTTTAACTTGACTACCTCTGTAAAGATCCTAGTTCCAAATACGGTCACATTGTGAGGTTTTGGGGCTAGGATTTCAACATTCAATTTTGGGGAGACACAATTCCATCACAGGAAAGGTGTTTGCTGTCCCCTTTCTTTAATATTTGTGACTTAAGAGTGCCGTTAGGCAGACAGACCCTCAAAGTGCATGGAGATGCCGGACAAAAGGCTAAGGAGTCTTTAAAGGGACAGAGAAACACCCATCCTCACTTCCGAAAAGCAAATGGTGGAGAGAAGCTGGAGACTTGTCTGGCAAGTGCTGGTAATGTCTGGCACGCCTTCATAGCCAACAGAAAATTACCTTTGTTCCCATCAGCTCAGTACAGATTTTCTTTTAAGTTCGATTTCTCAGCAGCTCTGTGGAGAGGCATGTCTCTATTGCCTCATCGTTTACCCTTGGCCTCAGTCTGGGCCTGTCCCTTTGCCCACTCACCCTGCCAGGAAACCAACAGCCAGTCTCTTGCTGTCCATTTCAAAGTCTTTGTCCTATTTCTTTGTTTAATCTCCTATCATAAAAATAATACCTACTCATAAGTAAACTTCTACAACATAGCCCCCAAATAAAAGTTGTCTACTTCTTTTCTCCCTCAAACAGTTCCACTTCTCAGAGGTAACAGGTAACTTTTCAATCTATATAGATTTTCCAGATATTTTTCTTTGTATATATATCTTAGCTCCCTTTTGATCTGCATACCCATATAGAGAAGTAGTGAGAAGAATAGAATAAAGAACTGTTTTTTAATACTGAATCATATGAGAGTAAATCGCTGACCTGATGCCTCATCACCCTGAATAATTTCAGTGTGGATTTCCTGCAAACAAGTTCATTCTGTGTGCAGCCGCAGCACACAGCCATCAGAATCTGCGTGTCAGCACTGGGGCACCATTACTTCCCCTCATCTGCAGGCTGGTGGCAGGCAGAATTTCTGATGTCTTCCTCCTCCCCAGGTGCCCTGCCACCTATGATGGCATGAGATGTCACTCCCATGACTGTAGCATGTTATGAGGCTTAAGATGGGCGGCTCCTCAAAAACAGGTTATTTGGGTGGGTCCAGTCTTATCTCATGAGCCCTTTAGGAGCCGTTTTCCCTGCCTGGGGAAGAGGAATCAGAGAGATTGGAAAAGGAATCAAAGTACTACTGCTGTTTTGAAGATTGGGGTAGGGGTCACATGAGGAGGAACGCATCGGCCCCAGGCAGCAAGAAATGGGTCTCAGACCTACAGCCACAAAGGATAATTTTGCCAACAACCTGAATGAGCTTGGAAGCAGAGTTTTTTCTAAAGGCCCAGCACCTTGATACTGGTACTGTTACACAGCAATAGAGGACTAGTAAGTTGTTATGTCTCTCGTCGCCTTCTGCCTTGAAAATTCCTATCCTTGACCATGTCAGAAGTGTCACTTGAAGATGATAGGCCGGTTATTGGGTAGAAGTCCCCTCATTTGGGTTTGGTGTTTTCTTGTCAGTGGGCTCAGGCTATACGGCTTTGCAGGAACATCACAGAAGCAATTCTGTGTTCTCACTGCATCTTACAAGGGAGTGCATGATTCCAATTTCTCTCTTTACTGGTAACACTTGGATCACTTGAAGGTGTGCCTGCCAAGCTTGTCCACTGTAAAGTTACTCAGTTTTCTTTGTAATTAAAGGTATTTTGTAGAGAGGTACTTTTTTTTTCACTGCAGCTTTTTAAATTATTTTTATATTGAGGTACATCCAGTAAAATGCACAGATCTCAGTGGACATCTTGAATTCTGACGTACGTATGCACTCATGTGACCATTGCCCAGATCAAGATCGAACATTCTAATTTATTACCCCTTCACCTATTTCACCCATCCCCCTGTCCCCCTCACCTATGGCAACTATGAGTCTCTATTTTGATTTTTAGAATTCACATATAGGTGAAATGATATGGTATTGGTCTCTGCGTAACTTAATTCACTTAGCATAATACCCTCTAGGTCCATCCATGTTGTCACAAATAGCAAGATTTCATTCTTTTTCATGGCTGAGTAGTATTCCATTGTGTGTATGCACCACATCTTTTTTACCCATTCATCTATCAATGGACATTTATGTTGCTTCCATATCTTGGCTATTGTAAATAATGCTGACATAAATAGAGGAATGCATATATCTTTTTGGATTAGAGACTGTGTTTTCTTCAGGTAAATTCCCAGAGGTGGAATTGCTGGGTCATATAGTATTTCTATTTTTGGTTTTTTTAAGAAACCTCCACACTGCTCTTCATAGTGGCTGTCCCAATTTTCAATCTGTTGGGAGATACTTTGAAACTAATCATCCTGTTCCTCATCAAACCTTCATTTTACTCACATTAGTGTGGCCTCATTGTTTTCACTTTTATAAAATGGCTCAAAAATCTATTATTATCATTATTTTGATGCCCAAATTGTCCTACATTTAGCCAGTGAAACCCTCTTCAGGTTGCTTTTGTGTCCTTTTGACATGTCTTCACTCTGAGCACCTCCTTGCTTTCTGGCATAAGATATTCTAGGTTTATCAGATAATTTCCCTGCCCTAGCCCAGGAACTGCCATTTCTCTAAGAAGCCCTGGTTCCTTTTACTGTAAAATGCTATTTAGATACCAAGAACTGGATGTTGGGTGTGTTCAGTGCCCTTGGGATGTTGCTGTTCCCAGGCCCCCTTAGTGGACACAGCTAGGGAATATACATGTGTACACACACACCCCTATATTTCTCTCCCTATATATATATGTATTATATATATATAGGGAGAGAAATTCATCTATCAATGGACATTTATACATATATATATATGTACTATATATATAGAAAACCATGAATTCAGACCGATTAGCTTCAATTCCAACATCAAACCATATGGTTCATTCTAGATTCTTCCCATGTTTGTAACTTCCTTCTCTGACAGTAGAACCCCTGTCTTCTTTATACATACTCTGTTTTCTTATTTGGCCCATGCTCTCATACGTAACTTATCTCTGGTTTCCATACCCTGCCATGTGTGGGCACCCTTACCCTTGCTTGGGTCTGGACATCCTCCACAATCCCCAACCCACAGGTGCTGTGCAGCTCTTGACACCCACTGCAGGCTACAACACGGGGCAGACGTCCTCATTCCATTCAGGCTGTGACCCTTGGACTGGCCTGTCCCCCTTTGGGGTCACTTTCCTTTTCCTCACTAGCTGTGGTTCTGATGCTCTATACCAAGTGCCTACACAACACACACAAACACACACAGACACACTTCCTTTACTTTGTGGACAACTCTATTCTTTGTGGGCTGACACCCTGAGCCGCCTGCTTATCTTTAACCCCCATTGCAGTGCCTACCTTGCTGTGTGTCACCTACTGGCTTTATGACTGACCTGCTTGGGAAAGGAAAGGGATAGAGAAGAACTACCCTTTAGAAGGTCCTCTGTTGGAGACTGACATTGTGTGTCTCAGCACAACTGTAACAGGCTGCTGTTTCTTCCCTTGAGGACCAGAAAGTAGTTGGCTTGCACTTAGAGGCCATGTATAAAGAGTACTTACTTTTTTTTTTAATACATGAAACCACACTCAGAGCCCAGGGCAGTTCACGATGCTGGGAGACATGGGGGAGCACCAGAGTGAGAATGCCCACGTCTCCTTGTGTGCCCAGTATCATTGAGTGGAATGGCACACAGAATTGCTAAAACCATTCACATCATTCACTCTTGCAGTTTGTGTCATGTGCATGATTGGCATCGCTTGCAAATTTCACATTAGTTAAATATAAGCAGTTAGTAAGTTAAATCTTATTCTGTAACGTGTTATTGTCACCTGTCAGCATTGCAGTTTTTCCCTTAAATCTACCCTGCTTTTTCCCATAGCCCTTTGGTTCTCCACAGCACGAACACATCAGCGTTTACATACAGGTAGATGTGTAGGCAGTTTTCAGGGTTTCACATCACAGACAGTGCTGCAGCGAGTCTTGGTTTATGAGTCTTTGTGATCTTCCAGTAGGATTTCTGTAGAATAGATTCCTAGATGTGGTATTGCTTAGGCAAAAGTTATATGCACTTAAAATGTTGATAGTTACTGCCAAATGGCCATTAGAGAGGGTGTGTCAATTTATACTTTCTTGCCGACTTTCTAAGAGAGGGCCCTTTTCCCCTGACATTCCTCCACATTGGAATTTCCAAGTACTGGCCTGGAATAAGCTGTTCTTCCTTCTCCACTTCCTCACAGAATAGCTTATATTTTGTAAAAAAAAAAAAAAAGGCACTGTGGATTTAGCAAGGGACTTTGGCCTGCAGCCAGAATGATTGTCACATCCATTTGTGTGTGTGTGTGTGTGTGTGTGTTGACTTCCACTGAGTCACAGGGAAGGGCCCCAGAAAGGGTGTAGTTTTCCCTGTTTTCCTGCCAGTGGGGCCTACAGGCAGGCTCAGCTTTCTATCAGAGGGGCTGGAGTTCCTTCATGCAGCAGTTTCCTTCAAGGGGTTGGGGGCATCAAGCCATACACATCCAGTGTTTTGATAAAATCCATTTCCCCACGGACCTTCTGATAGGCTGCTCTGGCTCGGGTTCTGAGCCGGTATCTTTTGTCCGGTCATCCATGAATAATATCAGAGAATGAAAACATCCTGTCAGAATGGTGTCCTAGAGGCCAAGTAAGAACCTGAGACGATTTGTTGCCGCACCGCAGGGTCCCAGGGCAGGACTCGGACAGCTCAGGAGGTTACTGGTGGGGTTCACGCCGTGGCAAATGTGAGGGCACAGGTTCCCTCTGGAAGAGGACCTTGCTCTTCAGCTCCACGTGGCTTGCCACCCAGGAGAACCAGCTAGTCTCTCATTTGATCAGAGAAGGCAGAAATCCACATGTTTAATGTGGCGGCTCTAGTGTTCAAGATCCGAGCTGATGCCGTGCCAGTCCATTAAAACTGGTTTGTGGATCACTCACGAATCAAGGTCGTCAGTTTAGGTGTGTGGCCCATCCCATCCTGTGGCAGCAACTAGCAACTGCCGTGCGCCAGGGGCACTGGCAGGAGGAAGGCCAGGGACGGGGTGGAGGGCTGCCCTCAGGAGAACGGCCACTCCAGCCAGGGTGCGGCAGGGGGACACCAGGGGTGTGCTGCTGACTCTGTGACTCACCGTGGGTGGTGGGAAGAGGGCAGGCTTCGGGGTCGGCCTTGGGAGATACACCTAACCCTGCTGGGGTCCCATCTTCTCACCTGGAAAACAACGGTTTGGAGAATTAAATGGTAACCTAACAGCAGATTCTACAAAGATGCATACAATATGCCAGAAACATTATGCATTTATTAGCTGTGGGCAATCATGTAAATTTTGTGTGCATCAGTTTCCCAAGGTGTGAAGTGTGGAGGACAGCATCCATCTCAAAGGGTTGTTATGAGGAGTAAATAGGAAGTACGATGGTGTTTAGCAATCCTACCTGCCTAGTAATGTTATTTTTATTATTTCTAATCATAAAAGCCCTGCAAATTGGTACTACTATGCCTGTATTTACAGGTAAAACTAAGGTTTTGAGAGATGGAAAGACTTCCCCAAACTAGACAGCGAGGAATCAGCAGAATTGGGCCCCACAGTCTGAGTATCTCTGATGCAGGGAGAGGGCCTCACAGGACCTCTGAAAAAAATTCTTAGTTCCTTTTCCCTTTATTTTTCTATTCCTTCAAAAGTTCACCTTTTAACAGATAGACTTCCTATTGTGTGCCATTACTTTTTAACAAAAGCTTTTCTAGAACTTGCCCTGGTCTGATTGGTCTCAGTGATCAAAGTTCCCGCCCCAGAGAAGTGAGAAACATTCTTTCTCCACATCCCCCAGCTCTGAGATTCATCCTGGTTAAACTGTGGGGATTCAGCCCACTCGCAGACCCTTGAACTGACTGACAGGCTCCAGGGTGCCACTGGGAAGGTCACTCCTCTTCACCAGCAGGCAGCCGACCGCGTGTGAAAAAGGCTGTGGGACAGTCAAGCCACAGAAAGAGTTACTCCCACCTCAATTTTATTATAAGAAATTTAGACATGCAGAAAAGTTGAAAGAAGAGTATAATAAATACCTATACCCCCTCTACCTAGGCTCAGTAATTCTCACTATCTTTTCCATGTTTCTTCAATCACACTTTCAATCTTTTTACCTATTTACACACTGTAATTTGGTGAACCATTCTGAAGGAAGTGTTAGATATCAGGACACTTCACTCCTAAATACTTTATAGCCTGCATATTCTAAAAATAAGAACATGCTCCTAGGAAACCACAATTCTACAATCACGCTTAAGGAAATTACATGATTCTGTAATATCATCCAATATTCAGTCAATATCCAGTTTTCCCTACTGTATTCAAACTATCTTCTATAGTCAATCAAGGCTTACTTCTATGTCTCTTCAGTTTTTTAAAATTGACAACAGGTACCTTCGAAGAGATCAGGTCAGTTTTGTAAATGTTTCTACATTCTGGATTCCCAAAATAAAGGCTGCATTTCCTGTAGCCTTTGATCTCCCTTGTAGTTGAATATAGATATATAATCAAATTCCCCTCAATGAGATATGTGTGAAAGTATTGTGTACAACTTTTGGAAAGTCTGCTGCTTGGAACATGGGTCTGATGGCTGGAGCTCTGGCAGCCATCTCAGACCTGTGGATCAGGGTTTCCCAGAAGCAAATGCTGGAAAGAGCTTCATAGTACTACACATCTGTTTATTTTCCAACCTCTTTTATTTGAGAAAATAAAACCTTGTATGATTAAGTCACTGTTAATTGAAATTTTTCCTCATATTTAGCTACATTATTAATCCCAGCCAATTGTAATCTTGTGTGTACCTGGAAGATATGTTATCTGCTTTCTACTTAGCTAAGACACATTTCAGGATTTCTCTTTCCTCCAGGTGCAGATCTCTAGTGCCAGCACACCATGAGAGTGTACTCAGACTATCATGTTACCCACTCTAGTGTTACTGTATGAATCTTGGCAGCCAGGGAAATTTTCCGTAAGAACCTTGTGGTTATAAATGTGGGAAGTGAGGTTAGTGTGACTTGTCACGTATAAGAGGACACCGGGGGACAGATGTGTGGGCAGAGGCAGAGTGGGAATGACATGGAGTTAGCACACAGCAGGTTTGTGAAATACCTGGGCAGCAACATAGGCAAGGCTCCAAAGAACAAGGCCTTTAGGAGAGGAAATGCAGTAAACTTATGTTCAAACTCTGCACTCTTGCTAGCCAAGGAGAAGTTTCCTGGGTGTAGAAAACTCCACTTTGGAAAATGTCCCAGAGGAAACAAAAGGACTTACAGCGTGTGGAAGCCATCTGGCTGCGCCACCAAGAGCCTGTTATCACTAGGGCTGACTTGGTGGGTCTGGGAACAAAGCTTTGCCTGGAGGGTCAGAACGTTTCCTGGGTCAGTATGACCCCCTTTCTGCCCCAGGCATGTAGAAAACATGTAATCTTGGTACTGCCATTTCAGTCTTTGGTTATTTGAGAAGCTGGCCAGCCTTTTGAGCTTTGACCATTCTCTTGGATGTTGGCTTTGCTGTCCTTAATGGATCCAGTGACATCTTCCTACCTCAACAGAGCAAAAAGTGTGGATCTCAACTCTGGCGACCCAAAAGAAATCACTGTGGTTACATCGGCATTTCAACTCTTTGAGACTCTGAAACAACTGTTAACACGCACACACATGCACGCATGCACGCACAGATGGGGGGATAGGGCTGACCCATATTCACTTGTTCTTTCACTCACTCATTCTTTGAACCATCATTTGTTGAGATCCTGCTTCCTAGCAGTGGCTGTGCTACATGTTGGAGATGAAGACAATCAAGTTCTCCACCACATCTCTGTGTCTTACAGGAGACAAATTCAGATGCCACTGATCAGAATCCAGTGGGCCACATCCTACAGAAGTGGAAGGAGCCAGGTGCTTCCCTTGCAGAAGGAGAGTCACCTGGGGGCAGAGCCAGGTACAGGTGTGCGGAATTCTCTGTGTGGCCACGACGAATTTCATACTATTTCCTGAAGTCATAATCATACAAATCCCTCATGTCTTATGAATTAGAGCAGCCCCATTTAAACACCATTCTTTCTAGAACGGTCTGTCACGGGACCTCATGGTTTCCCACATTTCTATCTTTTGAAGATAGCTTTGTCCTATTAGACCAGCCCCATTTAAACACCATTCTTTCTAGAACGGTCTGTCACGGGACCTCATGATTTCCCACATTTCTATCTTTTGAAGATAGCTTTGTCCTATTCATGGTCAACATTTAACTTCCTCTTCTGAGGAACATTTCTCCATTACGTGTTCATAATAATGTTAATTTCAATAAATGAATGACTTTCATGCAGCAATTTTTAAAATTCATGTTTTTTTATGATTCATGGTTTTATAAAGTATGGAGATCATTTTTATTCATCATCTATATGCTGGATTCTTTTTTTCTTGAAAGTTCTGGCCTTTATTTGTAACTTTAGAACAGGAGAGTCCAATCTTAAGAGGGAAAATGTTCCATTCAGCCCTTATTCAATTTCCTTAGTGGTATACATAGAATTTTTGAATTAGCTCTTAGTTCTGCCATACTTAGTTAAGTCTGATCTTGTTTATAAAAATGGGACTTAATACTTCATTCTCAAAGACTTTAAAATGCAAGCCAATGCTTTTCTTTCAAGGATGTGGAGGGCATTACTCATTTGTCTTGCCAATGGGTTTCAGCCCCAGGCAAGTTCGCTATGGATTCAATGTGACCAAAGAAATTGACAGCAAAACGTTCTTGGGGTGAAAGGGTTATACCCAACTTTACTTCCAGGTGGCAGGTCAGTCACTAAAATCCCGTTCACTCAGAGCGAGTCTGCATGCAGCAGCCGGTCTCTGCCTCTGGGCCTCTCTGCCCGCACAGCCGTCCTCTGGGCCTCTCTGCACAGTCATCCCACACAGCCATCCTCTGGGCCTCTGTCCTCGGCGCTGCCACCACTCCAGCCTCTGCTCTTCCTGCAGCCTTGCAGCCATACCACCTTGTCACACACAGGGCACTGGGCGGAGCTCTTTATATAAAGTCAACAGCCATGTATTGCCCACAGGTGTGCAGTGAGCTAATCAACCAGGGCCAGGTGAGAATCCTGGCCACAGGAACTCTCATTTTATCCACACTCCACCCCTCCAGGATTCTCTCCTCTCAATCTATGTGCCCTTAGTCCTCTGCAATGGTCCCTGTGCAAGGAAGCTCGAACACTGTTCTCCAGCCTCTCCAGCAAAATGTCTTACAGACACACAGGCCAGACTCGTGACTCTGTCTCTGACCTCTGCCCCTTTAGTCTTAATGGCTTGACCTGCTGCACTGGTTTCAGTTGTTGCCATAGCTCCAGTAAGATCCTGTTTGGCTTCCCGTCTAATTTCCTTCCATCTACTCCTGCCCATATCAAATCAACCCACATCTGGGTCCTCGTAACCCTCCTGGGGCCCCTCAAATCCCTCCTGTGAGTAACAGGTCTTATTTCTTTCTGGGTTCTCGTTGCTTCAGCTACTGTACGTGTCACCTTGCATTTTGTAATCGCTGCCTGACGGCAGGCTGCACTGTCAGGGAAGACAGCTTTCCCGTCTCTGGCCCCGACAGAAGAATTCCATCCACCCCCAAGTCCCACAGACGCAGGAGCCAAGCTGATACTGACTGCGAGGGCTTCTGCCTAAACCGGGAGCCCAAATCCACCAGCTCAGCCTGAGTATAGGGGCGGACCATACAGTGCTCCATGACCTGGGGAGGGGGCTGCTCCTCTCCTTGGGGGGAACTTTGAGCTGCTGGGTCTTTATTTTCCTTACAAGCACTGGGCGTGCTTTCAATAGAGGAGGCGCCAGTGCCTCCGGCATCACCCCTTCGTCTTTCTCCAGCCCCTCCATTTCTGGGGCTGATGGCCCCTTTCCCTCCCCTTCCCCCGAGTGCCTCCTCTGCTACAACCTTTACCTTGTCTCCTGTGCCTCGCAGCAATGCTGCCTCAGTATTCAGAGGGTCTCTTACCTTAAGCTCAGTGCTTTGCAGCTGACGTTCTCGTCCCACCTCGGCCTGTGCTCCCCTCAGGAGTACGTCTTTTGCCTTGACGGTCTCTTCCTCCTTCAGAACACCTGGCAGCACTGCCGTCTCGTCACCAACGGCACCTTGCTGCCGGTGCTCTTGTATCAATGCCCTGTCTTTCTTCAGGCAATCCACAAAAATGTGCAGCTCGCGTTCTCGTGCCACCTCCTGTCGCATCAATGCTGTTTCTCTCCTCAGGGAATGCACAGAAGTTTGCAGCTCGTGTTGTTGTGCCGCCGTGTCTTGGGTCTCCTCGGTAGACTTCTTTAATACTGGGAGAAGCAGCCAATCCACAGGCCCGTTGCCTCCCGGGCCCTCTGCTTCTCAGAGGATATGTTTCCCATAGAAAGGCCACCCCTACTGCCTCAGGTGTCACCTCCACTTGCCTCCAGTCCTGGGGTGAGGCCCAGTCCTGGGGAGGGCAGCCACCTGAGACCACATACCCATTGGGGGACGATGCACCGTTTCCCCATTCACAGGGGCAGCCCACTGAAGCACCCCTCCCACAAAGGCAGCTTGTCTTTTTCCTTGGTCAACAGTGAACCCTGCTGACTTTCGCCAGTTGTCTTGCCAGTGGGTTTCAGCCCAAGGCAAGTTCGCTATGGATTCAATGTGACCAAAGAAATTGACAGCAAAACGTTCTTGGGGTGAAAGGGTTATACCCAACTTTATTTCCAGGTGGCAGGTCAGTCACTAAAATCCCATTCACTCAGAGCAGGTCTGTATGCAGCAAGCCAGTCTCTGCCTCTCAGCTCCTCTGCACAGCTGTCCTCTGGGCCTCTCTGCACAGTCGTTCCGCACAGCCGTCCTCTGGGCGTCTGTCCTGGCGCTGCCACCACTCCAGCCTCTGCTCTGCTCTCCTGCAGCCTTGCAGCCGTGCCACCGTATTGCACCCAGAGCACTGGGCAGAGCTCTTTATATAGAGTCAACAGCCGTGTATTGCCCACAGGTGTGCAGTGAGCTAATCAACCAGGGCCAGGTGAGAATCCTGGCCACAGGAACTCTCATTTTATCCACATCATTCAAATATGATTCATGGTATTAAAAAGAGAACCACAGACCCATATATGGAGTCACTCATGCTAATGGTCCTATGTCAGCAAACCAAGACTTAATACCTAACTTAACTGCAGTTTCAGGCGACCTTGCCCAAAACGATGGAATCTCTGCTAATATCCTTTTTTTCTGTTCCCTCCCTAACTTTCCTTTTCTACAGTTCAACAAAGCATCTCTTCTACTGGCTAGAGAGGTGCTGTCAGATTCATGAACTGCTTACTAAAGATCTTTGAATTTTGTTTTTTTAATAATGATCTTATAAAGTATGAAGATATTATATGCTGGATTTTTTTTCCCCAACAGACTACAGTGTCAACATTCCAGGGGTATCCCTGATCTGAGCATTCATTCTATCCATTCTGGGAGGGAATCTATGGATGGACAGTTGTAAAATGAATACTAGGGTGAGAGCAAAACTAGACATTAGTATAAACCATGGGAAAAGATAAAAAGTGTGAGGAACAAGAAAAGATGTGAAGAGAGAAACCTAAAAAACATGAAGCCTAAAGGAAAAAAAAAGGTAGATGGTCAACAGCCCCCAAAAGCCGGCTGGAGCCCAGGGACGATGTGCCCGGACGCTCTGCCGCGCGGCGTCCTTAGTCTATTTCCTGATGCGCTTTGCGGCCACGACACATTGGCCTTTGCCGGCTTTCCTGTGTTGCCCCACCAGGGCCTGGAGGAGTAGAGGAAGTGGAGGGTGGTGGGAGGTAGTGTGTGTTTCCAGGGACCTAGAATGTCTACCCCATAAATGCGGGTTGAAGAAACTAAGAGCTGATATGAATTCTTCTGAATATAGACTCAGTTTTTTAACTCATATTAATATTGTTAAAAAAGAAACAACAAGCCCAAAATGGAGTTATTTGCCCCCCAACCCCCACCCCATGACAGCAAACTAAGACGTCCAGTTTCAACCTATCCCTGGAATGTGACCCTTTTAACAGGTATGGGGTAAACTGCAGAATTTCCGGAATCCCCCGCCTAGCCTTAGTTCACTCACTTATCAATGGGTGTTTATCACTGCAGAGCCTCCCTTGGATCTGGGGCAAAGGGGTGGAGAGATAACGGCCACTCTCCCCGCCCCTCTGTTCCTGGCACATAACTGGCCTGGCGTCTGCCAGTCACCAAGAACCCGCCAATGGAGTTCTTCCCAGAAAGGGTGGGTGGGAAGTACTGTGCCCAGGCAGCAGAGTGTGAGCCCGGCGGGAGGAGGAGACTGACTGGTCCTAGCTAGCGGATTTGAGCAAACTGTGAGCAATAAAGAATGGTTTCTCCCAATCGGTCCCTCCCCTTGACTTAGTTTGGTTTCACCGTTTTTATAGGGGATTTGCCCCGGGCTGGGAACATCCTTTCTACCCGGAGCGGCAACAGGCAGTCCGGAATTCCTCCATCAGCACTAGCGGTGCGTCCGCGACGACAGAGACCTTGCCGCTCCGTTCTTCCCCAAAAGAGAATGTCCTGGCCTGAAACAATCTTTTCTTTCTTTTGCTAATACCTTCCTTGTCCACCCTCCTGCCTATAAAAGACTTCCTTCCATTCATACAGCAACTCAGAGCTTCTCTCTACTTGCTACCTGGGATGCTGCCTGATTTATCAATCACTTAAGAAAACCAATAAGATCTTCAAATTTACTTGGTTGAATTTAGTGCTGTAACAATATCCTCTTACCTTTGACTTCTGACCAACTTCACGCTGGGAAAAGCAGATTAACTTCGAAGTTTTGACAGCCTAAGTGGGTTTACCAGCTTTAGGATGTCTGTCTTGACTGATAGGAAACTGGTCTAAGGAGAATACTTGATTTAGAAGCTTGGAACTTGGACGTTCCTCACTTACAAAATGTCATGGTTGATACTAGCTTTGATAAGCTTTTTAAAAAGCTTAGCATATCAGTATGTATGTGTAGCTCCGGGTGGAGGGGGTTCCCAACCAGGGCAAGTTCACTGTGGATTCGGTCAGACCGAATAACGACAACAGAATGTTGCGGATAAAAAGGGGCTCACACCAAGCTTTATTCTCATGGCGGCCACCCAGCTGTCAATGTCTCTGGCCCTGCTCCAGCCTCTGCCCAGGCGCTGCCTCCACTCCGGGCTCTGCTCCCCAGGCGCTGCCTCTGCTCATGGCTCTCCAGTCTCCGTTCCTTCCTGCTCTCTTCTCTAGGCTCTGCTCTCTTGCTTCCGCTCTGCCTCAGCACCAGGCTGAACTCTTCTTAAAGTGATACCGGCTGTGAATAGCTTATTGCCAATGGGTATGCAAGTATGCGCCTGTGCAGTAGGCTAAGTATTACCTCATTGCAAGTATACAACGGGCAAGATTGGGATCAGGTGAGAAGCCTGGCCAAGGAATTTCTGTTTTCCCCACAGTATGTGTGCCAGTGGCCAAGTTTTCAAGAAGACAATTGCTAGCACTAAGAAACCAGTGTCCATGTTCTGGGCACAGCAGGATCTCATGGTCTCTGGTCCCTGGTTTCTAAGAAAAAAGGAGATAACCTAGAAAGAGATGTAACAATGGGAACATCTTTGTTTAATTTCTTTTTGAGACAAACTGAAAATTTAAATAACATGCTGCTCTGAATTCAACACCCAACTATTCATTTTGTTCCAAGGCCATGTACACTCCTGGGAAAGTCCAGTGGTTCTCATTCCATGGCTGCTCATGCACTTGTGACCACAGTATGTCATAAATTCTGAGATGCTGATTATTTTTCTATTTTTAACATCTCTGAAATTGAGATGCATTTTATCTCTATGACATCTTAAGAATTTTGTTAAAGTTTAATTGGCAGGATTTTCTCTTTCTCATAATTCATAGCATGTTAAATTTGATTAAATATGGCAGTGATTCCCAAACTTTGCTGCACTTGGAATTACCTGCCTATTTTTAAGAAATACTGATGTCTGGTGCCCACCCCCATGCATTCTAATCTAAGGGATCAGGTATGACCTGGCAACAGGATTTTTTTAAAGCTCCCAGGAGATTCTAAAGTATAGCAAAGTTTGAGAACTATTAAGATACAGTATTTCTGCTTCATTCAAGCTTTTTTCAACTCCTAGGTTTCACTGACATGATCGTTACAGATTCTGCATGTTATATGTGGCCCACTACTCTATATCAATTAATGATGAATTTCCAACTCCATTCTCTAGTTATCCTTTACATTCCTATCAGAATCTCAGCTCTAAGAGGACAGAGATTTTGTCTGACTTGTTCTCTGTTATATCCTCAGCACCTAGAATACACATTGTGACACTTGATAAATATGTGATGAATGAATGAATAGTCCATCCATATTCAGTGCCCCAATAAACCCATTTCTCACACTGTCCAATAAAAATGTTATTATATTTAGATGATTTCCAAATCTGGTCCTCTGTTTCCAGTGGTCATCTTTCAAGTCCCAATTTCACATAAAATTCATTTCAAACTTGTGTTCAGTGTTTTCTTTTCCTACCCAAACCCTGACATACCAGTCCTAGTCTTCCCATATTTATCTATAGCATCAGTTTCCTCCATGAGTCTCAACCTTATAACGTTGAGTTATTTTCAAGCCTTGTCTTTCCTTTTTCTCCCCATATTTAGTTACTCACTGATTTTTGCAATTTGTTTTTCTAGAAAATCTAATTTGTCCCTTCCTTTAAATTTCCAAGACACTGAATTTGTCTTCTTGGCTTCTATTTGCTCACATCTCAAATTATGTCATATTCACTTGAGCAAACGTTTTTTAAAAAATACTTACAGGGGTTATAAATATATAGATGTAAAGTATATGAGAAAATAGCACAAAGGATAGGAGAAAGTAAAGAGAATTAAATTGTAAAGTTCTTTTATTATTTGAGAAGTGGTAAAGGCACTAACAAAACATATTGTAATAAGTTAAGGATGCATATCTTGAAATCTTTTGGGTAAGAATAGTAATATAAGAATATGTAACAAAATAAGCTAATAGAGGAGAAATTTTTTTATAATAAGCTGAGTAATATAAAAAAGGGCAAGAAAGAAGCACTAAAAGAAAAATAACATATGGATTAAATATTAAACCAACAGCACAAAGGTAGACTTGAAACCAACACTATTTGTAATTATAGTAAAGGTAAATAAACAGTCGAGTTAAAAGGCAAAGATTATCAGAATTGATACAAAATCAGTGCCAACTGTATATAATTAGATAAAGATATACCACAAAAACACTAACCAAAATAAAGTTCGTGTGTCTTGAGTAATATTAGAGCAAAAAGACATTATGCCAAGAAGAATTACTAGAGATAAACGAGTACATTTCACAATGATTGAGTCAATTAAAAAGGAAGACATAATACACCTCAATTTGTATGCACCTACCAACAGAACGTAAAGAAAAAAGACAAATTCACAATCTTTCTTTCAGTTACTAATAACAAAGCATGAAAAAAGCTGGTAAGGACCTGAACAGCACAATTAACAAATGTAACCTAATGGACATACAAAGAACACTACCACATTACAAGAATTACGGAAACTGCTATCTTCTCAAATACACATGAAACACTTATCCAAATAGGTCATAAAGCATGTCTCAATACACTTCAAAGGATCAAAATCATATGGAGTATGTTCTCTGACTACCATGAAATTAAGCTAGAAATCAACAATGGCAAAATAATTTAAACATCTCTAAATCTTTGGAAGTTCAGCAACATACATCTAAATAAACCATGCAACATGCAAGACATAAAATAGAAATTAAAAACTGTTAAATGATAAAAATTACAATACATTAAAACTTATGGATAAAAAGGTAAAGCAGTGTGTAGAGAAAAATATGTAATTTTAAGTGTATGTATTAGAAATGAAAAGCCAAAATAGATATGTTTCTGCTTTAAGAAGATTGAAATAGAACATTTAAAAAACCTGAATTAAGTAAAAAAGCAAAAGAGGAAATAATAAAGATAAGAGTGGGAATCACGGGAATATAAAAGAAACCAACAATAGAGAAAGTCAACTGAGGCAAAATTTGAATTTTGAAAAGATTCATAAAATTGTTAAAATCTAGCAAGATTTTTCAAGAAAAAAAAAGCATGAATTTTCAATATCAGGAATCCAACAGGGGGCATCACCATTAACCTTACTGATATTAAAAATATAATAATGTTGGGAAGAACTTTATGCCAGTAAATTTAACAACTTTGCTGAAATGGGCCAATTTCTAGACAGATACAACTTACCAGTAAGGAAAAAAAAAATCTGAATAGGCCTTTATAAGAGAAACTGATTCTGACTTTTAAAAAGTATTTATTGAGGTATAATTGACATATAATATTAGTTTCAGGTGTACAATATAGTGATTTGATATTTGTATTCACTGTGAAATCATCACCACAATAAGTCTAGCTACCACTCATCAACATGGAAATTTAATACAATATTATTATCTATATTCCCCATGCTGTACAGTACACCCCATGATTTATTTATTTTAAAACTGGAGGTTTGCATTTCTTAATCTTCTTCAAACATTTCATACCCATCATCCATCATGCCCCCTCTGGAAGCCACCAATCTGTTCTCTTTATCCCTGAGTCTGGGTTTTGTTCTGTTTTCTTTTTCCACATATAAGTGAAATCATGCAGTATTTGTCTTTGTCTGACTAATTTCACTTGGCCTAATACTCTCAAGGTCCATCTATGTTGTCACAAATGTCAAGATTTCATTCTTTTTAATGGTTGAGTAATATTCCATTATATATATATGTATATGTATATATATATATATATATATATATGTATATGTATATATGTATATACATATATACACCACATTTTCTTTATCCACTCATCTGTCAATGGCCCCTTAGGTTGTTTCCGTATCTTGACTATCAAAAATAATGCCACAATGAACATAGGGTACGCGTATCTTTTCAAATTAGTGTTTTTGTTTTCTTTGGATATAGATACCCAGTAGTGGAATCGCTGTATCATATGGTAGCTCTGTTTTGAAGTTTTGTGGACCCTCCATATGTTCTCAAGAGGGGCTTTACAAATTTAAGTTCTGCTAACAGTATACCAGGGTTCCCTTTTCTCCACATCTTCATCAACACTTTATTTTTTATTTGATGATAGCCATTCTGACAAGTGTGAGGTGATATCTCATTGTGGTTTTGATTTGCATTTTCCTGATGGTTAGTGATGAGGAGCATCTTTTCATGTACCTGTTGGCCATCTGTATGTCTTCCTTAGAAGAAGGTCTATTCAATTCCTCAGCTCATTTTTAAATTGGATAGCTTTTTGTTACTGAGTTGCATGAGTTCTTCATATATTTTGGACATTAACCACTTATCGGATATATGATTTGCAAATATGTTCTTCCATTCAGTAGGTTTTTGTTGATGGTTTCCATTGTGCAGATTTTCAATTTGATGTAGTCCCATTTACTTATTTTTGCTTTGTTTCCCTTGGTTTTGGAATCAAGAAAGTATCACTAAGATAAACGTTAAGGAGCTTATTGCCTATGTTTTCATCTAGAAGTTTTATGGTTTCAGGTCTTACATTCAAGTATTTAATACATTTGGAACAATTTTTGTATATGGGGTAAGACAGTGGTCTAGTTTTATTCTTTTGCATGTAGCAATCTACAAATTCAGTGCAATCCCTATCAAAATTCCAGTGACATTTTTCACAGAACTAAAACAAATAATTTTAAAATTTGTATGGACCCACAAAAGACCCCAAATAGACAACACCATCTTGAGAAAGAAGAACAAAGATGGAGGTATTACACTTCCTGATTTCAAACTCTACTACAAAGTTATAGTAATCAAAACAATGTGGTATTGGCATAAAAACAGACACACAGGACAATGGAACTGAATACAGAGCTCTGAATTAAACCTACATATATGGTCAAGTAATTTAGGACAAAGGAAGCAAGAATATACAATGGGGAAAGGATAGTTTTTGTGTAGCATGGATATTTTAACAACATTAATTCTTCTAATCCACAAGCATGGAATATCTTTATTTGTGTCTTCAAATTTTTTGATCAATGTCTTACAGTGGGAAATGTATAGGTCTTTCGCCTCCTTGGTTAAATTTATTCCTAGTATTTTATTCTTTTTGATGCAATTGTTTTCTTGATTTCTCTTTCTAGTAGTTCATTATTAGTGTATAGAAATGCAATCCATTTTTGTATATTAATTTTGTATCCTGCAACTTTATGGAATTCATTTATTAGTTCTAAGAGTTTTTTGTTGGAGTCGCTACATAATATCATGTTATCTGGAAATATTGACAGTTTAGCTTCATTATTTCCAATTTGCATGATTTTTACTTCCTTTTATTGCCTATTGCTGTTGCTAGAACTTCCAACACAATGTTGAATAAAAGTGGAGCTAGTGGGCATCCTTGTCTTGTTCCTGATCTTAAAAGGAATACTTTCAGCTTTTCACTGTTAGGATTTTAGCTGTGGGTTTGTCATATATGACCTTTATTATATTGAGGTATGTTCCCTCTAAGCCCACTTGTTATGAGTTTTTATCATAAATGGGTGTTGAATTTTGCCAATTATTTTTCTGAATATTTTGAGGTGTCATATTTTTTTTATTTCATTTTGTTAATGTGGTATATCACTTTGGTTGATTTGCGGGTGTGGAACTATCCTTGCATCTCTGGAATAAATCCCCCTTGATCATGGTATATGATCCTTTTAATGTATCGTTGAATTTGGTTTCCTCAATATTCTGTTGAGGATTTTTGGATCTGTGTATACAAAGATATTGGTCTGTGATTATCTTTTTTTGTGGTGTCTTATCTTGTTTTGGTGTCAGGCTAATGTTGGCCCTGTAAATGGCCAAACGGAAGCTTTCCTTACTCTTCAGTTTTTTGGAAGAGTTTGAGAAGGATAGGTTTTAAATCCTTGAATGTTTGACAGAATCACCAGTGAAGACTCTGGTCCCAGACTTTTGTTTGTTGGGAGGCTTTTGATTACTGATTCAATTTCCTTGCTAGTAATTGATCTTTTCACATTTTCCATTCCTACATGTCTTGGAAGATTGTAAATTTCTATGAATTTATCCATTTCTCCTAGGCTGTCCAGTCTGTTGGCATATAATTCTTCACAGCTGTCTCTTCTGATCCTTTGTATTTCTGTGGTCTTAGTTGTACCTTCTCTTTCATTTCTAATTTTATTTACTTGAGCCCTCTTTTTTGGTGAGTCTAGATAACGGTTTGTCAATTTTGCTTATCTTTTCAAAGAACCAGCTCTTAGTTTCATTGATCTTTTCTATTGTCTTTTTAATCCTATTTCACTTATTTCTGTTCTGGTCCTTATTGTCATCTTCTTTCTATTAAATTTGGTTCTGTTTGTTCTTCCTTTTCTAGTTCCTTATGTGTAAAATTAAATTGTTTCAGGTGTCTCATTTTTTCGGGTAGCACTGTATAGTTATGAATGTCCCTCTTGGAATAGCTTTTGCCACATTCCATAGGTTTTGGTATGCTGTATTTCTGTTTTCATTTGTTTCTAGGTATTTTTTTATTTCTCCTTTCATTTCTTCTATGACCCAGTAGTTGTTCAGCAACATTTTGTTTAATCACAATTTATTTGTAGTTTTTACAGTTTTCTTGTAATTCATCTCTATTTTCACACCATTGTGTTTGGAAAAGATGATATGATTTCAATCTTGAATTTACTGAGACTTGTCTTGTGGGATAACATGATCTATCCTGGAGAATGTTCCATGTGTACTTGAGAAGAATGTGAATTTTTCTGCTTTTGGATGGAATGTTCTGTATATAGCTACTAAACCCATTTAGTCTAATGCATCGTTTAAGACAATGTTTCCTTACTGATTTCCTGTCTCAGTGATCTATCCATTGATGTAAAAGCCCCTACTATTATTATGTCCTTATCAATTTTTCCCTTTAGGTGTGTTAGTATTTGTTTTACATATTTTGGTGCTATGTTGGGTGAACATGTATTTATAAATGTTATATCTTCTTGTTGTACTGACACCTTTATCATCATGTAGTGCCCCTCTAGGTCATTTATTACACTATTTTAAAGGTTGTTTTGTCTGATAATGAGTATAGTTACACCAGCTTTCTTTTTGTTTCCATTTGCATAGAATAACTTTTCCATCCCTTCACTTTTAGTCTGTGTATGTCTTTTCTTCTGACATACACATATATAAACCATATATAGAGGTGTGTTGGTTTTCTATCCATTCAGTCACTCTAAGTCTTTTGATTGGAAAATTTAGTCCACTTACATTTAAAGTAATTAGTGATATATATTTATCTATTGACATTTTGTTAATTGTATTTTGGCTGGGGTTTTTTTTTTTTGTCTTTTTGTCCCTTTCTTCTTTTTCTCTTCCCTTGTGGTTTGTTAGCTTTCTTTAGTGTTATGTTTAGATTCCTTTCTCATTTTCTTTTGTTTATTTACTATATGCTTGTGCATTGTGGTGGCCATGGGATTCACATATTTCACCTTATGTATATAACAGCCTATTTTATGTTGAAAGTAACTTAAATATGAACACTTCCAAAACTCTATCTTTTTACTTCCCCCAGATGCTATGTTTTTGATGCCATTTTTTACATCTTTTCATTTTATGCATCCCTTGACTAATTAATGTACTTCAATTTTACTACTTTTGTCTTTAACCTTCTGGGTAGCTTTAAAAGTATTTAATCTACTACCTTTACTATGTATTTATCTTTTCTGGTGAGATTTTTACTTTTGTATGTTTTCTTGTTATTAGTTACTAACATTTCTTTTCAGGTTAAAGAAGTCCCTTTAATATTTCTTGTGAGGCTGTTTTGATAGCAATGAACTGCTTTAGCTTTTAAGCATTCTGAAAAAATCTTTATTCCCCCTTCAAATCTGATGATAACCTTGCTGGGTAGTATATTCTCTTTTTTTTATTTATTAAGGTATTATTGATATACACTCTCATGAAGGTTTCACATGAAAAAACAACGTGGTTACTGCATTTACCCATATTATCAAGTCCCCACCCATACCCCATTGCAGTCACTGTCCATCAGTGTAGTAAGATGCCACAGATTCACTGTTTGCCTTCTCTGTGCTGCACTGTCTTCCCCGTGCTCCCCCACATGATGTGTATTAAACATACCTCTCAATCCCCTTCTCCCCCACCCCGCCCTCCCTCACCCCTCCCCTTTGATAACCTCTAGTCCCTTCTTGGGGAGTCTGTGAGTCTGCTGCTGTTTTGTTCCTTCAATTTTGCTTCATTGTTATACTCCACAAATGAGGGAAAATCATTTGGCATTTGTCTTTCTCCGCCTGGCTTATTTCACTGAGCATAATATCCTCCAGTTCCATCCATGTTGTTGCAAATGGTAGGATTTGTTTCTTTCTTATGGCTGAATAGTATTTCATTGTGTATTTGCACCACATCTTCTTTATCCATTCATCTACTGATGGACACTTAGGTTGCTTCCATATCTTGCTATTGTAAAAAGTGCTGCAATAAACATAGAAGTGCATATGTCTTTTTGAATCTGAGAACTTGTATTCTTTGGGTAAATCCCAAGGAGTGGGATTCCCGGGTCAAACAGTATTTCTATTTTGAGTTTTTTGAGGAACCTCCATATTTCTTTCTACAATGGTTGAACTAGCTTACATTAAGACCAGCAATGTAGGAGGGCTCCCCTTTATCTGCATCCTCAACAGCATTTGTTGTACCTAGTCTTTTCGATGCTGGCCGTCCTAACTGGTGTGAGGTAATATCTCATTGTGGTTTTAATTTGCATTTCCCTGATGATTAGTGATGTGGAGCATCTTTTCACATGTCTGTTGGCTATCTGAATTTTTTCTTTGGAGAATTCTCTCTTCATATCCTCTGCCCATTTTTTAATCAAGTTATTTGCCTTTGGGTGTTGAGGTGTGTGAGTTCTTTATATATTTTGGATGTTAACCCCTTGTTGGATATGTCATTTACAAATATATTCTCCCATACTGTAAGATGCATTTTTTGTTCTGCTGATGGTGTCCTTTGCTGTACAGAAGCTTTTTAGTTTGCTGTAGTCCCATGTGGTTTTTTTTTTTGCTTTTGTTTCCCTTGCTCGAGGAGATGCATTCAGGAAGAAGTTGCTCATGCTTATATTCAGGAGATTTTTGCCTATGTTGTCTTCTAAGAGTTTTATGGTTTCATGACTTACATTCAGGTCTTTGATCTTTTCGAGTTTACTTTTGTGTATGGGGTTAAACAATAATCCAGTTTCATTCTATTGCATGTAGCTGTCCAGTTTTGCCAACACCAGCTGTTGAAGAGGCTGTCATTTCCCCATTGTATGTCCATGGCTCTTTATCATATATTAATTGACCATATATGGTTGGGTTTAAATCTGGGCTCTCTAGTCTGTTCCATTGGTCCATTGTTCTGTTCTTGTGCTAGTACCAAATTGTCTTGATTACTGTGGGTTTGTAGTAGAGCTTGAAGTTGGGGAGCATAATCCCCCCAGCTTTATTCTTCCTTCTTAGGATTGCTTCGGCTATTCAGGGTCTTTTGTGGTTCCATCTGAATTTTAGAATGATTTGCTCTAGTTCACTGAAGAATGCTGTTGGTATTTTGATAGGAATTGCATTGAATCTGTAGATTGCTTTAGGCAGGATGACCTTTTTGACAATATTAATTCTTCCTATCCATGATCACAGAATGTGTCTCCATTTATTGGTATCTTCTTTAATTTCTCTCATGAGTGTCTTGTAGTTTTCAAAGTATAGGTCTTGCACTTCCTTGATTAGGTTTATGCCTAGGTATTTTATTCTTTTTGATGCAATTGTGAATGGAATTGTTTTCCCGATTTCTCTTTCTGCTAGTTCGTTAGTATAGAGGAATGCAACAGATTTCTGTGTATTAATTTTGTATCCTTCACCTTTGCTGAATTCAGATATTAGATCTCGTAGTTTTGGGGTGTATTCTTTAGGGTTTTTTATATACAATATCATGTTATCTGCAAATAGTGACAATTTGACTTCTTCTTTACCAATCTGGATGCCTTGTATGTCTTTGTTTTGTCTGATTGCCGTGGCTAGGACCTCCAGTACTATGTTGAATAACAGTGGGGAGAGTGGGCATCCTTCTCATGTTCCTGATCCTAAAGGAAAAGCTTTCAGCTTCTCGCTGTTAAGTATGATGTTGGCTGTGGGTTTGTCATATATGGCCTTTATTATGTTGAGGTTCTTGCCCTTATACCCATTTTGTTGAGAGCTTTTATCATGAATGGATGTTGAATTTAATCAAAAGCTTTTTCAGAATCTATGGAGATGATCATGTGGTTTTTGTCCTTTTTGTTGATGTGGTGGATGATGTTGATGGATTTTCGAATGTTGTACCATCCTTGCATCCCTGGAATAAATCCTACTTGATCATGATGTATGATCTTTTTGATATATTTTTGAATTCGGTTTGCTAACATTTTGTTGAGTATTTTTGCATCTATATTCATCAGGGATATTGGTCCGTAATTTTCTTTTTTTTTCTTTTTTTTTTTTTTGTGGTGTCTTTGCCTGGTTTTGGTATAACAGTGATGCTGGCCTCATAGAATAAGTTTGGAAGTATTCCCTATTCTTCTTTTTGAAAAACTTTAAGGAGGATGTGTATTAGGTCTTCACCCAATGTTTGATAAAATTCATCAGTGAAGCCATCTGGTTCTGGAGTTTTGAGTTTTGTTCTTAGGTAGTTTTGTTCTTAGGTAGTTTTTTGATTACCAATTCAATTTCGTTGCTGGTAATTGGTCTGCAGATCTTCTGTTTCTTTCTGGGTCAGTCTTGGAAGGCTGTATTTTTCTAGAAAGTTGTCCATTTCTTCTAGGTTATCCGGTTTGTTAGTATATAATATTTCATAGTATTCTCTAATAATTCTTTGTATTTCTGTGGTGTCTATAGCGATTTTTCCTTTCTCAATTCTGATTCTGTTTATGTGTGTAGACTCTCTTTTTTTCTTGATAAGTCTGGCTAGGAGTTTATCTATTTTGTGTATTTTATTGAAGAACCAGCTCTTGCTTTCATTGATTCTTTCTAATGTTTTATTCTCCTCGATTTTATTTATTTATGCTCTAATCTTTACTATTTCTGTCTTTCTACTGACTTTAGGCCTCATTTGTTCTTCTTTTTCTAGTTTCATTAATTGTGAGTTTAGACTGTTCATATGGAATTGTTCTTCTTTCCTGAGGTAGGCCTGTATTACAATATACTTTCCTCTTAGCACAGCCTTCGCTGCGTCCCACAGATTTTGCGGTGTTGAATTATTGTTGTCATTTGTCTCCATATATTGCTTGATCTCTGTTTTTATTTGGTCATTGATCCACTGGTTATTTAGGAGCATGTTGTGAAGCCTCCATGTGTTTGTGGGATTTTTTGGATTTTTTTGCATAGTTTATTTCTAGTTTCATACTTTGTAGTCTGAGAAGGTGGTTGGTACAATTTCAATCTTTTTTAATTTACTGAGGCTCTTTTTGTAGCGTAGTGTATGAACTATTCTTGAAAATGTTCCACGTGCACTTGGGAAGAATGAGTATTCTACTGCTTTAGGGTGCAGAGTTCTTTAGATGTCTGTTAGGTCCATTTGTTCTAGTGTGTTGTTCAGTGCCTCTGTGTCTTTACTTATTTTCTGTCTGGTTGATCTGTCTTTCAGAGTGAGTGGTGTGTTGAAGTCTCCTAGAATGAATGCTTTGCAGTCTATTTCCCCTTTTAATTCTGTTAGTATTTGTTTCACATATGTAGGTGCTCTTATGTTGGGCGCATAGATATTTATAATGGTTATATCTTCTTGTTGGACTGACCCTTTTATCATTATGTAATGTCCTTCTTTGTCTCTTGTGACTTTCTTTGTTTTGAAGTCTATTTTGTCTGATACAAGTACTGCAGCTCCTGCTTTTTTCTCCCTATTAGTTGCATGAAGTATTTTTTCCATCTCTTCACTTTTAGTCTGTGTATATCTTTGGGTTAAAGTGAGTCTCTTGTAGGCAGCATACAGATGGGTCTTGTTTTTTTATCCATTCAGTGACTCTATGTCTTTTGATTGGTTTATTCAGACCATTTACATTTAGGATGATTATCCATAGGTATGTACTTATTGCCATTGCAGGCTTTAGATTCGTGGTTACCTAAGGCTTAAGGGTAATTCCCTTACTATCTAACAGTCTAATTTAACTCACTTACTATGCTATTATAAACACAACCTAAAGGTTCTTCTTTTTCATTTTTCTTCCTCCTCCATTCTTTAATTATTAGGTATCATATTCTGTACTCTTTGTCTATACCTTGATTGACTTTTGGGGTAGTTGATTTGATTTTGCATCTGCTTAGTAATTAATTGTTCTACTTTCTTTGCTGTGGTTTTATTTCCCCCTGGTGACAGCTATTTAACCTTAGGAATACTTCCATCTATAACAGTCCCTCCAAAGTGCACTGTAGAGGTGGTTTGTGGGAGGTAAATTCTCTCAGCTTTTGCATATCTGGAAATCGTTTAATCCCTCCTTCAATTTAAATGATAATCTTGCCGGATAAAGTATTCTTGGTTCCAGGTCTTTCTGCTTCATTGCATTAAGTATATTATGCTACTCCCTTCTGGCCTGTAAGGTTTCTGTTGAGAAGTCTGATGATAGCCTGATGGGCTTACCTTTGTGTGTGATCTTATTTCTCTCTCTGGCTGCTTTTAATAGTCTGTCCTTATGCTTGGTATTTCCCACTTTAATTACTGTATGTCTTGGTGTTGTGTTGTCTTCCTTGGGTCCCTTGTGTTGGGAGATCTGTGCAGTTCCCTGGCCTGAGAAACTATTTCCTTCGGGGAAGTTTTTCAGCAATTACCTCCTCAAAGACACTTTCTAACGCTTTTTCTCTCTCTTCTTCTTCTGGTACCCCTATAATACAAATACTGTTCCGTTTGGATTGGTCACACAGTTCTCTCAATATTCTTTCATTCTTAGAGATCCTTTTTCCTCTCTGTGCCTCAGCTTCTTTGTATTCCTCTTTTTTAATTTCTATTTCATTTATCATCTCCTCCACTGTATGTAATCTTTTAAATCCTTCCATTGTATGTTTCATTTCTGATACTGTGTTCCATAATGACTGGACCTCTGACCAGAATTCATTCTCGAGTTCTGGAATATTTTTATGTACCTCCATGACATGTTTATGATTTTTTTTTTGGAATTTCTTTGAGGAAGATTCATGAGATCGATTTCATTTGACTCTTTTTCTGGTGTTTGTTTGATTTTGCTTTGAACCAGTTTTCTTTGACATTTCGTATTTGTATGTGGCGCCCTCTAGTGCCCAGAAGCTCTATTCTCTGGAGCTGCTCAGGCCCTGGAGCATTGTTGGGGGTTACAGGGGAGCGGTGTTGGTGCCTGGGGGGAGGAAAGAGCTGTTTCCTGCTTCCCAGCTCTATGCCTGTCTCCATTGCCAGAACCAGAGGGCCGAGCACACAGGTATAAGCCTCTATGCTGTGTGTTTGTAGCTGCTGTAGGCGGGGCTTCCCTCTGGCTGGCCTGATGCCAGGCCAGGGTTTGCCGGTTTGTGAGCCAGGTGCAGGCTGGCCGGAAGGAAGGCACAGCAGGCTGCGTATCACAGAGGGGGGCCTTGAAGCTGTGTAGCCAGCTAGGGGGCTGGAAAGTTTCCAACCTGCCGGGAAGAGTGCACCCAGACCATTTTGTCTACCTGTCCTTTCTCCTGAGCAGTAAGCTCTGTGCAATTCTTGCCCCTTAAGTAGCCCTCTTGCTGTTAGGAAGTCTCAGACTGCCCTCCTTTCTTTTGTCCCAGTGCAGCCGGATATGGATCCCTGTTTTCCACAAGCAGCTGGAATCTGTCTCTCCAGGTATTCTGCCTGTCTTAGCGTTCCAACTTTGCCTAATCACCAGAGCATCATGCAATGTAGGTTTGTTCTCCCAGAGCAGATCCCCAGAGCTAGGTGTTCAGCAGTTGCAGGCCTCCACTCCCTCCCTGCTCTGTTTCTCTTCCTCCTGCCTGAGAGCTGGGGTTGGGGAAGGGCTTGGGTCCTGCCGGGTCACAGCTTTGGTACATTACCCTGTTCCTTGAGGTCTATTCTTTTCTCCAGGTGTATGCAGTCTGGTGCAGCCTTCTTTCCTGTTGCTCTTTCAGGATTAGTTGTATTAATTATATTTTCATATTATATGAGGTTTTAGGAGGAGGCCTCTGTCTCACCTCTCACACCGCCATCTTTAATCCTCTCTGGATAGTGTATTCTTGGTTGGAAGTTTTTTCCTTTCAGCACTTTGAATATTGTGACTTGCAAAGTTTGTGCTGAGAAAGTATTTCATAGTCTTATGGCATTTCCTTTGAATGTAACAATTTGTTTTTCTCTTTCTTCTTTTAAGATTCTTTCTTTAACTTTTTACATTTTAATTTTTATGTGTCTTGGTGTGGCTCTCTTTGGGATCTTCTTATTTGGAACTCTGTGGGCTTCCTAGACCTACATGTCTGTTTCCTTCCATATGTTAAGTACATTTTCAGCTCTTATTTCTTCAACTAAGTTTTCTGCTTCAATTCTCTTTTCCTTCAGGGACTCTTATAATACAAATGTTATTGTGCTTGGTGTGGTGCTTTAAGTTATCTTCACCTAAATACTTTTTTTTTTTTTGCTGCTCTGTCAAGGCAAGTTCCATTGCTTTATCCTGCAGCTTGCTGATCCATTCATGTTTCATCCAGTCTACTGCTGAACCCCTCTATGTATTTTCAGTTCAATTATTGTCTTATTTTCTGTGATGTCTGTTTGGTATACTTTTTGCTTTCTATTCTCAAGTTCAGTGAGCATGATAATGACCTTTGAATTCTTTATCTGGTAGATTACTTATCTCCATATCATTAAGGTCTTTTTCTTAGGTTTTGTCTTGTTCTTTTGTTTGGAACATACTTCTCCTTTTCCTCCTTTTGCTTGAGTAAGTAAATAAATCTTTTGCACAGGAAGATGTCTGCTGTCTGTGTAGCACCCTGCGGGTGGTGGCCTGCCAAGAACTGTCTTCCCAATTGTTACAGTCCCATTGAGGTCTGGAATGCCAGCCCCAGGTGATCAAGGGACACTGCACACATCCATTGGCTTTATCAAGGCAGCTGCAGAGTATTGGAGCTGGGGCTCTGTTGGTGGCTTTAGAAACACAGCAGGAAAACGTCTCAACTGTATGCATCTGTGGGCTTCAGCAATGCAGTGGGATAGTGCCTTGTCTGTGCAGGTGTACTGGCTTAGGCTGGAAATAGAATGCTGCAACCACCTGTGCTCCTGCCATAGGGCAGGAAGGGTCACAATTACCTGTGCTGGCGGATAGGTATAGAGTGGGAGAACTCTACAGCCATTTGTGCTTGCAAACCCCATCCAGGGAGTTGGGGGAGTAAAGCAACTATCAATAATCTCTGATTTATGCAAGTGCTGTGACCCCACCTGTCCCAGCAAGGCAGTGGGGGTGGGTGGGTATTGCATTTGACTTTGCTCACCTTTGCTAGCAGGCCATGTGGCAAGTGCCACAATAGTGTCCACCAGGCCTCTGTCTCCAGGGAGCATTGCAGTTGTCCTCCGGCCCTATGGCTAATGCCCCCAGATCAGCAGTCTAGGCACTTTTCAAACTACTATTTTTTCACTGGGTCTCAGGTTGGGTGAGTCCATATGCAAACCCTCTAGGAGGGGAATCCCAGTTTTCTATGGCACTTTGGGACCCCCAGACATCAGCCGTTGGTATTCCATCCAGACATTCTGGGGGCTTGTCTCTCTGGTATAGATCTCAGGGGCTGAGGTGTCTGATGTTGGATATCAACTCCTTGCTTCTCTGGAAGAAGCACCTGTTTGGTGAGATCCCTCCTTTCTGTGTGTCACTGAACTGGGGTGAGTTTTTTTGGGGTGTGCAGCTGTGTCTCTGCCTCTCCTACACATCTCGATGTGTTCCTTTTATCCTTTGTTGTAGGCAGCAATTCATCTAGTTTTCAGAGGGAAATGATCCACATGTAGCTGCAGATTTGGTGCATGCATGGGAGGAAGTGAGTTCAGGATCTTCCTATATTATCTTGGACATCCCTTCCTGAAATTTAAAATCTTTCCACAAGAAGGCTATAGGCCTATGTGGCTTCACTGGTGAACTAAGGAAGAAATAATATCAATCTTACGTAAACTCCTTCATGCAATGGAGAAATAGGGAGCACTCCCTATTTTGCACTAAAATATTAACATAAACTTAATATGAAATCCCAGTAAGGACATTACAGGAAAGGGAAATTATAAGCCAGTATTTCTCATGAACTCAAATGGAAAAATCCCCCAAAATAATAAAAAATCAAACCCAGCAGTATAAAAATCATACTACATCATGAGAAATTGAAGTTTACTCCAGAAGTGCAAGGTTGGTTTAACTTTCAAAAATTGATCAATTTAATTCCCCACATTAACAGAATAAGTAGATGATCCTGATGGATATAGAAAAAGCATTATAAACACCTTGTTAAAAAGTCTCAACAAACTAGAAATAGAAAGGAACTTTCTGGATCAGATAAAGAGTATGTACAAAAACAAAAACAAACAACAAAACAAAACAGAAAAAGTATACAGCTAATATATCAAGAGTGCAACTTTGAATGCTTCTCCCTCCCTGATTTTGGGAATGACAAGGATGCCCACTCCCCACTTCTATTTAACATTGTTATGAAAATCCTAGCTAGTGCAGTAAGGTGAGAAAAAGAAATGAAAAATATGAAGATTAGAAAAGAAGAGGAAAAAGAGACATTATTGTATATCTAAAAAATTTAGAACATTAAAACTGTTAGATTTAATTAGTGAATTTACCAAGGTTGCTGGATATAAGGTCAATATACAAAAATTGATTATAGCAATTAGCAAATTAAATGAAATTAGAATTTACAGTGGCATAAAAACCAAATACTTAGGAATAAATATAATGAAAGAGGTGTAAGAGATCTATACTAAAATGTGTAAGGCACTGAAATTAAAGACAACCTAAATAAATGAAGAGATATACCATGTAATGGATTGGAAGACTTAATATTGTTAAGATGTCAATTCTCTCCATATTGGTCTAGATATTTAATATAATCTTAATCAAAATATCAGCAGGACATTTTGTGAAAATTGAAAGCTGATTCTAAAATTTATATGAAATGCCAAGGACCTAGAGTAGTCAGTCAAGACAATTTTGACTAGGGCTGGAACACTTATAATTCCCTATCGCAAGATTTACTATAAAGTTCCTTGTTAAGACATAATGACAATGGCCCAGGATTAGACAAATAGACTAGTGGGACAGAATAAAGAATACAGAAGGAGACCCAATGTGTGGTCACCTAATTTGTAACAAAGATATCACTGTAACTTAGGGGCAAGGGATGATCATTTTAGTAAATGATACTGTATCAATTGCATATTTATATGGAGAAAAATGAACTTTTAAGTCACATCATACACAACCACTAATTCCACATGGATCACAGGTGTAAATGTGAAAGTAAAAGAATAAACTTCTGAATAAAATTTAAGAGAATGTTGTCATGACCCATTAGGCAAAGATATTTTAATCAGGACACCAAAAGCACTAACCATAAAATAAAAAACTGATAAAGTAGAACTTACTAAACTTAAGAAGTTCTGTATTTCTGTTCATCAAAATACATGATTGAGAGAGTAAAAAGACAGCCATAAATGTTTACATTTATCAAACAAAAGACTAGTGTTCAGAATATTTAAAAAAAATAAAACAACTATAAGTCAACAAGGAAAAGACATTTCATAGAGGATATCTAAGTGGACCAACAAAAATATAAAATGTGCTCTACATATCATTCTATATCTAGGAAATGCAGATTAAAGCCATTATTATATTTTACTGCATATACACCAGAATGACTAAAATTAAGATGTATTGGCAAGGATATGGAGCAAGTGGAGCTTTGCTATATTGCTGGTGGGAGTGTATATTGGAGAACTGTTTGGCAGTATCTGTTAAAGCTAAACGTATGCCTGCCCTATGACACAGCAAGGTGTTTACCCAAGAGAAATAAGTACATGCATCCACCAAAATACATGTGCAAGAAGGTTCATGGCAGCTTTATTTATAAAAGCCCCAAACTGGAATCCATTCATATATCTACAAATAAAAGAATAGATAAATTAATTGTGGTTTACCCACACAGTGGAATACCTGTCAGCAATAAAAAAGGAGGAAACTAATGTGACAACATAAATGATTCTCACAGACATAACAACGGGAAAAAGCAGCCAGAAGCAAAGAATGACTACTCCTTGACTCTGTTTATATGAAGTTCAAGAGCTGGCAAAACTATGCTATCATGGAAGTTAGAATAGTTGTTATTTTGGGGATATGAGGTGTTGACTGGAAGGAACCAAAAATAGTCTCTTGGAGGTGCTGGAAATATTCTATATCTTCATCTGAGTGTTGATTACAGTTGTTATACAAATATAAAGAATCATTGAGCTGAACACTTAAGATCAGATGTTTTTAGTAAATGATACCGGATTAATTGTACATCTGTATGGAATAAAATGAGCCTGGCCTCCTACCTCACTTTTCTGAGTTTATGGAAGATATTTATAACAGATAAATTAGAATTGTCTTAAATTCCCAACAATGAGGGAATATTTAAAGTATATATGATACATCTCTAAGCTAGGAATATGATATCCCATTAAACACGTTTTAAAGAGTTTGCTGCAACATGGAAGATGACTGTAACATTGGGTGAAAAAGGCAGATCACAAAAATTTTGTGTAAAGAATTGTCAAAACCATGTAAAAAATGTGTACAGAGAAAAGCCTGGAAGGAAGTAACACAGAAAGTGTTAATAGTGGTTACTGTTTGTCTTGGGGTGGTAGAATAACAGGAGGACTTTTTCTTATTTTTATTTTTTCTGTAGTTTGTAAAATTTCAAGACTTTCATAATAGCAGAATGAACTTTGAAAAACAACTTTTTCCTTCCAAAATCAAAACCCTGCCCTTCCAGCTCCTCTGCCAACTGTTGTCCTACCTTAAATCTTTAAAGCTTTTCTGCTTTCTGTTCTCCTTAAAAATGCATTTATTTCCTGTGGCTGGCTGCACTGAGGCTTCTCACTGGCCATCTGCTCATATTGTCTCACCCTGATTCCCAATTAAGAGAGAAGGCCTTTGGGCTGGACACTCTTTATTGTCAAGTTAATAAAGGGTGCCCACGGCTGGCAGGCTGTGAAAGCTCCCTTGCTGCTTGATGCAAGAGTTGGGTGTAATAGAGTTCAGGTTTTGTTCATAGGAGAAAGGCGAATTTTCATGTACTTAGTGGGTAAGCATTTATTTTGCAGTGGTTGTGAGAAATGTTTCGTTTTAGGTACCTTAGGAGGGGGTAGCTGCAGCCCAAAGAGAAAGCCTCCCCCTCCATTCCATGGGCCCATGGAGCTGTGGTTGCACTGCAGCGTGTGTACAGGGGTGGGAGAAATTATGGCTGTTTAAAATGCAGATTCTCAGACCCAGTTTAGAACTACTGAATCAAATTTCTGGAAGGAGGAGCCTGAGCTTTGCTTCTTAATAACTGTGTCAGGTGATTCTCCCTCCTTCATATATTTAAGTGTTATTTGATACCTATAAATATTATATATGACATATATGTATATCTGTTTTATATATATGTATCTATATAGATAGGTATAAACTTAAAACTAAACCTCAATAAAGAAATGTGCATTTGTGAACCTATCACCCAGCCCAAAAGCTGAATCATTAACAGTAATGTGCTTATGTTTATATTTACCCATGTCTTGTGCTTTCCTTCTGCCTCCCTATAAGAGGTAACATATTGCATTTTGTGTTTTTCATTCCGTTAAAATTTAAGAAAGTACAGTTTTTGTTCCTTTGGCATCTATGCCTGTACCATGTATGGCTTCGTTTTGCTTGCTTTTTTATTAGTTGAAGTATCATTGATATACACTCTTATATTGGTTTCAGTTATACAACACAGTGGTTCAACAGTTACCTCACCCCTCTAGTGCGGTTACCACTTGCCAACATAGGAAGATGTTACAGAATCGTTGGCTGTATTCTCCGTGCTGTACTACAATCCCCTTGACCAACTTACATTATGACCAAGAATTTTTGTGCTTTTTTATTCCCCTCGCACTCCCCACCCACCCACCCCGACACCTCCCCCATGGTAACCACCAGTCGCTTCCCAGTGGTGTTTTGCTTGCTTTTAAACGATTTTTGGGCCCAAGAAAAAGTTTATTTACTTTTTTCTTGAAATTTTATTGTGATAATAAATATTAAACATCACATTTCTGATTTTAACAATTCTAAAGTATACAATCCAGTGGCATTAATTACATTTGCAATGCTGTGTAACCATCACCATGTCAAAAATCTGTTCATCACTCCAAACAGAAACTCTGTACTCATTAAGCAATAAGTCCCCAATCCTTCCTCCCCCCGGTCCCTGGTAACCTCTAATCTATTTTCTGTCTCTGAGTTTGCCTTTTCTAGATATTTTATACAAGTGGAATCATACAATATTTGTCCTTTTGCATCTGGTTTCTTTCACTTAGCATGTTTTCAAAGCTTATTCATGTGGTAGCATGTGTCAGCACTTTCTGTACATGAATAATACTCCATTGTATGGATACAGCACATTCTGTTTATCCACTCGACTTTTGAAGGACACTCATAGTGTGTCTACCTTTCAGCTACTGGGAATAATGCTGCACTGAACACTGGTGTACAAGTATTTATTTGTGTACCTGTTTTAAGTTACCTGGGGAATATTCCTAGCGGTGGAATTGCTGGATCATATGGCAATTCTGTGCTTAGGTTTTTGAGAAATCATCATACTGTTTTCCACAGAGACTACCCCATGTTGCATTCCCCCCAGCCATGTACAGGAGTTCCGGTTTCTCCACATCCTTGCCAACACACACACACACACACACACACACACACGTATTTAAATTGCAGCCATCCTAGTAGGTGCGAGGTGGTGTCTCCCGGCCCCGATGTGCATTTCCCTAATGGCATCTGCCAGCCATGCTGTTCAGCATCTTCATGTGCTTCTCGACCACCTGTGTATCTTCTTTTGAAAAATGTCTGTTCATCATTTCCACATGTTTTAATGGGATTGTTTGTCTTGTTGCTGTAGGGATTGTTTATTCTGGATTTTAATCTTCATCAAATATATGATTTCTAAATATTTTCTCATTCATAGATTGTCCCTTCACTTTCTTGACACTGTCTTTGTATGCACAAAAGTTTTTAATGTTGATGAAGTCCACTTTATCTATTTTTTTATTTTATGCTTGTTATTTTGGTGTCATATCCCAGAATCCACTGCTGGGTTTGCTTGGGTTTTGAGCTCTAAAAAAGAAGAATCATTCTTAATGTAATCTCCTGAACATTGCAATTTTCTTCCAAAAGTGTAAGATTACCCGTGTTCTTTCATAGTACATTTATTCTCATGTCTGTATGATACAATCTCTAACTTACAATGACTTGACATGATTTTTCTTTCTTCCGATTTTTTTTGAAGTATAGCTGACAAACAATATTATATTAGTTTTAGTGTAGAACATAATGGCTCAACATTTATAACATTACGAAATGCTCACTATGATACCTGTAGTTACTATGTCTCCATATAAATTATAATATTTCGACTGTATTTCCTATGCTGCATATTACATTCCAGTGTCTTATTTATAATCTATCTGTACCTCTTAATCCCCTTCACTTCTCTCTCTCTCAACCCACCCTCAACTTGGGGTTTTTTTATTTTGTTATAATGTGAAAGCAATACCGATTCAGTAGAAACCATACTTCAAATTTTGAATTTGGATCTTTTCCTGGGCTAGTGGTATGTGTGCGATCCTTTCTTATGATGCCGGGCGGTGGCAGCACGCCGGCCCCCAGTCAGCCACAGGATCGCAAGGGTCAGCGACTGACACACTCATAGCCATCTGTACCCATACAGCCATTCTGTTTTTCATTTTCCATATTCAATAAATTACAGGAGGTATTCAACACTTTATTATAAAATAGGCTTTGTGTTAGATGACTTTGCCAACTGTAGGCTAATGTTAGTGTCCTGAGTGTGTTTAAGGTAGGCTAGGTGTATAAAATACATTTTGACTTATATTTTCAATTTACAGTGGTTTACTGGGATGTAACCCCATTGTAAGCTGAGGAAGATCTGTATTCCGTTATACAAATACACCACACATTATTCAGCCATTCCCCTCCTGATGGGAATCTGTGTTGCTCCCAGTTACCTGGCTGTCACATCAGCACCGCCGCAAATAGCTCAGCGATTCTTTTGTACCCTCTAATTTAAGGACCACAGACAGTTTTTAAATGAACAAAGCAAGATTTTATTGAGTTGCTATTAAATTTCAATTGAATGGTACTTGGGATACATAGGTGCAGATATTTGACTGAAGTGTATCGATTTTTCTCATCTGCCTGTTTGGATTAATTGGACTCTACATCCGTGAGACCCACTGCCATTGAGTGTGGTTTGCATCAGTCTACACTACAGCTTTAACCACAGTGCGTGATTTCTTGCAAAGAGCAACGAGATAAGACACAATAAATACACTTTACTGATTTCAGGTTGAAGAACTTTTAAGTAATAGGGAGATGTCAACACAGGGTGAGGAAAATGATTGTGAAAAGGAAATGCTTTCTTTAGAGCCCCGTGTCAGCCAGGTTGCAGCAAGTCTATAAGGGGTTTGAAATACCCCAAAGGGGAGTGGTTTTTTCTTTTTGGGTGCTGAAAACCCTCCAAAACAAACAGACACCGATTGACGGTTCCTCCCCCAGTCGGGCACAAAGGCTGATTTCGGGAAACACTTTGGCAGCCACGTGGGGTCATGCTGTGGCCAGGTTGCTTTGGGCTTGGAAAAGAATACCAGGGGACACTCAAGCATGAAGCAAGAGCTCAGCTCTCAACAGGGGTGTGTGTGTGGCTGTGTTCCTGGGAAATGCCCGTGACCTTAGCAAGGCCAAAGCTGTGTAGACACAGGCATTACAAAATCAAGGAGGGGCGGGCTGAGATGTTGGAGGCATAAAAGCATCAGCAGCTGCCCCCCCCATCGCACTGCTCTTCCAGCAGCAGGACAGACCTAAGATGAGGTGAGTCCCAGCTCTGCCCCCTCTGCCCCTTTTCTCTTGGGTGTGTCATCCTTCCTTGCATACATCTTTCATCCACATGACAGCCCAGCTATAGGAGAAGCCTACAGGAGAGATGCAAAACTGTAACAGAGATAGAGCAAAAGGGCTAAATTCTAGTGAATTAAGGGGTTTGGTGTTTTAAGTCCTCTGTTTTTCTGCATCTGTAAAAAATGCTTTCAGATGGTGCTGCCTTTCCCATGAGATGTGACGCACTCTACAATATATCTTTTTCCTTGAGGGTATGACATTTTTATCATCACAGGGGATGCCAGCAGCTTCCATGGTAGACTTCCTGGCATTCTGAATTATGTTTATTAGCAAATTGTTTTCTTTTAAAAAAATGTCTAATTAGGCAGACCAGCAGTGATGCATTTGAGTGACAGCACTTAGACTGTATCCACAAAAAATTTTTTTTGAAATGTTGAAATAACAACAGTAGAAATATAACATATCTTAACATAATCTCAGAAACTAATATAATCTCTGAATGACTGATACATGTCAGTGAGATGATTAACTGGTTAAGTGTGGCCTCTGCATTGATGCCAGTGTCCTCCAGGTAGCTTTCTGGCACTTTGGGGTTTGATATACGATTTTCTGAAGGCAAAGTGTCATAAAGTAATAGAAATAATCATGTGTTTTAGATTATATATTTTAAAAGCCTCTTATTACAGAAAATTTCAAAAAGTAGAGAGAATAGCATAATAAATTCTCACTTTCCTATCTTCAACTTGCCCACATTTCATCAGTAGTATCCTCGCAGCTCAGTACCATAAGGGTGCCTGAGGGGGTTTCTCTTTGCTGGAGAGCTCATGTACTATTAGCAGGTCAGTGTTTCCTAAATGCTGCCAGAGGTCGAGGCCCACATACCTACGAGGCTTCCTATCTTGGTGGTTGCTCTCTGAAGGTTATGTAGAAGTCCCAGCAGCACCGAGCAGGCTGCCCCAGGGCATACTGGAAACTGCTGAAGTGTGTATGTGGTGGGGAGCAGTTGCTTGGCCCTAGCAATTCCTTATATTCATTTTCTTTTCTGGCTGCCTAGTGGGAGAGAGAGAGAGAGAGAGAGAGAGAGAGAGAGAGAGTGTGTGTGTGTGTGTGTGTGTGTGTGTGTGTGTGTGTGTGTGTGTGTGTGTGTGAAGCGAGGAGAGCAGCCGTGCTCCTTCCTGTCTTCTCTCTGCAGAGCCCTCAGAGCTGTCGTTGCCCTCCTGCTCTGCGGGCAGCTTTTCGCAGTGGAGGTCAGCAATGAGGCCACAGACACTGCAGGTAGGTCTGGGTTGGGGCAGGAGCTGCACATCCCAGCACCGCTGCACCCTGTCTTTGGAAGACCCAGTCCTCCCTCTCATCTTAATTTCTGGTCTTTTGGTGCCATGAAGAGCACTGGGGAACCAGCCAGGAAGAAGGATGCCTCCCCCTTGCTTCCATTTGGGGTGGAGGGTGGTTGATGTGCAGAGCAGCTTCTCATCTGACTTCTTGCGGGTCTCTGAGAGCAGTTTCCAAGTATTAACCTCCTCTTCCTGTTTCCTTCCCTTTGCAGATGACAGCTGCCCAAAGCCCCCTGAGATCGCAAACGGCCGCCTGCAGCACTTGGTTCGCTATGGGTGTGAGACCTACTATGAACTGCACACTGAAGGAGACGGTAAGGCCTGGGCAAGTGTCTCTGCACCAGGCCCAGTCCCTGGAGTGGGTGGGGGTGGTGCTGGCCAGAAAGTTCACATGTCGTTGGGGCCAGGAGTCTTAGATCCTAAGGGGTTTTGTCACAAGTAGCTGTGGCCTTTGGGTAAATCAACTTTTCTCAGCCTCAAGTCTCCTCCTTTGCCAAGGGCAGGTGTTGCCATGAAGCCTGCCCATCTCAGAGTCGACCTACACCTACAGGAGATGCGGTAAAAGAACAAACGATGGTGGGGTGATGAGGACAGTGGCCCTTGCCTAGTGAGGACTGCACTCCAGGCACTGTTCTAAGGGCTCTACATGCTCACTTAGTCTTCTCAACACCCCACTGAAGAGGTGTTATTATTCTCATTTTGCTGATGAGGAAACTGAGGCACAGAGTGGTTGAGTGACTTGCCCCAGATCAGGTAGCTTGTAGGGGGAGAGTCAGGGCTTGAACCTGGATCCCTACCCCGGACCACCCGCCGCCATCCCCGGGACCACCGTGACCACAGCTCTGCCCCGCTGAGCTTCACCAGCACCCCAGCCCTTGGCCTCTCACACGGTGTTCCTCCCTCCTCTTTCCCGCCTCCTCCTGCCCCTCCTTCTCCTTCTCCAATTCTTCTCCTTAAATACCTTCTCTCCCCATGCTAGGCCCGGATTTAATTTCTCTTTTGGCTCATTTCTTTCATTTTGTTTCAGGAGTGTACAGCTTAAACAATGAGAAGCAGTGGGTAAATGATGTCACTGGAGAGAAACTTCCTGAATGCAAAGCAGGTAGGAAGCCAGGGGCCCTGTGTGTGTTGAGGGACTAGGACAGGGGCAGGCGTCTTAACTGAAACATCCTAGAGGACATCCTTCCTGTGTGGTTTCCTCTGAGCATGTAAGAGCCAAGAAAAGGGGCTGGGGAGACCCACAAAGGGCCAGGTGGAGAAGCGAGCAGTTAGGTGATGACGCTCCAATGAAGTTCCCTGTGGATCTTGTTCATGGGGCCTGCAGGGCATTGACTGAATCCCTGTCTGCACTGCCCCCAGAGGGTCAGCGACCCTAAGTGCACAGATGTCTGTCTGGAGAGCCCAGGGTCCAGGGCACAGCAGGCTCCAGGAACAAGTCAAGGGAGGGCATAATGAAACCTTAACCCATGGAAGTGTAGCGCGAGAGGTTGAAGATGGGTTTGGGCTTGTTTCCTGTTACTAGCAGAAGCTGGCGCTATCTCCTTTTCCCTCTTGAAACGAGGATTTTGCTTACTCTCTTCCGCTGCTAGTGGGGTGGGATTGCCAACCTACCTCGTGCTAACTGCAGCATCTATAAAATCGGAGTTCCAGCCAATGCTGCTACAGATTGCTCTTTATTCAGAGCGAATGAATTACAGCTCCTCATCCTCACAGTGATTTTCAAAGGATTGTGGACATTCCTTTGCTGTGATAAATTGTTTAAATACACAGCAAATAAACATATGGTTAATCAACCAGGGTTTGAAAATCTTTTGTGAGTTAGAGAAGCAGGAAATGGAACTCTGTCTTGGTGATGTGGAAAATAAAAAGTAATTTTAAATTACAAATAGTGGAAGGGAGAGGAGCAGGTGGTAAGGGCAGAGCATGTAAGTGTTCCCTGCTCTGAAGAAAGGAACGACACTCCGCCCAGCAGCACTTGGTGCTTCCGCCCCTTTCCCAGCCTGGGAGACTCACGCTTCTGCTCATGATCGTCTTGCCTTCTCCAACAGTGTGCGGAAAGCCCAAGAACCCGGTGGATCGGGTGCAGCGCATCATGGGCGGGGCTCTGGACGCCAAAGGCAGCTTTCCCTGGCAGGCTAAGATGGTCTCCCACCACAATCTCACCTCAGGCGCCACACTGATCAATGAACAGTGGCTTTTGACCACCGCTAAAAATCTCTTCCTGGGCCATACAGATGAGGCAAAAGCCAAAGACATTGCCCCTACTTTAAGACTCTATGTGGGGAAACACCAGCTCGTGGAGATCGAGAAGGTCGTGCTTCACCCCGACCACTCCGAGGTAGACATCGGGCTCATCAAACTCAAGCAGAAGGTGCCCGTTGATGAGAAAGTAATGCCCATTTGCCTGCCTTCAAAAGATTATGCGGAAGTGGGGCGTGTGGGTTATGTGTCTGGCTGGGGGCGAAATGCCAACTTTAATTTTACTGAGCATCTGAAGTACGTCATGCTGCCCGTGGCTGACCAAGACAAATGTGTAATTCACTACGAAGGCAGCACAGTGCCCGAAAAGAAGACGCCGAAGAGCCCTGTCGGGGTGCAGCCCGCGCTGAACGAGCACACCTTCTGCGCCGGCTTGTCCAAGTATCGGGAGGACACCTGCTACGGCGACGCGGGCAGCGCCTTTGCTGTTCACGACACAGATGAGGACATCTGGTACGCAGCTGGGATCCTGAGCTTTGATAAGAGCTGCACTGTGGCTGAGTACAGTGTCTACGTGAAGGTGCCCTCCATCCTGGACTGGGTTCAGAAAACCATAGCTGAAAATTAATGCAAGGCTGGCTGGAAGCAAGATTTCACTCGAAGAGGGAGAACTGGATGGGACTGGAGGGGATAAAACATGGTGTGAAGCTGATGGGGTCCAGCCCCACACTGCTGAGTCAATCAATAAAAAAACTCTTTTGACTCCTTTCTGCGCTGTTTTTAGCTGTGGGCCTTTTGTTATTCTCTCACTTTCCGGACAGTAGCAGCCACGTGGTATAGTCTGCTGGGAGTGTGGCAGAAACACCCCAAGCCCCTGGGATCCAAACTGTCCCCCTGTGGGGTCATACTCACTGAGTGCCTACCAGATGACAGGCCTCAGAAAGCACACTGTTATCCTTGTTTTACGGAGAGGTGAAGTGATTTGCTAAGGTCCCACAGCTGTTAAATGGTGACGCTGACTGCCGAGTCCAGGCGTGTCTGAACACAAGCGCTGGGCTCTGGTCCCCGCATCCTTTTGCTGCTTCGAGGTGCTCAGGAGAAAGGGCGCGGGCCTGGTGAGGAAGCCACTGGCTCCAAGTGGGAGGAAAACAAGTGTCTGCCACAGACCTTACTTACATTATTTGTGCTCCAACACACCAGTACTTCAGCAAACAAAGTAAGATGACATAAAGGCAGAATCTCTGGACTTGCTGGGTCCCAGTCACAGCTCAGTCATAGATGCGCCAAGTGAGTTAACTTCCTGCCCATCAGTCTCAGTCTCTTCCATGAGGGTTTAACCAGACTAGCGTCAACTATCTGAAAGTCCCTACCAACAATGATATCCTAGAACTTGGTAAAGAGTTTGAAGTCTTCCTCCGTAGGGGCAACTTTTCTCACTTGGAGGAAACTCACCCTTTCCCAGGAGTCAAATGAAAGCTGTCTGAGTATTTCATTTCACAAAGAGAAGGGTCTCGCTATTAAGGGTCTCCCTGAAGAAGTTCCAGAACCTTTGTAAACAGGAAGCTCTTCTAACTGAAGAAGAGTTCTGAGCTCTTAGCCTATAGTACATGCCCTTTCAGCAGCACACCTTCCTGTCCTACCCAAACATGGTCTCTCCTTCGCAGGCTGTGCAGTGCCACCTGACGTCACTGTTCTCACCAGGGTCTGCCCTTCACTGTGGTGTCCTCATCACTCTCCAGGTCCATCAACAATTTTCAACAGCTTAGAGCTAGTAGACCAATGAAGGGCTTAGATATTCTAGATTCTGTGAAAGAGCTAAAAGCCAGAAACCGAAAACAATACAAACACATAAAAAAGTGCCTCTTGGAGTACAGTTACACCCTTTTTATCTAGTAGTGCCTGTTTTCTTGAAGAATAACCTGGTTGTATTACGTGGCTTCTCGTCACCATTCAGGAGGAAAATAGTAAGAGAAAATCTTTGGCACTGTCTGGATTCACTCATCTCTGGCTTCCTCCCCAGAAGCACCTCCTGCCTCCCGGCCTCCCCCCTGGTTTTGGTGACACTGGTCTGTGTGGCTCTCTGAACACTCCCTGCCATCTCCAGCCTCTGGAGTGTCTGGCATGCAAGACTGTGTAGTGTTGTTATCACTACTATGGTGATTGTTGAGGACCGCCAGGGCCAGTTACTGCCCCTGTACACATACACACACCGCCACTGCCACAGCCACTGCCGCCCCCACCCAACCCCGGGTGGAAGCTGTAGGGACTGAACTCGGCATTCCCAGATGCAGAATGCGACTTCAGTGGCTTGTTTTCCGAAAGGCCCTTCCCCTCATGCCCACCAGAGGGCGCCATTCACCCGAGCCACAGCATGGCCGCCACGCCTCCCAGGCCTCCCAGCCTGGCTATCCAGGGCCAGCCCTGCCAGGAGGGAGGGAGCTGAAGGGCAGAGCAGACACTGGATGCCTGTACCTTGCACAGGAGTTGGTTGTGGGCCAAAAAGCGCCCGGGGCACTTTGATGGTGATGGTGACAGTGCAACAGCCACAGAACGGTAAAAGCGTCCTGGGCGATGACTGGGCATGCCCTGCACAAGCATGGAGTCGATTACATACATGTTCCCATCAACAACCTGGGAGAAAGGCTCTGTGGCTCCATGCTTAAAAGGAAATTGAGAATCAAAGAGCTTAAAGGCCATACACAGTCCAGAAGTGACAGTTTTGGGGTCTAGGTCTCCCTGATTCACAAGTATGAGCTTTTTACTATTAAGAATAAAAAACTCCAGTTACGATGTGGGTATGGGGGCAGGCAGGCTGTGGAAAAGACTTATCACAGCATAGCCCTTCCCAAGGCAGAGTTCGCCCCCCCTGACCTTGAGGCTCTGAGGCCTTGAAAAGCTTTTTCAGCCACTTCTGGGGTCCCTTCTCATATGTGGGGCATCACCCTAGGACTTTTTTACTAATTTGTTTAACAACTATTTACTGAGCATGTGTCTGTGCCAGGCACTATTCTAGGTGCTGGACATACAGAAATGCCAAAAATATTTCAAAGTCCCAATCTGATGTATGGGGAGCTCTGGGCAAAAAATGTGTGTAGCGCCCACGTACCATGTGAGTTGAGTAAACTGTTAAAAGATATTCTATCTTCCTGTGTGAACAAGTGTGTCTTCATACACTTGTTCATGTCTGGAAGGCCAGGTTTTAATCCAGGTTCTTGGACACCTAGAGGCAGTACTGACCATGCAGACTGGCTGCACCGCAGAGTTAGTGCCCAGCTCAGGAGCAGTCCGCTTCTTCTCCACCCACCCAGGCTCCATCCACACCATGAGGGTCCTTGTGCGCATGTAGGTGTGGACCTCCCAGTCCGTGCATCCAAGCTCTGTCCTCCAATCTCCACAAACAGCCTTCCACTGACCACCCCTTGGGCCTAGGAGTACACCCCTGGGCTGTGCTGGCTGCCCTCAGGGCAGACCTGTGGAGGAGGGCCTGGAGCCCTTTGGGAGGAGAATGATCTAGCAGGCAGAGAGGGGGACACAGATGCTAGAGTCCCAATGCCTCGGTTCCATGAGAGGGGCAGGGGGGCCAGAGCAGGGCCTTCTAAAGCCCAGGGCAGAAGCCCTTCCTGCCCAGTCCAAGGGCGATGCTGGGAGACAGACCATAAACAAGACAAATAAGTACAATACATGGAACAGTGAAAGGTGAGGCTGTTGAGAAAGATGAAGCTGGGATGGGGACTCAGTTCTAATAGAGAAGGCCTCACTGAGAAGGTGGTTTTTGAGCAAAGAGTGGAGGATACTGGGAAGAAAGTATGCAGGTATGTCCAAGTGACAGGAGCAGTACATGCAAAGGCCCTGAGGTAGAAGTGTTCTTGGTGGGCTTTAGCAGGGAGGCCAGCGTGCTGGAGCTGAGAGAACAAGAATGCAGTGGGAGGTGAGGTCAGACTGTCAGGAGTGGGGCTCAAGGTGCCCACCTCTGGGCTGCTGCCTCCACACTAGGCTGGAAGCTGAGTTTAGGGAGGCCCTAGTCCCAGCAGCCCTGGAAAAAGGCCTGACCCAACAATCTTAGCTCCATCCTGGAACTAGCAAAAACTGACGCCTCCTCTGCTCCATCCTCAGCCACCGAGGAGGCAGCCGGGACCTGTCCGGGCCTGTGAGCAGCTGTATTGCTGGCAGGCCAGAGCTGCAAGATTCTTCTCTCTCAGAGGCCCTTTGACGGAATGGGGAGGCTGTCAGAAAGGAGCCCTGAGTCTGGTGGGGCAGAGCGCTTGTGAAGAGTGCAGCCCCTGGAGATGGCAGAGGTGGGTGTGACTCACCAGCCTAACCTCTCTAAGCCTCAGTTTCCTAAGAACGTTTCTCTCCAGGGCTGAAAGAAGGCTGCTGCAAGGTGGTGTTTTCAAGCACTCAGCGCTCTGCCTGAAGTGCAGCCAGGGCTCAGTAATGGCAACTGCTTCTTGTTGAGCCTTCTCCAGGCTAGGGGAGGACCGGGAGCTGCCCGATTCTTGGCTGCCTCAGCATTCCATGCCCACTGCCCAGCAGGCTGCAGGGGTGTGGCAGGCCTGGGGTGGAATCTGAGAGGGGATGGGTGGGTCAGGAATGCTGAGGCTGGGTTCCATCCACTCCTGCCCCACTGCCTCCCAGTAAACCAAGCCAGCTGACTGGGCAGGACAAGCCTCTGTGTGTCACCCTGGAGCCTGACAACCAAGGCATTGTGGGGAGACGATGCTAAATAATTACAGGAATTATCCTCATCAGAGCATCTGTGAACTACACACTTACCATGTGCTAAGCCATATGTTAAACTTTCACTCAAATCAAAACCGCAGTTTTAAAATGTCCCACAGGGCTCCACAAGACTGATCCGTTGCCTCTGGGCCCTCACCTCCTACTCCCTGTCCTCACTCACACTATTGTTCTGGCTGCATCAGCCTCCTGATCTGGGTATAATAGTCCCGGCTGGCTCCCACCTCAGGGCCTTTGCATTTGCCGGGCTCTCTGCCTAGCATGCCATCCCCCAGATATCATGGCTTGCTCATCTCCTTCGGACATTAGCCAGATGTCACCTTGCCAGAAAGTCTATCCCTGGATTGCTCTCTTTGGAATTGCAACTCTGGCCCCTACTCACCATGCCTTACCTTTCCATAGTAGTTATTCCCTTCACCATACAGTACTATATATTTCATCTATTTGTCCTGGTTAGTCTCCCGACCCCCTCCTTTGTATATAAGCTCCAGGAGGGCAGGGATTTTGTATCTCTTCTTTACTACCACATCCCCAACCCATAGAAAAGTACCTGGAACATAACCCGTACTCAGTAAGTATTTGTTGAATAAAGGTGCTTTACAACACTCCAAGGCAGGTTTTTTATAAATTCCTCTTGGAATCAAGGAAACCGAGGCCCGGGGAGGCAGGGTAAGTCCTCCATGGCTATGCCTAGGTGACGAGTAACAGTCCGGCGATGCCAGGTGACATCTCATTTAATCCTGACAGCTGTCCCCAGAGCGGTTGTGATCGCTCCACTTTACAGAGGAGGAAACGGAGGCTAGGGAGCAGCAGAGATGGGAGAGGAAGCTGGTTCTGTCTGTTCTGTCTGGGCTTAGTGCCTGCGGCGCATGTGAGATGATGTCAGGTGACACACAAGGTGGGAAATGACCCTCAAGTGCACGGAGTTATCCCATTATCAGTTTTCTTCCAGTCCTGCTTGCATCAAGGCCAAAGTCCCCCTTTTTTGTGCTCAGCAAGTCTTCAACGAGTTTAATCATAAGATTCTTTCTGAATCAGAGAAAGAAGGCCTAGACTTTAACAACACTGTCATCGTTGTATTTATATTTACTTTTTCGTTATGGGAAATGATGCTGGCTTTCTATCTATAATATTGTTAATGTTTTTATTTAAAATACATTTCTTTAAGGTTTACACAGTGAGTCCATTTAAAGAATAAGAAGAGATCAGTGAAGGTAGAACTCAGGAATGCCATAAACAGTGAAGGTGGTACTTCAAAGAATGAAGCTGAAAAACTGAAAGCCATTTTATGTGCATGTTATATGTTCTTTCAGAGACCATTTACTTTCTTTGTGTGTGTGTGTGTGTGTGTGTGTGTGTGTATGTGCAATTTATATCCAGAAGATTTTTTAAAGTATTAAGTACTAATTTGAGTGTTAAAAGTTGCCTGCAGTTGAGGGAAGAGTGGAAGGGAACCTTAGGGGCTGGAGAAATCCAGGAAAGCTTCCTGAAGGAGAATGCCTTTGAGTGGCCTTAAAGGATACATGGGAGTTAGATAAGGGGTTGAAGGAAAGGAAAGTCCCACCCTTCCCTTGCCAGTAACCTGTTGTACAGATGAGAAAACTGAGGCCCAGAGGGTTACTATAGCAAGTGGGTAGGAGAGCCCAGTCTGGCTTGAGTCTTGGGATCTTGTCCAGGGGGAACCCAATATAGTAGAAAATAAACCAAGCCAAGCCAGGAGGGGTAGGACCAGGGTGGCAGGAGGTGGGTTGGGATGACAAGGGAAGAAGCTTTGGGCTTGAGGCAGTAAGGAGCCACAGTGGGCTTTGGAAAAGGGTAGAAAACCCCAAGAATAGAAGTCAGCTCAGCAGAGTGCCCAAGATTGTGGGCCCTGAAGCCAAGGTGCCTGGGTTCCAGTGTTCTCTGCCACTTGTGACTCGTGAACAATTTCTCTACCCGTGAAATGGAGATAATGATAATAAGAGCATGTGCCCCTTGGAACTGCTACAACAATCCAGTGTCAATGCACATGACACATTTGGAGCAGCCCTCAGCACATACTGTGTGCCCGGTGAACACTAGTCCTTACACTATGAGGTGGGCTGGAAAAAAAGATTGGAGTCAAGGAGGCTGATCAGAGGGTTGCCACTTCCATGCCTCAGTTTCCTCATCTGAATCAGCTGTTCTGTGGGGTTCTCCTTCCCAGTTCCAAGAGGTATGGGAGCCCATGGGGTGCTGGAAAGAACAACTGCTAGAACTTGGTGCCTGCCTGTCACTCGGCACATATTTACTGAGCCCCTACCGAGTGCCAGGCCCTGGGGATACATGGGAGAACAAGCCAGCCCCACCCTGTGCCTTCCTCCCAGAGCCCTAGACTGTGGGAGGAGAGCCGATTACCAGACAGAGCGCTGGCCGGTCCCAGCCTGAACTGGTGTGGAGTCAGGGAGGGCCCCTAGAAGAAGTGAACCCCCAGCTGAGACCTGAGGGCTGTGCAGGAGTTTGCCATGGGCTGGAGAAGATCAGGAGGAGCGTGTGGGCTCCTCGGGGGTGGGGGGTTCTGTCTAAATTGGTGCTCTAGAATGATCTGTCTTCTGTGTGTCCTAGATGTGCGTTTGCAGAATTCCAGATGACAAGGCATTCACCATCATTGCATTGTCTATAAGAGAAAAGGTTGGGAACAACCCCTAGTCCATCTGTGGGAAGCTGCTTAAGTAAACGCTGCCGCGCTGACAGCATGGACTCTTCTGCAGCTGAAAACAGCAGAGCCAGGGAGCTCTTCATACACTGATGTGGAAAACTCGCTAAGGTGTCTTGTCAAGTGAAAAAACAAGTTGGAGACAAAGTGCGCTACATTTTGTGTAAAATGAAGGGGATGAAAGTGAGACTATAAACATTTACATAAATATGCAGAGAGAAACTCTACAACAGCGCCACCCAACAGACTTCTGTGATGATGGAACCATTCTGGATTTGTGCTGACCAACACTGTAGCCACTGGCCACTCATGGCACGTGATGTGTGGGTTAGTGTGACCGAGGAACTGAATGTTTAATTTCATTTAATTTACTTATTACGTCCAAACCTAGCTGCGGGTGACTAGTAGCCATCTTACTGCACAGCAACGCTCTAGAAGAAAGAAACCAGGGAGAGGACTGGGAATTAATTAGGAGTAGGAGAGACATTGCACCTTATACCCTTCACGTGTTCTGTTATGTTTGAGTTATGAGTGCCTTATCCCAAAAGTTACATTTGAAAAATGAAAGGAAGGAAAGAGGGATGGAGGGAGGGTGCAGGGGAAGGAAGGAGGCAGAGGCTCAGGACTGGAGAGGGAGAGAAGATGTGTCAGCCAGGGTGCTGGTGAGAAACAGGGATCTTGCGTGTATTAGACTCAGTTCTGAGCTGAGCTAACAGGTCCCGTGTGGTGGGCAGGGCTGCAGGGCTTCCCATTCTAAGCACTATGGACGTTGGGAGGGGTCATTCTCGGTCGGGGGGCTGCCCTGGGCATTGCAGGACATTGCACTCGGGCCCAGTGCCTGTACTTGCGGATGCTCGGGGCAGTGAGGTTATAGGGTGTGTGGTTCTGGAGAGAGACTTGGGCTGCACACAGACCAGGGACCTAGAAGGAGGTGTGTCGGTGCCCTCTGCCCACAGCTCTGGCCTGCTTCCCACCAGAGGCGGCAGAGGGAAGCTGGCACCAGCTGGAGAGGAAGGAAGAGAAGAGTGAAGGAGAAGTGAGGGACACTGAATCACAAAGGGAACTTGTGTCATTTATTTCATATTCCTGGTCTCCTCTCTTGGTGTTTGCTGGGGAAAGAAGAGAGAGCAGGACATGGAGGAGAGAGCTGAGAGGGTCCTGCTTGAGTCATGGCAGGAGCGGCCAGCAGTTGAGGGGGAGCAAGAGGAACAGGGCACCCGGGCTAGCCCTGCTGCTCCTGGCGGGCCAGCCCCCGGGACTAAAGGTCTAAGCACCCCAGCCTGGCTGACCCCATGAGCCCAAGAGCAGTGGCTGACAAGCGGCCAGTGCGAGCCTCAAAGGGGAATCTTGATCATTGAACCTGCACTTACTGTCATCTTCACCCCCCGTCTTAAAAGCTTTCTTAAGAAGAGTCACAAAAGCCAGGTAATCCACAGAGCACTTTCTTTTATCCCACCCCAATCAGGTGGCCAGCGCAATCCAGTCTTTGTAAGATACAGAGACAGTAGCACTGTATTTCCTGACCATTTGACAGGTTAGGAAACCAGGGCTACGAAACTCAGCTCAGCTGAGATTTGAACTCAGGACCACTGCGCAATCACAGGGCCTTGTAGGCCGGGACGCACCCTCCCTCCAGGCCACCTTCTGCTGCCGCCCCCTGTGCCCCCCACCCTCCTGGCTAGTGCTCCCTCCTCCTCCTCCCCCTGAGACCTCACCCCACCCTGTCTTCCTCTCCCTCCCACTCTGTGTCTCTGCGGAAATGAACTCAAGACTCGTTTTGGTAGACTATACAGTCTTTGAGAGACACTTTAAATGTTGATCTCATGTATTGTTTCCATTAAAGGGAAAAGCAATAAAATCAAGCCATTTTCCGTTTATATGTCACTTTCTTCTTTTTTTCCCCTAGTAATTCAGTTGACACTCCATAAAGGGTCAAGAAGCATATCAAGTGCTGCTAGGGGTCAGGAGCAGGTTTATTTTTCCAGGGATATTAGGCATCTTGACTCAGGAGCCACCAGGGAATAACTTTAGGGTTTTGATTTCAAAGAGCTGTTCTTTTTTTTTTCTTTCAAAGGCTATTTCAGAGGGCTGCTTACCAATGCCCCGCCCATTCCCTCTGTGCCCACCGGATTTCTTGCATAGACAATTAGTGGCCTCTGCACTGTGCTGCCTTGCAAGGATTCCTCCCCCATCTGCCCCAGAGTGACCTTCCCAGAACACAGATCTCATCACATCCTTTCTCTGCTTAAACCTCTCCTTCCCATTCCCATGACCCACTAGATGAAGTCCTAGCAGCATGTCATGGAAGGCCTCCAAATCCGGGCCTCAACTGACCTTCCAGCCTTAACGCCTGCCCCCCACCCCTCCTCCCCAGTGCAGGCCTCACAAGCCACACTGGACAGTTCACTCTTTCTGGGATACAGGGTTTTCCTGTTGCTTCACCTGTGTGTGTGCTGTGCCCCTGCCTGGGGTGCCTCTCCTTCTCACCCCATCTCTCCCCAGATCTGACAAATTCTTACATTCATTTCTTCTGCAAAGCGTTCCACAATCCTGGGAGTGTCCCAATTAGCTGCCTCCTTGCCATTTCATTCCTTCCCCTAGTAGATCTCATCAGTGTCTAGCTCTTCTGCGTTTCACATCTATCTCCACAGTTAGATCTTAAGCTCACTGAGGTCCTCTGCTTTATTTTCTCTGGCCTGTATTCTCCTGCTACTGAGCACAGTACCTAACAGCCAGGCAGGTGCTGGGAAATTGGTGAATTAAAATCCAAGACTGAGAACCTTCTCTGAATCCCATCTTCATAGGAGTTAGTGGCTGGTCTCCCCTGTCTCAAAGCCACTTTTCCTCTCTAACCTACAAGTGGCTTGGATGCCACTTCTTCCAGGAAGATTTCTAGGGTTGGCATGTTCTGTTAGTTCCTGCATGAATGCACTCATCACCCTGAATTATAAATGCTTCCTTAACTGTCCATCTCCCCCGCCAGTTGGAGGACACCTTGAGGGCAGGGGCTGTGGGCCTACACCAGGGCAGGTACCTGGTGACAGTTAATAATTATAGAGCACTTTCAGCATGCCAAGTATGTTTTGAGCACTCTATGTATACTAACTCATTTAAGTGCCATGACAACCCTGTGAAGTGAGCAGAGTTAGCCCATTTTATGGAAGGGCAAACCGAAGCTAAGAAGTTCTAAACTTGCCCAAGGTCACACAGCTAGGAAGTGGAGGAAGGAGGATTTTAATCCAGCATCTGCCTCCAGTGCCAGCTCTTATGCACTGCGTGATACTAATTGCATAACTAAGTTAGCAGTGGGGTCAGTGCTAAGAAGCTGGCCACACCCTGGACTCTTGCTCATCTTCCCTTAGGAGACACAGTCTCACGCCAGTCTGCAGAGAATTACCCAAATGCAAGGCCAAGATCTCCACTAATAAAGCATTCTTGGTGAATAGCTTTTTAATAAAGACTTGTTGTTCTCCTCTGCCCCAGAAGCCACCCCATATCCTGCTGCCCCACAGGAGGTCCTGGGAATAGTTAACAGTGCTTTGCTGCTGAATAACCTCTGGAGTAGCTTTAGCAACAAAAGACCTTGCAGCACCAGACTTCTCAAAGACAGTCACACCTCTCCTTGCTGGTGGGCACAATACATGGCTCAAAAGCCTAAAATCACCTAATCTTTGACCCAGTAACTCCAATTTGAGAAATTTATTCTAAAAACTAGCCCATACAATTCATCAAAGACGCATATATAAAGTAGTTCCTAATAACATTATTTGTAAGAATAAACACTAGGAAAAAACCCAGGTCCATTAAAACAGAATGAGATTAATAAATGATAAGCATCGGAAGAGTGGAAAACTATACAGCCACTAAAATGCTATTGGGAATCTATATTTATTGATGTGTCAGGCCATCCACAGACTGCTGCTGGGTAACACGGGTTTCTGTCCAGGACAAGCAGAATAAGGTAGTATATTCCTGGAGGATCATAGGAAATGGTACAACAGTTCCTTTGGGGAGAGGAACAGAGAGGAAGATTTACTTCTTAACTGTAATGTACCTCACCCATGTACGCAGAATTAGATTATTTATAATCCCAGATTCATGATACACTTGTATCATTGTCTTTGCATGCCTAGTTTTCAGCCTGATTATTTAGTCACTTATTTTTTTCCTCTTTATCCAACCCAACGAATAGAATATAACAATACCTTATATCTACCTATGGGATCCGTCTCTATCTCATGCTCCTGCATCCCCTAGAGGTAACCAACTGTCTGATGTTTGTGTTTTTCATTCCCTTGCTTCTTTTGTATAGTTGATCATATATATACATATGATCTAAGTAATATGCTGTGCACTTTCAGCTGTTTCTAACCTTCATAAGAAGAGTATCAAGCAGTATAGAATCTTTTGGAACTAGGTTTCCATTCAACATCATATTCTTTTCTTTTTTTTATTAATATACAATTACATGAGCAACATTATGGTTACTAGACTCCCCCTATTATCAAGTCCCCACCACATACCCCACTGCAGTCACTGTCCACAGCGTAGTAGGATGTTGTAGAATCACTACTTGTCTTCTCTGTGTTATACTGCCTTCCCCATATCCCCCCAACCCACCCCCACACCCGCTACATTATGTGTGCTAATCGTAATAGCCCTTTTTCCCCTTTATCCCTCCCTTCCCACCCCTCTTCCCCAGTCCCTTTCCCTTTGGTAACTGTTAGTCCATTCTTGGGTTCTGTGAGTCTGCTGCTGTTTTGTTCCTTCAGTTTTTGCTTTGTTCTTATGCTCCACAGATGAGTGAAATCATTTGATACTTGTCTTTCTCTGCCTGGCTTATTTCACTGAACATAATACCCTCTAGCTCCATCCATGTTGTTGCAAATGGTAGGATTTGTTTTCTTCTTATGGCTGAATAATATTCCATTGTATTATATACCACATCTTCTTTATCCATTCATCTACTGACGGACACTTAGGTTGCTTCCATTTCTTGGCTATTGTAAATAGTGCTGCTATAAACATAGGGGTGCATCTGTCTTTTTGAAACTGGGCTGCTGCATTCTTAGGATAAATTCCTAGGAGTGGAATTCCTGGGTCAAATGGTATTTCTATTTTGAGTTTTTTGAGGAACCTCCATACTGCTTTCCACAATGGTTGAACTAATTTGCATTCCCATCAGCAGTGTAGGAGGGTTCCCCTTTCTCCACATCCTCGCCAACATTTGTTGTTTGTGTTTTGGATGGCGGCCATCCTTACTGGTGTGAGGTGATACCTCATTGTGGTTTTAATCTGCATTTCTCTGATGATTAGCGATGTGGAGCATCTCTTCATGTGCCTGTTGGCCATCTGAATTTCTTCTTTGGAGAAGTGTCTGTTCAGCCTCTCTGCCCATTTTTTAATTGGCTTATTTGCTTTTTGTTTGTTGAGGTGCCTGAGCTCTTTATATATTTTGGATGTCAACCCCTTATCGGATACATCATTTATGAATATATTCTCCCATACTGTAGGATGTCTTTTTGTTCTACTGATGGTGTCCTTTGTTGTACAGAAGCTTTTCAGCTTGATATAGTCCCACTTGTTCACTTTTGCTTTTGTTTCTCTTGCTCGGGGAGATATGTTCATGAAGAAGTTGTTCATGTTTATGTCCAAGAGATTTTTGCCTATATTTTTTTCTAAGAGTTTTATGGTTTCATGACTTACATTCAGGTCTTTCAGCATCATATTCTTAAGACTCATTCATGCTGTTGTGTGTAGTGGCCATCGTTCTGTTTTTCATTGCTTTGTATTCATCCACTGTATGAACATATTGCACTTTTAAAATCCATTACCCTGTCGATGGGCATCTGAGTTTGTCCAGATTTTTTGCTCTTAAGATGAGTGCATCAATGAATATTCTTGTATGGGCCTCCTGCTGCACCTGTTTCTGGTGTTTTCTCTGGTTAAACACTGAGGAATGGACTCTCTGAGATAATAGAGTTTGTGAATGTTCAGTTTTACGAGATTTGTAACGGCCTACACTCCACTCCCAGCAGCACATTGAATGGATCTCGTTTAATCCATGTTCTCACTACACCACATTTAGTTAAGACTTCTTAACTTCAGCAACTGACTCAGAGGGAGGCTTCTTTCCCAACACATTGCTCATTCCTTTCAAACTTTGTACCAGGTGCATGTATTACCTATCCAGTTAAAGAAATAACATACAATTACATGTCTGTCCAAAGAGACAAGGTGTAGGTATAGCTCAAAACGTCAATTGTGCTTAACCCTAGGGTAACAGGTGATTTTTATTTTAGTTTTTCTTATTTTTGTTTATCTCGGCATTAAAAATTGTTTTCTACTGTGGATATTTATTACCTGTAGAATTTGTAAAAAAGAAAGAGCGAAGGTATATGGGGTTTGACGTTCATCATTAGGTAAATACAAATTGAAACCACAATAAGATGCTACTACACAACCATTAGAACAACTAAAATTGAAAAGACTGACCATACCACATGGTGTAGAAGATGTGGAGCAACTGGGACTCTCATCCTTTGCTGATGGCATCAGGAAATGGATTAGCCACTTTGGAGAAACAGCTGGGCAGTTTCTTAGAGAGTTAAGCATATGCTAACCACATGACTCCACAATTCTACTCCTAGGTGTTTACCCAAGAAAAATGAAAATGGATGTCCATACAAAGACACATTAATGTTCCTAGCAACTTTATTCATACTGACCCCAAACTGGAGACAGCCCAAATGTCCATTAACTGGTAAATGGATAATTTATGGTGTAGCCACACAATGGAATGCTGCTAAGCAAAAACAAAAAAACTCCAAATATATGCCACGACATGGAGGATTCTCAAAAGCATTTTGCTAAGTGAAAGAAACTATAGGGACAGGAAGAGCTCTGGTCGCCAGGCACTGGGGGTACGTGGAAAGATGGTCTGCAAGAGGTGCGGGGGATTTTCTGGCACGATGGAGCTGTCCTGGAACTGAGTAGAGTGGTAGTATACAACAGTATGTGTCTCCAAACTCACAGAACTTACACCAAAAAGCGTGAATTTCACCATCTCTGAAATATACTTTAATGTTTAAAAGTGGGGGGAAAAAATTATAAGCAAGAGGAAGAAAAAGGGCTTGAGATTTGTGAATTCTGCATAGTAAGGAAAAGGGGTTTCCCATGCATACCCTGAATCAGCTCTTTGTAGAAGATCATTAAAATCCAAAGCCTGACGCCTGAGAGCTCTGTCTCTGACTTACTGGTGACCCTGGGCAAGTACCTTTCCCTCCTGGGGAAACTCAGTGCCTTTCCCCGGAGAGGGAGAGAAATGCTTTTCTAATCTAAAAATGCACAAACATCTGTTGAGTGCTGACTCTCTGCCAGGCTCCCCACAAGGTGTTCTCTATGTTATTTCTTGTAGTAATAATAATAATAATGTTTTTTTTAAGTGCTTCATTGAGCATTTAGATGTATTTAGTGCTTTGCAGATATTAGTACATTTAGTCCTCACACCATTCCTGAGAGGTGTGATCCGTTGTTACTTCCACTTTATTAAGGAGGAAATCTAGGCACCCAGAGGTCAGAAAACCTGCCAAGGTCAACACAGCCCAGGGTCCCCAGGACTTGAACCCAGTCCTTTCCCATCAGGGCCCGAACTCTTAACCATATCACACTAAATCAAATGATGTCTCTTAGGCAAGTTTTATAACATCATCACAGGGTCCAGATCAGAAAGGACCTTGCCTTTTATTCAGTTCAGTTTTTAACTGCAGGTATCCACCATGTAGTGAGGCTTCAAATTTGTTCACTGGGTCAGGATTGCATTTTTTTTAAAAATGAGGAACAAACAAATGAGTAGAACAGAATAGAATATAGAAATATCAGAGTATATTGCACATAGGAAAGTAAGCGCTGTATTGTGAAAATTCCATTTCAGTGTGTGTGTGTCCCAGCACAGTGTAAAATATATTTCTTTCTGGCGGTCCTGCTTAGAAAAGTTTGTGTTAACACTGATCTCATCTATTTCAGAGAGGCCAAGAATGAAGCTCAGAGAGGCAAAGCCAACCACCTGAGGTCACACAGCCAGCCTAGAGTCCACTAGACTGGGCTCCCATGGCAGCAGCCATTCATTCATTCATTCATTCAAAAGATATTAATCTTGGCCTGCTGTGTTCCAGGCCCCATGCTGGGCATAGGAATACAGCAACAAGACAGACCTGGCTCTTTTCTCCAAGGGCCTCCATCCTGAGAGGGATGAAAAGTGGCTGATCTGATGCATAATAGCCCCCCTTTACGTATATTGCTTGTTCTGTGCCAGACACTGGTCTGAACATGTACCAGCTCACTTGATTCCTAGACAACCCTAAATGGGAGGTTCTACCATTAACCTCATCAAAGCTATTTAATAGACGGGGAAATTGAGGCTCAGTGTCCATAACCTGCACATAGCTAGTTAGGTAGCAGAGCTGGGGTTTGAGCCCAAGCAGCCTGCCTCTAGGGTCTGTATTCTTAAGCACTGCCCAATTCTGCCTGGTGGGGGGCTTTGCAGTGTAAGCCAGAGCCCAGCAACAGGTCTTCCCAGAAATGGGATAAGGGAAAGAGGCTTACAAGTGGGGAGGATTTATTGCAAAGTTGGCCCTAGCATCCATGTACAATCAGGCTATTTTGGGCTCTTGGCTTTTTCAAATTTTATTTTAATACATTTTTAGATTTTTAGGTCATACTGTGACCAAGATCTGTCTGCTAAGAGGAATGTCTGCAAGGAAACCAGCCTCCAACCCCAGATGCAGCAGGGACAGGCCAACAGTTGGCATTTCAAAGAAGGGAAGTGGTTTCAGGGTCTCCAACCTGGACTGGAGCTTGCTGGCTGGCTCTGGAAAGTTGGGGCTCTGCAGCCTGCCACCATTTTAAGTTCCTTGGTCAGAAAGGGCCCTCCCCCACCCCACCCGAGGTGAATAGCCTCTCCTGATGCTGGAGGATCATGCTGTCACTTGAATGTTAGTCTTTATGTGCCTACTATCTATTGGATCTTTTCTAGGTGACAGCGCTATCATTTTCCTTTAGGGAACCACATCTCCCCTACCCTTAGTCCCTGTGGTCCTGGGAGGCTGACTACTCTTGCCTCGGCTGGACACATGACCCAGATTTAGCCAATTAGAACCACTCAGCTATTTTTCCGGCCAGAGGATTGGTTCAGAGGTATGCACAGAGCCAAGTCAGGCACAAAAGTGAAGCCAAGGACTTTTGTTGTACCTATTAGAAAAGTGTAGTTCTTTGCAGCTGGAATTGCTAAACTGGCAGGTTGGGAGCCTGTCTCTGCTTTGACAGGAAAGTCTAAGAAAAAAGTCAACATAGAGGAAAGCAAAGACAGAGCAAGGCAGATCCCTGGTGACATAATTTGACCACCTGGAGCCATCCATGCCTGAAGTCCATATATCATGGACTTTTTAGTACACGAGCTGCTTAGGCACTTGTCTTTCTGGCATTTACAATCCAAAGTGATCAAAACAAATGCCAAGGCATAGGATGGTAGAGGAAAAAGAACACTGGACAAGGAGTCTTAAGGATTGGATTTGAGTCAAGGTTTCACTATTTATTAGATCTTGAAACTTCTCTGTATGTCAGTCCAACTGTGAAATGGTATCATTGCCTGTAATAGTGTTGTGGTGGGAAATCAAATAAGCATGGATGGGAGAGTTATAGTCTGTAAAGTACTTTGCAAACTGTAAAACTCCATACACAAGTGGGCAGCCTCTGTTGTATGTCATATTCAATGGGCAAGGTAGTCTAGAAATGAGCAGTTCCATTTATGCCATGTCCAGCCTGATGCATGACATCTGACAGGTGTTTTAACCTCCCTGAACCTTGGTTCTTGTTTTTGGAAAAATGGATTCCTTGGTGTCCCCTGGGGGATTTGCACACTGGATCAGGTGATTTCCCTGAATTTAGTTAAAATCCTACAATGACTCCTCATTGCTCTGAGGACACAGTCCAAGCTGCTGACCACGATTAACACAGTCCCCCCCGCCCCACCCCCAGTATTCTGATTGCCTGCCGCATCTAGTCTCCTGTCTCTTACTCCTCCATCCACACTGAACTACCTGAAGATTCTGAGACCTCCTCCTCTCCAGGCTTTTGCCCAGGTGGTGACCTCTGCCTGGAACACTCTGGCTAATTCAACGTCAAGGTCACTTTCCCCAGGAAGCCTTCCTAAGCCTCTGGGGCCTCCTGGTCATGTGCCAATGTTAATCTCTAAGCACCACCAGGGCTGATCTCTAACCAGGGTCACTGAGGTGGCTGTGTATTGCTGAACTACTGTACCAAAAACTTGCCCTGTCAGTCAGTAGTCAGCTCCTTCCCTGCATCCTGCACGTGCTCCTCACGCCTGTAGTCCCTACCGTGCCCCCAGAACTCCCGCCGCCAAGCAACCAAAAGGGTAAAGCCTGGCCCAGTGGAGCGCCTGGGGACCCTGCTCTGGTGTTAACGGCTGGTGTTCATTTTGATAGGCTCGGTGCCCTGTCTCTACCAGTTGTTAAATAATATTAATATCATCTTGCTTATTGCCCTGGATCATAAATACCTGGTTCCCTTGTCTGTTTATTCCACCAGACCGAAAGCTCCTAGAGGGCAGGGGGGCACCTTCACCAGCAGAGCACTTGGCATATGCTGGGTGTCCCATGAGTGTTTACTGAGTGAATGAATGGGTGGGTAAATGAGTGAATGAATCTGGAGAGTCACTCTGGAAAATTATGGCCCCCCCCCGCCATCCTGTCTGGACTCTAGAGTTTTCTTCTAGGCCTTTAGTGGAAACCTTGCTCTTTGCCCAGGTTTTATTGCTCTGCAGGTCTCCACCCCTGCAGGAGGCTTCTTTCATCTCCCACAGTCTGGTTCCAGTCTGGCCAGCTCTACCCAGCCTCCTACAAAACTTGGATTCTTGCTGATAACTTCTGAGCCTTGGGAAGACCAAGACATCCCTTTCACAAAACCATGAGTAGGTGAGTACACACCTGTACACACACACACACAGGAGTGGACAGTCAATGGTGCTCACTGTGCTAAGGTGACTAACTTATCCCAGACTTACCCAGGACTTTCCCAAGTTCAGCACTGAATGTCCTACGCTCCAGGAACCCTCTCTGCCCCTGGCAAACGGAGATAACTGGTCACCCTAGCCCTGGTTTGGTTGGGCCATTCTTCATGGATGGTGGAGACCTTCAGGATAGACTTCAGTGTTGCCTGTGCTGAGCACAAGGCCTAGCACCTGGTGGGCTCGCCGCGGCTCTGCCTCTCACTAGCCGTGGGGAATCACCTCACCTCTCTGTTTCCTCAAGAGAGGATAGGATGGTATCTTCCTCATTGAGGTCCATGGGTTAATAAAAGTAAAAGCGCCTGGAACTAGCACCTGGAACATAGTGTTATATAAAGGACCATTATTATTTTTATTGTTATTGTTGTTATTAAAATAATGTATGTGCATGGAAGAAAGTTTCCTAGGTTTTTCCATCTGTGAAACAAAAATAGTAGGCATTACAGGGCTACAAAAGTCACCCCTCTACGGAGCCTGCTTTCAGCAAGACTCCCCTTACCACTTAAAAACAAACAGCTTTATGCTGATAAATTCATATACCATACAATTAGCCCATTTATGTATTTATTTATTATTTAAAAGGAGTTGATATATCATATTACATTGTTTTCAAGTATACAACCCAGCACTTTAACAGTTACACACATTACTGACATCCTCACCCCAACTAGTGCAGTTAACTGTCTGTCAACATAGAAAGATAGCACAGAACCATTGGCTATATTCTCCACAATTCACCCATTTAAAGCATTCGGTTTGACGGTTTTTAGTGTATCACAAGGTTATGCAATCGTCACACAATCTAAATTTAGACTTCATCCCCCTCTAAAGGAAGCCCCATACCATTAGCATTCACCCCCAATTTCCCTCCTACCCGAGTCATGGCCAGCCCCAGGCGACCACTAATCTATTTTTTGTCTCTGTGGGTATGCCTATTCTAGAACTTTCAAAAAAATGGAATTATATAATGTGTGGCTTTTGTGTCTAGCTTCTTTCACTCAGCATTATGTTTTCAAGTTTTGTCCGTGTCATAGTGTGTATCAGAACTTCATTCCTTTTCATTGTCAGCTCTCCAGCCCCCTCCTTTAATCCATTTCGATATAACCTTATCCTTTCGATAAGGGGTTAAATGCTCACCAGAGTCAGAACCAGTCTGCACTGGTGAAGGAAGAGAGAAATAATTTTTTATTTTTGCTATATCTTTTCTTTTATCTTACTCATTATGTTTTAAATTTTCTTTTTGCTCTTAATTGCTTTTCTCTTTATCTTTTAGAGGGATAATATTAGAAATAAAAAGAGAATAAATACATCACATATATAAGATAAAACATAATAATATAATAAATAATTGTGGACTCACCACTTCCCTCAAATTTCTGTCCCCAGAGAAATATCTGTTGGAACATGAGGTTTAATGACCTTATCAAGCTTCCCAGCTTCCCTCTTAAGCAATTCCCAATTTTTAAGATATATATTATTCATAATATGTACATTTTATTTTGGGACTATACTTAAGTCTTTTGTATTTTGTCTGGAGGTTGAGTCTAAAAATTGAAAAGCAATAAACAGCATCACGTTTCCATAAACATCACTCACTTGAGAGTTCCTGGCCCCTAAGAGAAGAAAGTGTGAGCCTCAGGAAGCTCAGATTCATAGGTTTTTAGAAGCAGAAGAAAACTGAAGGATCATTTTAAGAAACTAAAATGAGTCATTTTACAGACAGGGAACAGATGTTGGGAAGGAAAGAGATTTTGCTTCAAGTCCCAAGATCAATTCCTTGTTCTGTGTTCTAGACATCTCCTGAAATTTGATACAGAAATAAATAAACTGTGTGAGCCCCAAAGTTCCTTTTTTAAGGGAAATGAAACTATGAGTTCTTCACATTAAGAATTCAAGGGTATAAACTAAGAAAATAAAATAGTATTTTAATTACAAAAAATAAAAGACCTGCGTCTTCAAGTATCTTGGGCTTCGGGCTAGGCTGAATCTGGCAGGGAGTGATATCATTAGCTACTGAGCCAGAGGTTTGGACTTCAGACCTGGAGGGTAAGCAGGAAGGGCTTTAGCTCTCCATCCCATGTGAACGGGTCCTTCACTCTGAGAGGAGGCTCTGTTGTGCCTGGACAGCCTCTGCAGCACCTTCTCTGTCCTTCTTGAGACCCCAGGCACAAAGGTATCTGTGCAGGGAGAAGGCACCCAGCCCGCCTTGTAACTCCATGGCAGCAGCCTCCCCACCGCTCAGCAGGCCTAGGAGAGGGTGAGAGGTAGGCTGGAAGGAGTCTGTTGCCTATGGACTGTGCTCAGGGAAAACCCAGGCCCCTGAGCATCATAAAATGTGAAAATAATAAGAGTTTATGTTTATGTAGCACTTCCTGTCTGCCACATTTAGGTTATTCCACCTCATTCTCTCAACGACCCAATGAGGTAGGTGCTATTATTATCCCCCTTTGTATAGTTGAGGAAATTGAGGACCAAGAAGGGTTTAAGTGATTTGTTCAAAGGTCTACCACTAGCAGGTGGAAGAGCAGGATCAACGCCAGGTGGTTAGGCGTCAACATCCATGCTGGGAACCATTTACCATACTGGTCTTGGAGCTGGAGCACCAGCCTCAAACCCACTTCTGCCATGACCTGGCTGTTCATCTCTCTGAGCCTCAGTATTCTCCTCCTGAAAATGGGGAGAACACCTTCTGCTCTGTAGGCAGGTTGGAGGCCGGAACGGCCTAACGCAAGGCCTGCCCCTCTGTTCCAGCTCTCATCATTACTCCCACCCCAGCCCTCGAGGCGCTGGAAGCCCCAGCCTGGTAGAAAACAACCGGCAGCTCAGGCTCTTATCACCTTCTCTTGGCTGCCCTGGAGTCTGGAATTTCAGATCAGCTTGACAGACCAATCATTGCTAAATTAAGCAAGATTTTCCTGTCAGTTCAAATGGCACCTGGAAATAAAAGCCCGTCCTGACTTTAGTAGTATAGTATGGGCATTAAGAAGCTTTTAAGGCCAGTGGACTTGGGTTCAAATTACAATTCTGTCACTTTTACTGGGTAGCCTTGGGCAAGTCTCTACCTCTCTGATCCTCTGCTATACAAATCTGGAAAACAGATGTGATAGCACCTAGAGGGCTGTTTAAGGACTGGTGAGAGAAGACATATAAAGTATGATAAGTATGCAATAAATGGTAGCTATCATTTTTATCACACAGTATATTGTAATTAGTGGCATTTAGCACAATGCCTGGCTCATAGTTAGCAGTCAATAAATACTTAATAAATAAATGGAGTCTGTGTCCCTCACTACCTTAATGAGCTGCTTAAGGTCAGGGGCCATATTTTGTTTCTGTGTCCTCAGTGTTGAGCAGAGTAACTGGCACATGGGGGTGCTTAATAAATGTTTATTGTTTGCCCTAGTGAGATAATGGATCAAGACAGTCACCACCTAAGTGCTTAAACCAAACAAGGTGAAAGGCTGATGGAAAATTTGATAATGGAGGGATCAGGTGACACCAACTGAATCTTAATATTCTAATAGCATCAACTAGACAATTTCTTGCTTCCTGATATGATGCTATGGGAAGTACTCAGTGCCACATACCAAATATTTTTTGTCCCCAAAATTGAATCTGAATCAAATCCAGCCTCTAGAACTGAGTACTGCCAGTTTACATGGCATATGGGATACAGGGACATGTTAAATGACACCGTGAAAATGGATTCAACCAATTACAAAATACAGGATATTCAACAGACCAATGACCTTAGTGTCTTAAAACAAAACAAAACTCTGTAAGTCTGGAATTATGTCAAAATAGAAACAAACAAAAAAAGAGTATCTATTCATTGTCTTGATTATGCTAATGGTTTCATGGTATATGCATAGGCCACAACTCATCAAATTGTATACTTTAAATATGTGCAGTCAATTATGCCTCAAAAAACTGAACAAAAAGGAATAGGGGACTATTGCATATATAAAGAGACATAAGGGACATAATAGCCCAAGGTAAAGTGTGGCTCTTGCTTGTAGCTTGATTCGTATAAACTAATTGCAAAAAAGACATTTCTTTCAAATGTGGCCTGGTCATTGGATGGTATTAAGGAATTGTAAATTTTATTAGGCATTATTACTTAATTGGATGATGTTTGTGTTTTAAAAATGTCATCTCTCAGAGATGCAGGCTGAAATACTTCCAGGGGAAATGATATGTTATCTGGGATTTGTTAAAAAATATTCTGAAAAAATACAAATAAAAGTGCAGGGGTATATGCCTATTAGAATGCCAAAAATCTAACACACTGACACCACCAAATGCTGGTCAGGATATGAAGCAACGGAAACTCTCATTCATTGCTGGTGGAAATACACAATGGTACAGTCCGTTTGACAATTTCTTATAAAATTAAACATGCTCTTATCATAGAATTGTGAAACTGTGCTCCTTGATATTTACCCAAAGGAGCTGAAAACTTACATCCATACAAAAATCTGCACACAGATGTTTATAGAAGCTTTATTCATAATTGCCAAAATATGGATGCAACCAAGATGCCCTTCAGTAGTAAATGAATAAACTGTGGCACATCCAGGTAATGGAATATTATTCAGTGCTAAAAAGAAATGAGCTATCAAGCCATGAAAAGACATGGAGGAAACTTAAATGTATGTTACTAAGTAAAAGAGGCCAATCTGAAAAGCCTACATACTTTATGAATCCATCTGTTAGGGGGGAGAATTTTCCTCTTCCCTTCAAGGTTCTTCTAGCTAGTCTAGGAGTCACACTGACATGAGACAGTTTAACAGAGGAAAAAAACAAAGTTTAATTACATTCACATGGAGGCCCAGTAATAAAATTGAGACCCCAAAATGCAGACCAAGGCATGCAGCTTTTATGCATTTTACACAAAGAAACATAAATCTGTGAGGAATTGACAGGAGAAAGAAAACTTATGTTTGGGATCTTCAGTTAGTCAGGAATTCTAAACAGCCTTTGGGCTGAGGCAGTAAATTAGTAAAAGTAACAAGGTTTGTTTATACAGCCTTCTCAGCCCTGAATTTTCTGTCTCTGATGATGAGGATGTCTCTTTGCCTCCTGGTACAGGGAGGGTGCTTTTCACAGGAGAGATTTATTTCCTGCTTTCAGGGGAACAAAAGAGGGTCAGAGGGTCCTTTTTGATGGGCTGCTTTTTAAGTAACTTTAATTCAACATAACCAATATGCTCAAGTGCCATATTTTGAGGTAGCCTGCCCTGGGCACCTGCACGACTCTATGACATTATGGAAAAGGCAAAACTATGGTGATGGTAAAATCATCAGTGGTTGACATGAGTTAGTGAGGAGAGAGGGATGAATGGGCAGGTGGAGCATAGAGGATTTTTCAGAGCATTGAAATGATTCTGTGTGTTACTGTAATGGTGGATACATGTCATTATACACTTGTCCAAAGCCACAATACAGATACCACCAAGAGTGAACCATAATGTAAACTACGGACTTTGGGTGATAATGACATGTCATTGTAGGTTCTTCAATTGTCACAAATGTACCACTCTGATACAGAATGTTGATAGTGGGGGAGGCTGTGCATGTGAGTGGACAGAGGGTATTTGGGAAATCTCTGTATCTTTCCCTTAAATTTGCTATGAACCTAAAACTGCTGTAAAAATAAAAGTCTTATTTTTTTTTAAATGCAGGGGGTGGCAAGATTAAACAAGTTTATAAATTAAAAAATTGTAACAATTTCAAAAAACAAAGGATGGAGTTAGATGATAGATACATGATGTCTCATTATACTTTACATGTATGCATTATGCCATTTTCTTACTTGGTGTTTGAAATAAAAATGCTTCTTTGCCAGTGTGAGTAGTGGCTGAGCTGCAAAGGGTGGCACCCCTATCAGTTACCACCATTTTAATAGGAGGCTGAAGCTGGATATCTAGTTCCCAGCCCAGCAGAGGGTTCAGCAGCCCCCAGGAGTAGCTAGTGTGGAGCTCCCTCTCTCCACGCCGGTGGGAACCTGACTGGCAGTCATTCCTAGCAATTCCAATTTCCCAGGGAGTCTTCTTCCGTCCGCTGGGGGTTGGGCTCCCCTCCGCAGAGGCTGGGGGAGGAGTGTCCCTCCCAGTCAGTACCATTATTCAACCCTTTGCCAAGAGAAAAAAGGAACAGGACTGCCTGGGGGATTAATCATTAACCTACAGGCTGCCAGTGGCCAGGACACCCAGGAAATGAAAGTCCGTCAGAGACCCACCCTGCAATAAGGAAACGTGGAGTTTGTCATCCCAATTATGGATGCCTGGTTAGCACCAACTAACTATAGGGTGTCATCCACCTGGAGTAGCACTGGCACGGCCTCTCAACATTTCTTTCCTGCCTGAAATCCTACCATTCACATTGGACGGCCCTGAGAAAGATCTAACTCCAAGACTGTGATTTTTCTCGCCCTGGTTGAGAGGCTAATGAAGTCAATGGACCTTACCACCCGCACTGACAGGTTTGCATGCAATCTCAGGGGGTCATGGAGCCCCCCAAGAGTCCACCAATGGGCACCAGGTTAAGAACCCTGGCAGGTTTACTAGCTCTAAAGTTTCATTCCTTTGAAATAAGCATTCCTCAGAGTCCTCTTTAAAATGCAAACAACCCTGGGAGGGTCAAAATGACGGAGCAGCCTGTGTGAGTTTTTCTAAGAGGCCAGAGATAGCTTAAGAAATGTTCATGGTGGGGTAGGAAGAGGAAAGCCTGGGGCAGGGAGCTCCTTGGGTACTCGCCGTTTTCCCTAGAACTGGGAAGGGAATGTTATCGAGCCAAGAGTGCTAATTTCTAACTTTATGGAGCCCTTACAGGAACCTTGTGAACTGCGTGCTGTCATCTCCCCATTTTATGGATGAAGAAACTGAGGCTGTAAGCAATCAAGTGACATGCTGCCTGGCTAGAGGCAGAGCGGGAATTTGAACCCTCCATGAACCTGAGATCAAACTCCATCAGTGTCACATCTCATCAGCCGCAAAGGCTCACCTTCACCTGCTCATCTGATCCTCACAATGAGGCATCCTTTTTTGATAGAAGAGGAAAACTGAGGCAATTCACTGAGCACCATGGTCACACAATGCCTCCGTCCACAGGGAACCACTGTATGTCCCCTCCTTGCCCTGGACACCTGAGAGGGGCCCGCTCCCTGGAGCTTGTTGAAGGACTTTCCTGCAGGTCCACAGACAGCATCATGCCAGACCTGTCATCACTGCCCCTAATTGTCTTCTAAAATACTTTTTATTGAATTACCAGAGAGCAATGGAAGAGTCGATGGGAGTTGCCGTGGAGTTACAAGGCCAGTGCTTGCTGGGTGGAGGAAAGCAAAACTCTAAAGGCTCCCTGGACTGAGTGATGGCATAAAATATGTATTTTTACATAACTGGGAGAAAAAAAATAAACGGACAAGGATGCCCCATGGGTAAAATGCCGCTTTCTGGATTTCCATTATCTTGTTTAATGCACAGGCCAGCAGGAGCCCCAGTGGGAAAGGAAATACTGGAGCTTTTTTCCTCCAAGCCTCCTGGTGGATAAAGATGCAGAGAGAGCCAAGAAGCAGAAATCCAAGTAGCCTGGGCATGTGCTCAGAAACTCACTAAACTAGGGACAGGTGGGAACATGCACTAAAGGTGAAGGGACGGGTTGGGGGTGGGTGCCTGGGCTGACCAGAAACAGTGCCCTGGTTGGAGATAATGCCTGTCTTCTGGGGTTGAGAAGGTAGCCTCAATGAGCTCAGATTTACCTTTAGCTCTGGGTGAAATATTTTTTTTATTAAGGTATTATTGATATACACTCTTATGAAGGTTTCACATGAAAAAACAATGTGGTTACTACATTTATCTGGGTGAAATATTCTAAACATGGCCTTCCCCATGAAGAAGGGGGGAGAGGGAATGGCCCTTTCCAAAGAACCTGCACACCAAGCATTTACTGAGCAGTCGTAAGTGCCAAGTACTCTTATTTAGTGATGTTCTTGAATTAGCTTCTATCAACCCATTTATGCAGATGAGAACACTGACTTGCCCAAGGTCACACAGCTAGTGAGTGGCTGATTCCACCCATTGTTTTGTAGGTCTGGCCATGCTTGTAGGGTAAAGGGGAAGATGGTGTCCTTGTCAGGGTAGCCAAACCACGCAGATGCTGCTGTCCCCTGGCAGTCATTCAGGGAACCTGTCTGACCTAATATTTGCATGTCTATTCTTTTTTTGATCTAAAATTATTTTACTGCATGCAGAATTCTCTAGAAAAGGCAGTGGTGGCTATGATGTGGTGTTAAGACCCCCGGTCTGGGGATCAGGAGATCTTAAGTTCTAGTGTTGGCCTTGATTGTTGACTTGCTATGAAACATTGAAAGAGTTATTTGTAAATAACTATGGATTCCGTTTGGGTGCTCTCTAAAGGGTCTCTTCCAGGTCAACATTAAAGGACAGATTGAAAACTGCAACTTCAGCTGGAAGATAATCTGGGGCCACATGAGGTGAAGCTAATAATAGAAAGGTCCCTGAAGTCAGAAGGGGGTGGGTTCCAGTCCTGGGCCATTTCCCACTGGCCTCAAATTTTGTACGTCTCAGTTGCCTGTCTAGCAAATGGGATTAGTAACAACTCTTCGGTTGTTTAGAGATGAGCATAAGTGGGAGGGTAAATGTTAAATGCTTAGTACAGAGCCTGGCATAGTAACTTTCAATGCCACCATCTATTGTTACAATTATTATCCCTCACATCTGTACAGAGCTTTTATGGAGCAGGAAACATCAGTCTCACTGTGTGGTATCCACGACAACATAGGGTGGGGTTTGTGATTATGAATCCCATTTGGAAGGTGGAAAAACTGAGGCTTGGAAAGGTGGGCCACTCCCAGTGAATTGATTTGCACACTCAGGAACAGAAGAGACAGAAGTAGGCAAAAGGTAAAGTCCTTTCTGACCCCACGGGTCAGTGAGTCACCGCGAAGCTGGGCTTAGAACCTGGCAGGAATTGGAATCGTGGAGCCCCTCTACTCTACCCTGCCCCTGCCCACGGGTAGCGCTAGGTAGACCGACGTGATTGGGGCTGGACGTCCGCCCCGCCCGCGAAGTGGGGGAGGGAGGAAGCGCCGCACCGCTCATTGGCTGCGGCCAGCAGGTGCATCCTCAGCCAATCAGCGGTGCCGGGGGCGGTGCCTTCGAGGCTCACCTGGCCACCACAGCGCAGTCCAGTTCAGTGGCGTCCGCAGGCGCCGAGCACCTGGGAGTTTGCGGAAGTTCTGCTAGAAGCTAGCCCTGCCCAGGCCGCCCGCCCGGACCCGACCCCCGCCCGCCCGCCATGGGCCCTCCGTTTCGCGGCCTCTCCGCGCTCCTTCTGTTGCTGCAGGTACGTCGGGTCCCCAGACTGCGGGGGACGCCTTCCGGCCCCACCATCTGCGCCTCGGCCCCGTGTCCCTTCCTCTTTCCCGTCGCCTCCTCTTCTTTCAAGAAAGTTTGGGTCCAAAGGGCCCGAACGGCCTGGAAGGAGCGCAGCGCTCGGGGCTCTACGGAGATGAGGGTGGGAGCGCGCGAGGAGCGAGCACGGCGTCGCCCACTCCCTCCCTCAAGTCCCCGAGGTCGGGGCTCCTGCAGCCCCTGGGACTCCGGGTTGGCCGCGGTCGGGCGAGGGGCGCGCGGTAGGGAGCCAGGGTCGGGGTCGGGATATGGAAAGGGGGAGCCCCGGTGCAATTCTAGGGGGAGCCAGGAGTGGTGGGGACGGTCCCTGAGCGGAGGAAGGGGGAACCAATAGAAGTAAAGGCACCTGCCGGGTAAAGCAAGAGTAGTAAGTAGGTGTGGGGGCGCCCCCGGGATAAAACGGGGCCAAAAGGTATTGGAGAAACTCGGTTTGAGAAATTAGACTTAGGATGGGAGCGTTCCCACTGTAAGGAAAGTGGAGCTGGGAAAAGTAAAGATGTCTCCAATGAAACTGGGATAGACACAGGAAAGAAAGGGTACTGGGCCGGGCCGGGAGGAGGTGAACTGTGCCGGGAGTTCCTGGGGGTTTGGCGGCCGCAGGTTTGGGAATGAGGTCGGCGTGGCTGCCTGCCCCGGGGGATGGGAGTGGGTCCTTCCCACAGTCCCGACGCCGGGAGCAAGGGAGCGGCTGCGCTGCTGTTTTCGGTGCGGGCAGGACGGATCCCCCCCAAGTCACGCCGGTTCCATACCTTTCCTTTACTCCAGGTCTCGTCGCGGCTCTGCCAGGAGCCGGAGCCTTGCAGTCCCGGCTTTAGCTTGGAGACCTACATGTTCACCGTGCCCCGGCGGCACTTGGAGAGAGGCCGAGTCCTGGGCAGAGGTGAGGGCGCGCCGCTGACCCTGAGCCGGGTCGGGTGGAAGTGCGAAGGGTCCGAGAAATCGCGCTCCCACGCCCTTGGGCTAGGCTGGGCAAGTCCTTCTTCCGTGGCTCAAGTTAACAGTCCTTTGGAATTTACGCAGATGTAGGAACCTCAACTTTAATTGAGCTCTGTGGTTGAGGGGGTTGTCCCCTTGTATGGTTAATTATGTTACAAGGGGCCTCTCTGGCACTTATTAAAGGCTTTCAGGGTGTCTTATCGATCTGACCGTTTAGACAGTCTGTCACTTCAGACTGCAAAAACCTGATTGTGTGGGAAGAGGGTGGGGCGGGCAGTCATTCCCCTTTTACAGATGAGCAAAGGGAGGCTCAGAGGGCGGAGTCCACTTGCCCAGGGTCAGCAGAAGAGGAATTCGAGCTAGGATCTGACTCTTAGGCCCCATCCTACCCCATCTCAGGGATGCCTGAGGAGCCCTCTCTTGCTGTGGCTTTTGCTCATAGAGATGAAAACATTTTGATACAGGTACTGTTCCTCCAAGAATAGTGGTTTTTTAAAAAAGCCCGGTAGCTCTGAGTCAGGGAATGAAAATGCACACAATGTACTCCAGAGCCTTATCACTGTGATAATCAGGATTCTAGACTTTGCTTTGTTTCGGTCACCATTGCGCAGGAGTGAGAGCGGGGGAAGCTTGGTTTCTCTCTGGTTTCACTGCTTCCCAGGTGCTTATTTCCGTCCAAACGAGGTTCTACTCCCTCTTGATTTTAGTTGATTGGGCAAGTATCATGACAATAAAAGAAACAATTTTTAAAACAAGAAATCACCCACAGTTCCCCTGAGGACATTCACAGTGTATTCCTCCAGTCTTTGGCCATGTGAAAAATCTGTATCAATCACACTCTCCGGTCTGAAATTTTTTGAACTTTGGAAGTTATTTCAACAGGGGGCAGCATGTTTTTTTTTAACAGAGAAACTGCATCTTGATTGATTAAACATATTTGCTTTTCTGGGGCCCATCTGTGTTATGTGGAACTTTCGTTTGGGTCAGAAAGGAAGTGGTGTTTGCACTGGGTCCACCATGACCTGGCCAGTCTCTGCTCTGTCCAGTGCTGGAACCTGGGAACAAATTGAAAGATACAGGGACACTCCATAACTGCCCTCAGGATTTCATGTTCCAGCAGGTTGCTGAGAATGTCCCAGGACGCAGTCAGAGGGCACCGTGGGACACGGGCAGTTAGGTGCCCAAGAGTGTGTGGTCTGGGGTGTTTTGATGGGTATCAGTGTTAAGTGAGGACTGGCTTCTGGGAGATGGTGAAGTTGGCCCTACCTTGAAGAGTGGGGCAGGGGTGAGAAGCAAGGGTGTGTGTGCATATGTGTATGAGGTGTTCTAACAAGTGCTGGTCACTTTGTTTACTGCACCAAGACGTTTGGTAGCACCAAGAGTGGGTCAGTCTGGTTTTTAATTCCCCGGCCCAAGCTGTTGTGTCTGACCAATAATATTACCCATTAATAAAGATATAAATATCATTATTAATAGCAGCACCTGTTTGCTTTTGACCCAGACTCTGAGGCAAACGCTTCACATATTTTACCTCATTTAATCTTCCAAGAACTTTATGAGGGTGGGCACTGTTGTAAATGCTATTTTGCAGATAAGGAAACTGAAGCATAAAGCAATTTGGTGATCTGCTCAGGGATCCACAGCTGGTTTTCTCCTGTTCTCTCAACAACCAAGGGAAGAAGGTGTTTGGGGAATTAGTGTCCATTGTGAAGTAGATGTCCTCCTCCCTCCGTGCCCAGGAGAGCAGAGGTGTTGATACGGCAGGACCCTGAGAGGGGAGAGGTGGTGATGGAGATGGGTCAGATCAGGTGGGAGGCGGATGGGGCCTGTGGCTGGTGGTCTTGAGGGAGAGGCAGCCTCCGCAAGCTGCTTGTGGCTGGTTCCAGTTTCTTTTATGTCCATAGACCCACTGCCACTCAGCAATTTCCGGACAATTCACTTTTTTTGGCCGTTTGTTCCATGGGGGTCTCCTACAATCCAGTGTGTGGCATCTCTACAGAACAGTAGTGCCCGCTGATAAAATCACACTTGTGAGGGAACTGGCTTTGTGATTTAAAAAGACAGCCAGGATTTAGGGAGGTGTCCCCACTCTCTACACAGTCCAGGAAAATACAGGGATGCGACATCAGGTTTAAATGTTGGCGCCATGGAGAATTTGCTGTTTGAGAGTTTGAAAACAAGGAATTTGTCGCATTTGTCCACTGGTGGCCGTAGAGTGTCACAAATAGGGTTTGACCAAACAAAAACTGTAAACTGGTTCTTTAGAGGTTCTAATTATTTTCCTTTTTCTCAGCACAAACTGGTTTGAGAAAACCAGGCTGTTAGACAGTCAGGGATCTCAGAAGTATTAACCTAGTGCACTCAGCTTGAGTTGATTGGGGGTTGGGGGAAAAATCAGGCAGGCTTTTGGACGCATGGTTTCTTTGCTTTGCTTCCTCCACCTCCTGGCTGTGGGCAAACAGGGCTTGTGTTTGGGGTCTGAGCTCTGGCTTGCTTGACGGATTGGACCTGGCTCCCCAGGAAACCACTTGTGTGGACTAAATATACCCATTTCCCCTTCTCTCTAAGAGATGTGCTGAAAGGTGGCAGAAACAGTATGCAGGGCCCCTAATTAAACTGGGCTTAAAAAAAAACACCCAAATACAGAAACTTGCTTTGGGCTCAACCTACATCATCAGGTCCCCACTCCCCCACCCCTCAAGCTCCTAAAGGTCACTTCCCGGATTACTCACATCTGTGACAAGGGTTGATGCAGAGCTCGCCGGGAAGGAGAGGGATGGGTCATCCTGCTGCTCTTACCTTTGTGGCTCAGGAGGAGCAGAGGTGGAAAGCCCTGGGCCCTGCAAGGCTGCTTAAGGAAGGCCGCCTGCCACACCTTCCTCGTGGGGCCCCTAGGCCTGCCCTTCCTCCCTGCCAGGTGGTTATGGAAAGCCCTGGTTGCTCTCCCAGGCGTTTTATTGGGGGAGCCTTTTCTTCCTAAATGCTCACCTGGGTGTCTGTTACACATTCCCTTCCAAGCATAGCCCCAGATAAGCCAGACACTGGAATAATCAGCTCTGCATCTCCCAGAAGCTGCCAAACCCCTAAAATCCCCGAGAGGCACCTGTCACACTCCAGAGTTTTCTGGATTTCCACCCTGCCTCAGTGTCCATCTTTCAGGGCTTTAGGCTTTCAAGGGGGAATGAAATCTGTATGGTTGGTCAGGATAGTTCTGTGAGTAAGTCTGAGAAATCTGGGTCTGAATTTCAGCTACTAGTTATGTGACCTTGGATAAATCACTTAGATGAGCCCCAGTTTCTACACCTGTAAAATGGTGGGGGTGGGCTCAGTAATACTCATAGGTTTGTTGTGAGAACGAAATGAGCACATTCATTTATTTGTCTCGTCAACAAATATGAAGGCCTGTTGAGTTCTAGCCCTGGGCTGGTACACCCTGGGGTTTACAGTCATGAGTAAAGCAGACATAGGCTGAACATAGAGCAAGTGAGAAGGATGATGTAAAGAAACAGATTCATTCAATGGTGGTTCATATTTCTTAGGGTCAGAGTAGAGTAGGCACTCAAATATTATTTCGAATGAATGAGTGATATTTACAACTTCTTATACTTTGGCTTATTTTTTTTTCCTCTCAAACTGTGGGTTTAGGCCAGTCCTAGATGTTGATTGTAGATAGGCAGGAAGAGTTGGGTCTGTTGGGACTTTGAGATGCTGTGAGGGCTGCCCGCCCAGTCGTGGCTTCTGAATCTGGGCTGCAGTGGTAGGGGTGGGTGTGTGTATGCTGGAGATAGGGTGTTCCAGTGTTTTCCACTGAAAGCTGCTAGGGGAAGAGAGGGGAGACCTCAAACTCGAATCTGCAGATGGAAGGGCAGTTAGTCATTTCTAAATGTTTTCCACCTTTCATCAATTAAAACGAAATCTATAGTGGCCTCTCTCTGTTTCTCTCCATCTGTCTCTTTTGCTAATTTAAGGTTCCCTTTTATATATCTCAGCTTATGCTTGTCATGTTGGAAGGTCGTTAGGCTCCCTCTCTTTCTGTACTCTTCCTCCTCCCTTTGCTTCCTCTTACTACCTTCGGCCCTCCACTCCCCATAAGGCCCTGATGGCATCTTCCCAACTTTTAGAAGGTTCTCGAGTCAGACTGCCTAAATTGATATCCGAGTAATGTCCCTTGCAAGCTGAGGGATGTCCGCCAAGGACTTTTCCTCTCTAAGCCTTAGTTTCCCCATCCGTAAAATGGGCATAATAGCACCCACATCATAGGGGATGCGCAGGTACTCAGTGCTAAATATTAACCCCCCTGAAGTATTTGGTGCCTTCTGTTTGAGACCATCCTGTGTGTTTTACCTTTGGCTCAGCGATTTCCCGGTGTTCCCTCTTAGCCAGCAAACTAGCCAAACCAGTTTCCTCACTCTCCCTGCTTCTGTGTTTTTAAAGCAAACACTGCTGTGCAAACAGTGACTAGCCCAAAGTGCCCTTCACTAGGAAAGGAAATTCTGTGGTGTTCTCTTGTTTGCCACTGTGCAGTGTGCTCAGGGTGGGCCGAAGTGGGTTTACCTATGCACGTGCTCGTGACTGTTTAGAATTGGGGTGGGAAGAGTGAGGCAAGAAGTACCTGGGGCAGGGAAACCAGAATGGCCTTGAAGCTTCTTGATGTCGGCTTCTGCGTGGTTTTTAAAGGTATTGCATATGCTTTTGGATGCCTGTCTTTTTCCCCATTGCCCAAAATATTCTGCCTCAGCCCTAGTCTAGGGTTCATTCACATGGCTGAGCAGCGAGTCACCTGGAATACTTGAAAAATGCAGATTTGCCCTCCTGCCAAGACTGAGCTACAGTCCCTGAGGGTGGGCTTCTGGACATGGCATTTTAAAAAGCCCCCCCATGTGTCAGCTGCCACCAAATTAATTGCCCTGGAAACTCCATCAGCTAGGTCACAATGTTTGATGTGTAAATACCCGGTGCCAGCCAGGGTGTGAGCATCTGGTTGTCCCACCTGAGGCCAAAGATCCAAGGGCACCCTTGGTCAGGGACAAACGAGGCTGGTCCTTCTGCCCTACCGGCGAAGGAGAGCTCTGTGGGTGCAAACTCACACTTAAAAAAAATATGGGGTCATCCTATATCATCAGGCTCCACTCCTCAAGCTGGGAATGGGTGTGTGTGTGTGGCAGGGGAACCAGAGAAGCAGCCAGTGCACAAACCTCTCCCCACTGTGCACGCATGCTAGGGGTGCTGACTGACCCAGACCGAGCCTGCAGGGAGAGTCCAGAAAATCTGAGAGACTCTCCAGTGGGACATTCTAGTACACTCCAAGAATGTCTCGGGTGGGAAAACATTTGGAGGATGCAAGGAGCGGTTGGTTTTACCTGCGGCATCTTGATGAATGAGAGGGTGGCAGCCAGGCCAAGAAGGGGAATGGGAAGTGCCTGAGGGTGCCCAAGGTGAGGAGTCAGGTTGGAGCTGTGCTTTCAAGGCAGGGTAGCTTGCAGGAGAGGGTCCCAGGGAGGCTGACACTGGGCTACTTCAAGGTCTGAATCTTAGTCTACAGGTAATAGTGGTTTTCTATTCACCTGGGGAGCTTTTTAAAAAATGCCCTGTCCAGAACTCCACACTTAGAGACTAGCTCAGTGAATTTGCAGGGAGCTAACTTTTGTTTCTGAAGTGCTCCAGGTGTTCATTTCTACTCTTTTAGTAGGCAAGTCATTAAAAAAAAAAAAAAATTTGTAAATATATATGTCAGATTGAAATACTCCTTTCCAGCCCTGTCCACTCTTCACCCAGTTCTTCTCCAGACACAGGTAACTAATTAGCTCCTTGCAGGTAACTGATTTTATTGGTCTCCTGTGTATCTGTTTCAGGGTTTCCTTATGGCAATACAAAAAATCTTATTTCTTGTTGCAAATGTAAATTTAATACTTTTTTATACAAAGAGTAGCATATGATGGCACTGTGCTGTCCCTTCCTGTTTGCTCGATAATATATTTGTGTCTCTCTCTAGAGAACTTGCACATCGTTTGATGTTACAGCTGCACAGTATGGATGCGCCATAGTCTGTTCAACCTGCCCCTGATAGATGTGGGGTTGTGCCCTATCTTTTAGGAAGCAGTGCTGGACGGAATAACCTGGTATACATGTCCTCCTGCACGTGTTCTCGTGTGTCCAGGGGATGAATTTCCACAGGCTGGTCTGCTGGATCAGGGTGCGTGCATTTTAATTTTGGCAGATACTGCACTCCACAAGGACTGTCAGTTTGTGCCCCTGCCAGTGTGTGGAGACAGCCTGTTTTCCACTGTGCCAGTGGAGGTTTTAAGCAAGTGGTATTGGGAACCTGTCTCTGAAGACAAAATAGTTTTGATCTGGGGAAAGACTTTAAGGTTTCCAAGAGATAATTCCAGCAGCTTCCAGAATGTTGCCTTGCATTCATCCTGGAAATCTATGAGAAAGAGTAGCAAACTGGGGAAGGAAAGTGAGTTTTGGTTATAGCAAAGTGGTGAGTTTGGATGGCTGAAGGACCCAGAGGTGGTAACCAGAGAGGTTTTTGAGATTGTGGGGTCTGGAGCCTGCAGGAACATTAGGCTCCACTTTAATTATGAACTTGCACAGAACAGTGGTCTCTTTTCTTAATTGTGTGTCAGGAGATGCGGAGCGTTTTCAGGGACCTCACAAACTGGGACAAAAATGATAGAAGGGCTGTACTGAGAGTATTTATTTGGAGGTGGCCAGCAAATAAAAATGGAAATACTGTTTCTACCTATTGTTAAGAGGAAATCCAGCAAAGGGCCTCACAGACTTGAGACCTCTGTTAAGCCTCACCATCGCCCAAGGCAGGAACTGTCATTCTCCCCCACTCTGGAAGAGGAAACAGGGTCAGAGGTGGGACACCTTGCCTGAGGGCACCCAGCCAGATAGTGGCCAAGCTGTGGGCTCTCATCCCTGCCCCACTTCTTCATCTCCAGTGGAACCCAAGTCACCTTCTGAGGGAAGGGAATTCCCTATGACCCTTTGGAAAACATGTCTTTATGCTTTTTGCCTCTCACTGATTTCCATTGTGATGCTGGAATTCAGCCTCTTTTGCTTTTGAAGGGGCTCTTTTGTCTTCTATGTATGGGCAATTTTCAGCCTTTTCCCTTTCGACTTTCACGCCAAATAAATGCTAACTGCAGAGCATTTCTTTTCCTTTCTGTCCGCCTTTTCAACTTTGTGGGTCCCTGAAAATGCAATGATACTGGCATTCAAGACCAGGGGTGCGACGGAGACTGTCTTAAACTCCTGCTCCATCTGGGACATCCTCAGCGTTCGGGAGAGATCTGGGTGCGGCTCTCTCCCTGAAAAGGGAGAACCGGCCAGGATCCCTGTGAGGTCTAGTGGGGCCTGCCTGGAAGGGTTCAACTTGTTCCTCATAAGTGAAATCATAAATGGTAGCCAGCACAGGACCCCGTGGGATAATTGGCCAGGGCCTAGATAATAATTAGCGGGCTTTGTAATTAGGAGAGCTTGTAACAGGCTGAAAGCCTTTCAGGTTTATGGTGTCTGGGCAAATTGAAGGCTAAGAGCACCTGTGTCTCTGGCTTGGCATTCATACGCACTGATGTGCCTCTGTTCCCAGAAGAGGTTTCCCAAAGGAAGCTGGAGCGTGTCTTCGCCTAGATTGTTGCAACAGCATCCTTTCTGATCTCCCTGTTTCCCCTGCCCCTCCCCCGACACAAGTCTTTTCCCCACCCAGCAGCCAGAGTGACGATTTTAAAAATTTAGGTTAATACAAATGGTGAATCATTGTGTTGCACATCCGAAACTAATATATCTCAATTATACCTCAGAAAAAATTAAGTTAGAAAACATTGCTCCTACTCAAAATCTGCCAGTGGTTTCTCAATACACATAGAATAAAAAATGGGAGTCCTTTCTGTGACTGAAAGGCTTTCCATTGCTTGTGTTGTTCCCCCCTACCCCCGCCTCTTGCCCCTATCACTTCCTGACTACCTAAATACAACAGACACACCTCTGCCTCAGGGCCTTTGCACCAGCTACTACCTCTGTCTAATACTTTTCCCTGATGCCTGTACATCTCATTCATTTATGTCCTGAAGTCTTTGCTCAAATATCACTCTCTCAATGAAGACTTTCCTGAATCCTCTGTTTGAGATAGTAACCCCTGTTCCTGGCACTCCCCTAGCTCCTCTGCTTTACTTTCCTCTGTAGCAATTTTCACCATCTAACATGCCCTGTATTTCACGTATTTCTTCTGTCCATTGCTCTCTCCCCAGTATAAGCTCCAGGATGCCAGGGAATGTTGTCTTGCTTATAGATGATGAGCTGTATTGCATCTAGAACAGTGTCTGCACATAATAGGTAGTCCAAAATTATAAGTTGAGTGAATGAATGAGGTTTCATAGGGTATATATAGGTCTACACAAAGCTTTTGATTTTAGAAGCTGTTCCAGGATGCTTTTTGTTTTAAAGCAAAATGGAACTTTCTCAGTAGAATCCATAGAAAGAACACAGGAAGAGGGAATAGTCTCAGGACATGTGTCTCCGCTTGGCACTCCCAAGTGTCTCTGAGCCCTGCACACCCTGGTGTAACCTTACCTAATTGTCTTGTCACAGAACAGCTTGCAGTCTAGAGTCTAAAGGTCAGACGAGCCATTTCTGCCCCACACCTACTTGGTGTAAGGAAGCACCAGATCAAAATCTAAACAGAGAGCTGAGCGCGCCAGGGCCATCTGTTTGGTTTCCTATTGTCTGGGTAACACCTTCCTTCAGCAAGGCTCCCAGATACACCCTGCACCTTCCTCCTGGGTATTTGCGGCATCCTTCAGGGCCATTAATTGTATAAGACCTGATGTCCATTCTTCCAGTTCTTGGCAGTGCAGAGAAGCCTGGAAGGAGCTTGTTGAGGGATGCAAAAAAGCTCAAAGACAGAAGTGTAAACGCAGTTTCATCAGCTCATAAAATCTCATAACTCCAAAATCTATCCTATCAATAAATAGTCACTGAGAAGTTACTGTAAGGTGATATAAGCCTTTATGTAAGATATATCACTCTGCCTTCAGGAAGGTAACTGCCTAATGAGCAGAGTTGCCAAAATTCTCAAGTAAAAATACAGGACACCCTATTACATTTGAATTTCAGGTAAACAATGACTAATTTTTTAGTATCAGTATACCCCATGCAATATTTGAGGCATACTTACAAAAAGAAAAATTACTTGCATCGTCTTCTGTTCTCTTCATAAACAGTGTTGTATTGACCAGCACTGATGCGTCCAGAAACTCTTCCCATATGTTCTCTCTCTCCTTTAAGCCTCACAAACACCAGTGAGTGGTGACAGTTGTGGACCCTGAGAGGCTAAGATAGTACTGGTCCTGCAGACAGGAAGTGGGAGAGCCTGGCCATGTGATGCAGCGGCGGCGGGCCTCCTGTGCTTTTGAGAGCAGGAAAAGGCAACTAACCCGATGGTCTGTGACCAGCCTGGTGAAGGGGGTGGATAAGCCCTGCTTGGCAGGTTTCAAAGAGAGGGAGAGGTCTCTCTGGATGACAGAGGCATTTGTTCATCCATTCACTGAACAGATTTATGTAGCACCTGGGAGCAGCCCAGTGCTGGGCATTAGGGATATAACAGCACAAAACAGACAAAATTCTGCCCTCGTGGAGCTTCCCTCCTAATCGAAGATGGGAGCAGACAGGCAGATGGTGATCTGTGGGAGGGAAAAAATACAGCCAAGGTGACAAGAAGGACCTTGGGGTGGAGGGACTGGGGAGAGAGCGTAAGAAGGATGACATTGGTGTAAAGACCTGAAGAATGAAGAAGTGAGGTGCTCAGCTGTCAGAGTTGGACTGTGTCTTGAGGGAATTGGACTTTCTTCATTTTTAAAGTCCATATTGGTGTCATTTAAATACTATTCTCTTAGATCATACAGTATGGGAGAATATATTCATAAATGATGTATCCGATAAGGGGTTGACATCCAAAATATATAAAGAACTCCTCATGCACCTTAACAAACAAAAAGCAAATAATCCAATTAAGAAATGGGCAGAGGACATGAATAGACACTTCTCCAAAGAAGAAATTCAGATGGTCAACAGGCACATGAAAAGATGCTCCACATCGCTGATCATCAGAGAAATGCATTTTAAAACCACAATGAGATACCACCTCACACCAGTGAGGATGGCCAACATCCAAAACACAAACAACAACAAATGTTGGCGAGGATGTGGAGAAAAGGGAACCCTCCTACACTGCTGGTGGGAATGCAAATTCGTTCAACCATTGTGGAAAGCAGTACGGAGGTTCCTCAAAAAACTGAAAATAGAAATACCACTTGACCCAGAAATTCCACTCCTAGGAATTTACCCTAAGAATGCAGCAGCGCAGTTTGAAAAAGACATATGCACCCCTATGTTTATTGCAGCACTATTTACAATAGTCCAGAAATGGAAGCAACCTAAGTGTCCATCAGTAGATGAATGGATAAAGAAGAAGTGGTACATATACACAATGAAATATTATTCAGCCATAAGAAGAAAACAAATCCTACCATTTGCAACAACATGGATGGAGCTAGAGGGTATTCTGCTCAGTGAAATAAGCCAAGCCGAAAAAGACAAGCATCAAATGATTTCACTCATCTGTGGAGTATAAGAACAAAGAAAAAAACTGAAGGAACAAAACAGCAGCAGACTCACAGAACCCAAGAACGGACTAATAGTTACCAAAGGGAAAGGGACTGGGGAAAATGGGCGGGAAGGGAGGGATAAGAGGGAAAAAGGGGCATTACGATTAGCAGATGTAATGTTGCGGGGGCACAGGGAGGGCAGTACAACTCAGAGAAGACAAGTAGTGATTCTATAGCATCTCACTACGCTGATGGACAGTGACTGTAATGGGGTATGTGGTGGGGACCTGTTGAAGGGGGTAGTTTAATTAGCATAATATTGCACATGTAATTGTAGATTAATGATACCGAAATAAATTATTAAAAAAAAATACTATTCTATTAAAAGGTAAAAACTTTCACTGTGAAATAAGACACGGGGATATAATGAATAGCCTAGAGAATATCTTTAATAATATTTTAACAACTTTGGTTACAGGAGCTAGCTAGATTTACCGTGGCGATTGCTTTGCAGTGCCTATGAATGCTGAGTCACTATGTTATACACCTGAAACTAGTACGATAGTGTATATCAACTACACTTCAATAATAAAAAAAAAAAAGACTAGTCTAATTTTTCCAGAGGAATAATCCTGAGGGCTAATTGTCACCACATCTCTTTAAGGGTATCAGATTCAAACCAGGATCTAATGCTCTGTCTAAGCCACCCAACCCTTGGCATGTTGCCCAAGAGGAATACGCATCTAAGTATAGTTTTCTTAACCTCATGGTGGAGGGATGAGCTTGGCCTAAAACAGCATTGTGACTTCCTGGGCAGATTTGGGGGGCAGTGGGAATGGTGTATGTATACGGGGGTCCCAGGACCGGTTAGTGAGAAGGAGGATTTTCAAAGACTGCAAACTTCCTCCTCCCCTGAAAATTCTTCACGGTTGTGTGGGCGTGTTTGAAAAGGGAACGAGGTGATCCACTTGTTTGGCTTCCTTATATATAGCAAATTACACGCCTTGAGTCAGCCGTGGGACAGTAAACCTGGGCACTTACTGACAGACGGGGCTGGGCCCTGAATCAGCCTCATTGAGAGGCCTCTCCTGGTGAGGTTATTGTATCAGGCGTTGAATCAACTCCGTGACCTCACCCTCTCAGAGTAACAGGTCCTTTCGTTGTCTGCTCTTACTCATAAGTCCCGGGAGATACTGGCCCCAGATCTCTTTGCTGTTAGTGAGAAGCGTGGGGTTTGCAGAAATGACTGGTTCAATAGCTGCTTGGTGAAGTTCACGTGGCCCATTTCATTACCACCCTAACTCCTCGTGGGTTTGTGATCATGACTAAACTTTCTGGAGAAACCACAACTTGGGGGTGCACTTCCTATGCCTTTTGCCTTTTCATGCCTGCATTTATACAGAAACGCTCTTCTATGGCTGGCAGATGGGTGTTTCAGAGCTTGTCATTAGAGTCTTTGATTTTGAAACTCCCATGTAAATCGTGTTGATTTTCCTTTGTGCTTTGGAATTTAGTTACAATTTCTCTCTTTTTCTTCCCTCTTCCTTTCTGCTAATCCTTTCACCTGAACCCTGGGAGTACTTAAGACTCTGGGAATTAAATATCTGGGAGGCTGTTCAACCTAGGAAACTGTACTGCACTTACCAGGTGTGACGTCTTACTCCTGGTTTCAACAGAGACTCGATGCCAAGGCCGTGACTGGAGTCCTCAGCATTTGTTTCTCTTTGAACCCGCCGAGCCTCCCTCTGAGAGCGAAGATGAATGGAGGGAGGGTGGCGTGAGAAGCCAGGTGGTCTGGGTTCATGTCTAGACTCGATTCTTACTTGCCCTGTGAACCTGGGCAAGGTATTTATCCTGTCGGCGCCTCACTTCCTTCACCTGTAAAAAGGGAATCAAATCATAGTTCTGCGTAGGGGTGAGAAGAGGATTCAGTGAGTTGTGGTGTAGGTAAGGTGCTTTCAGTACCTGGCACATAGCAAACACTTTAAGAAAAGAGTTGTTATTGACATTTCTGCCTTAGATTTGTGTCAAGGGGGTGAAAACAATGTGTAAACAGGGAAGGAGCCAAAGAGAAGGATTAAGGATGAGGAAGGACGTATCCCCTCTCTCTTGCTCCTTGACTTCCCCAAATCTAAAGATACTCCTCTTGACCCAACACTCATTCAGGTGCAAATTGTTTGTCCCCATGTCCATCCATCATGCTAATTAATAGTCACACCTATTTGGTTCAACCATTCGATGAACTTGATTCTAGTTATTATCTCCATTTTGCAGAGAAGGAAACTGAGGCTCAGAGCGTTAGTGACTTGCCCAAGACCACAGAAGCTGGGAAATGGCAGGCAGGGATTTAAGCACTGGTCTGCTAACCCCAAGGCTAGTGCTACCATCTGTATACCTATACCTGGCCAGTGCTTTTCTGCAAACTCCCCAATTGCTCAGCTCCCTTTCATAACCACTGTTACTATTTTAATTATTTTTCTAGTATCTCTTGAATTAGGTATGTGTAGATACTTAGTCCCCCCTCGCACCCCTTAAGACAAAAGGCAGCATATTATATACACTGTTCTGCACCTTGTTTTCTTTACTTGATATGTCTTGGAGGTCGTCCTCGTTTTTAGCTGATGGGTAGTATTCTCTTCTACAGCCAGTCCCCTGTTGGTGGATACTGGCTGTTGTGGTCTTTCACTATTAAAGGTGGTGTCAAGAGCATTTTCGATGCTGTGAGCAGGAGGGCCTGCAGCATGGAGGTTCTCTCTGGCCTCTGGATGCTTTCAGATCGCAGGGGACAGATTCTTCCTGTAGCCAGCCCTGGCCGTTGGAGAGGTACTGAGTTTTCAGTTTCCTGATGGTGCGTGAAATAGGGTCAGCACCTCTTACCAAACTGGGCAGCTTCACTCACCAGAACTGATGAGTTTATTCTTGCAGGAGTCCCTGCCCAGCCTCTCGCTGTGCCCATCAATGGTTAAGTAATACTGTTCTTTCCCTATGCCCCAGGATCCTTAAGCCTCCCTGAGTGGGGAGTTTTATGGATGACTGACTCTCTCAGCCTTTGCTGCTGGCCTTTTGAGAAAGCTGAGAACCCATTCATCTTCTTTTAAATACTTGTAAAGGGTAGTCTCCATGTGGCCCCATGGAGAATGAACTAAAAGGAAATGGGGCATAAAATGCCATGGGAGGGACTAGGGTCAGACTTCTGAGATTAGTTTGAAGCAGTGGAAATGCATGTTCTGAATACTGGCAGCTCCTTTCCCATTGCGTCCCCTGAGACACCTGTGGTCACATAAAGGCCACCTTGCCTGCTCCACCTCAGTCCCTTGCTGCTGCAAACCTCTTTCCAGATGGTGAATTCCAAGGTCTCTGTAGTGCCCACAGACCCTCTCTAGAGGAAGATTCAGAATTGTTCAGCATTATAAATGAGTATTTGTTTTTAAAAATCCCTTCCTTGGGGTAGAACTAGGAGGGGCCTTAAAAGTCACTTAGTTTCTTCGTCTGTACATGAATTGGCTAGTTCAGTAACAGGTGACTGGACCAGAGTTACACAGCTGGTAGGTGTCAGAATTAGAATAATAAAATATTGCTGTTAAACAGTAACCATAATGTTCATTGCACCTGTTCATCGAGCACTCAGCTGTTGGTGTGGGATCCCGTTTTTTAATCCCTGCACCAACCTTTGAGGAAGGTACCATGATGGTTCCATTTTCAGATAATGGAACATAAGCCTCTGGAGTTCATTGGCCAACCCAGGGTCACACAGCTATCGGGGCTGGGGTAGAAAAGGTGTGTTTCCCAGCCTGGCCTGCTTTTACCTACCCCTCCCCTGTGCTCAGCAGCTCCATTTCTGAAAATATCTGCATTCTAGATCACTTGGGCCTAGATGAGAACCTCCAGGGCCACCCCTCCCACAGCCTTCACAAGTTTTTAGCTCTTTGGGTGTATGAAGATCCTGCCTGCTCCTTTGAAAACCCAGAATAAAAGGGTTGTTACTGGCTCCCCTGTAAATCTGAATGACAAAGTACAGCAAGAGACAAAGTCTGCACGCCACCACCATTTCAGTGCTTCACAGGCACCTTTTAATTATAACTATTTTTTCTTACCTAAACTTCTGAAAACTTTTTCTTAATCATTTGGGGGGCTGGGGTTGGGGTGGGCTGGAGGGTAAACCAGCTCGCCTTATCTCCCTACCAAGCAGGATTGGAGGGAAAGTATTTTATTTTTAATATTTTCATAATAGTACTAATGGATCAGGGTTATGTTTAAAAAGGAGTGGGGGCAAAGGGTCTTGATCCATGAGAGATTCACACTGATGTATTTACAGGTGGGAAGATAGGTGTCTGGGAGGCGGGGGGGTGGGGAGGTGAAATAAGCCAGCAGAAGGTGGGCGATGCTGGTGCTGTGTGCTGGATACGGGGTGGGGTGGGAGCTCTCGTTATCCATTCTCTACTTTGGGATATGTTTGAAATTCCCCATTATAAAGCTTAAACAAGTTCTACTTGGAAAACCTGAATAATGAGCTCTAATAGAAAATTCAAATGCCATCCGCCTCCCAGGTAGCCGACGTTCACAGTTGGGTGTGTATCCTCCCAGAAATCTTCTAAGCACTCACAGGACATGTGTGCCCATATTTGTGGGGCTTTTTAAAATGAGTTTTCCGTAAACGGAAATGTGAATTATTTTGTGAAATGTAACCACTTTCTGCCCCTCCTATATAAAAAGCCCTGGAAAATTTTGCATGGCAGTCCATGGCACTTGCCCCCTTGTTCTCTTTAACCTGAGGAAGGTGTTTTTAATATCACAGAAGCTGGCGGAGCTCCCCCTCAGTACAGTGAGCACCTACTGTGTACTCTGGCAGTCAGAAGGTCTCTCCTGTCCTGAGGGGTTTGGAGGTGAGTCCAGGAGTCTTGGAATATGTTGAGATCCAAGTTAATCAGACAATGGGCGCGTTCAGAATCAGGTTGGATAAGACATGTGCGAGCTAGAGCAGTGGGCGAAGCTTCTGCAAGGGGCAGCCACGCTGGGGTGTTGGGTGGCCTGTGAGCAGGAAGGGGGAGGAAGTGGTGGCTCCTGTCAGCTGAGAGGGGTTTGCCATATGCCAAGGTGGGCAGGGAGGGGCCTCCCATGCAGATGCCGGGGGCCAGGACTATGAGAAAGGAGGTGTTTGGGAGTTGACTCAGGTGGCGGTGGTGAAACTGAGCGCTCTGCTCTGGCATCACACCAGGGTGGTGGTGGGGACTATGAGGAACCCCGCCTCCGCCGGCTCTTCTGGCCTAGCCTTGAGGCTGAGGGCGCCTACCAGGGCCATAGAAGGACAATAATTCGGATGCCAGGGACTGGCTGGGTGGGGCCCTGTTGGCAGAGACCCAGGAAAGCTGGGAGAACCCAGAGAACAGGAGCAGCAGGTTCTCCCTCTCTCTGCCCCGGGGCCACGTCAGACCCTGGCTCCGCCAGGACAGTCTGGAGAAGGCCACAGAGGAGAAACAGGCTACACCATCCACGTGGCCCTCCGAGAGGCCAGTGGGTTCTGGCCTGGTGCACCAGACCCCCGGCCGCCCACCTGGCTGTCCCACAGCCACCCACCACACTTACACAAAACCAGTCCTCCACCCCCAGCTTTGCTTCCAGGTGCCCATCTCAGCAGTGGCACCACCTGTTCTGTCCGTCCACTTGTCTGTCATCCATTCACGTGGTCGTTCATTCGTTCAATAAATACTGATGGGAGGATTAACGTGCCAAGCACTGTGTGGGACTAGGGACACAGCAGAGCACCAGAGTGAGGAGTTTGAATAATAGTGAGTTAGTGAAAATGGGAAACAAACATGAGAAATGTATAAAACATTTAGGGTGTTGGTGGTGAAAAAAATTTAGGAAAAATGAATCTGAGCGAGGAATTGGCTGGAAAGCAGTGGGGGTTCTGAGCAAAGATCTGAGAGAGTGAAGGGTCAGGCTACGCGGGGAAGGGCATTCTAAACCGGGGGAACGGCAGGACGAGGCCTTGAGGTGGCGCAAAAGAGCAAGGCCAGCGTGTGTGGCTCAGAGCTGATGACCCAGTGCTGGGGCCTGGTAAGGATCTGTCTTTGACTCCAGGCGTCTCTCTCCCCTTCAGTCCAGATCCACCCACTCCCTCCTGCCAGTTCTGTCTCTTCCTGACCACACCTCTTTCTCCATCCCAGGCAGTGGAATACTCAATAAGTAGTTGTTTGATGAGGGGTTCTTCACTGGGAGAGTTAGGCTGCAGGGGCCCTGGGGGAGGGCGTGACTATCTCCGTCTGTTGGAGACTTTGGGAGGAGTGCATTTATAATGTAGAAGCAGCATCCATATTCCTAGATCTCTTCAACTCCTGCTTTTCATGTCACACTGAATGGAGATTATAGTGATAGCTACTACTTTTTAGAATGTTTAGCACCAGCCAAGCACTGAGCCCAAAACTCCATCACATTCTTCAACCTCCTGGAGCCTGACCTGTGCCCAGCATTCTGATGAGGACTTGGGAAGTCAGAACCACAGGTGAAAATCACCCGCTGTGCTGAATTTCCTTTCTAGAAGAGGGAGGGACAACAGGATATGTAGAATGTTAGAAGGTGGTTGGTACTCAACAGGGGAAAAGTCCAGTAAAAAGGTGGTTGGGAGTCTTGGAGGTGGGGGTGTACCTGTGATCCACTTTTGCTATAGTCCTTTGTCTCCTAGGCCCATTCCCACTGCACAGATGAGAGTTTAGCGAAGGGAACCCTGATATTACTGAGGGTGCCGAGGCCGTTGAGGAAGTGGCTTGGGAGGGTGAGGAAAACAAGGGAGAGGAGAGGGACCTGCAAATGGTGGAGGAAGAAAGTAAATATTCCCTGGCTGGTTGGGGGGCATTTGAAATGCTGATTAGTTAATTAGCAGTTGTTTACAGGCCATCAGCTCATCTATAACCCTGTAATTCTGGGAAACAATTCTCAGTCTTTAATATGTTTCAGAACTCAAAAATGTGGCCTTGTTGGGCCCCACCCTCTCAGATTCCAATATATAAATCTGGGTGGGGTCCAGGGACCAACATTTTTAAATAAACCCATTCAGTGTTCCCTCTGGAGGTCCTGGGAGTGCCCTTCAAAGAAAAGCTGACCGGAAGCATGTGCTTCCCAAACCTGGGCTAGAGTGTGGTTCACCTGAACAACTAAAAAGGGCAGGCTTGAGGGGCTTCCCCAGCATAGATCCGGAGCCAACAGGTCTGTGGGGAACTGGGGATTTTTTTTTAACACTCCCCAGGTGACTGTCGATTGATCTTGTTGGGGCTGAGGAATCTACGGACACCCCTGAACTTGTAGACAGATTGTGAGTGCGTGCGCGCTTGAGCCTTTTGGGTTCAGAGGGTCCACAGCTTCCATTAGACTTTGAGGCATCCAAGACCCCTCAAAACAGGTTCTCCAGGCTTGGCTTTGTGCAGAACCAAACCAAAGTGGGAACCAACCCCAGAGCCCATCAAGTCAGAGGTGAATGGGAACTGCAAACTCCCCATGGCTTCTTGGAGAAGCAGATACGAGCAAAATATGCAAGATGCGTGACAAATGGCAAAAATTCCGGGGAGGAAGTACACCAGTATATTTGGAGAGGGGAGCTTAGGTAGCTATTGGGGCTTGTTCTTCTGTCCGTCCTTCCTTCCATCCTTCTACCCATCACTCACTTCTCCACTCAGATAGTCATCGGACACCTGTTGTTTCCAAGACCCTCAGTGATCCAGGCTCCTAGAGCATGGGGGGCAGTTTAGATAATTCAGGTTAATGGATGGTTTGACGACTTAACTTAGTTGGTTTTGGACCAAGGTGTCCTTTAAGAGTCTGAAAATGAGTGGAAAATGACAACTAATTTGAATTGTCCAGCCAATATTCAAATGTGTTGCCAAGCCCTGCTGCTGTCCTGGAGAAGCCGGCATGAAACTCAAGCTGAGCAGAGAACAGATCCAACATGGAGATATGGCAGCTGCAGTTTCAGTTTTAGGTTGGGCCAACTAAGAATTTCAGGGGCTTCCCTAGCTGTGGACAGGAAGTAAAGCTGCTTTTCTATTTTTCTGTGGGGGTGGTACGTGTGTTGGTTTATGATTAATCCACCTAGAGTTTGATAACAGGTACAGCAAATGTGTAAGGCATTTCAGAAATTTGATTCTCAGTGTACTCCCAAAATTTTAGAGAGGGCAATCAGTCATGAACCTGAGGACTCTTGGATTATCTTTGCTTCTTATTAAACAGGTTTGCCCTAAGACAGGTGATTTATCTCTCTTTTTGAAAAGTATTTCTGGAAATGTCATGACTTTCAGGTATTCACCACTTTCTAAAGATTTATTTTTCTCTTGTGGAGAAGTTCCATGTTGCAAATGGATCTGGCTTCTCCTATCTTGTGCTGTTCTCAGCTGATCTTCCTCAGTATAAGTATCAAAGGCCATCACCAATGCTTCATTTAGGGGCAGGCACTTGGTTTTACATATGTGAGTTTGTTTAGCTTGCATACCAATCCTAGTGTAATTTCCATTGTATAGATGAGAAGACTGAGGTTCAGGGAGGTCTCCCTGGCTACTTAGTGGCAGGGCAAGGGTTCACAGTTTGCATTTAACTGCTGTGTACACTACCTCCCTTCCTTGAGATGCCTGATGCAGACTGTCCAAGCGCTTGGAGGTCCGGTCTTGGGACAATAGTTAACAGGATCTCTTTCAAGGGCATCCTATCCTATCTTCCTATTAATTTTGTCTTCTGCAGAATAAGATGAGTAGTACCTACTTCATCAGGTTATTGGGAGATTAAATGACATGAACAATATGGAATATCAGGCATGCCCTGGGCCCTCCGAAATAGCAGTTACTGCTATTCCTGATCGGTGTAAAATACAATAGCTGTTATTGTTAGCATCGATATAACTCTTACTATATGTTGGACATTGCCATAAACATTTGCATAGTAACATGTAATTCCCCCAATCACTCTGTGGGAGTAGTAGGTTTTAGACCTTATTTTCATGAAAGGTTATTTAGGCTGAGGAGTTCATTTACCTTGTGGTGGACCATGACATGGAGACCTGCTACTTAGAAGGTCTTAAGGCCATTTATCATCTTCATGATAGAGCCTCATAAACTGAATCATCTCCACTGCATTTTAGGCAACGATGCTCCAGTAATGGGAAAACGGTTCCCCCAGAGATGGGGATTTTCTTTCCCAAGTTTCCAAGACTTCCTGAAACCACATTCTTCTTTGAAGACTTCATGAAGAACCTCTTCTCTCCATTGGTCTGTTTCTTCACTTGGTTCATTCCCACCTCATTCCTATGAAGAATTCGAAGGCATGGGTACCTAGAAACATAATATCTGTGTCTCAGATGGTATAGAGAAATGGACAAAGGAAAATTAATGATAAAGGATGAAGACAGGAGGAGGACTGAGTAGCCAAGTGCTTGCCACAAAGCCTGGATCTCTGCTAAAAGCAGATCACGTATTTTTGACTTTGAGCCTCCTACCAGTCAAAACAAAGAAGGTATGTGTTAAGCCTAAATCGGTACCTGCTGCTCCAGAGAGCTCTTGCCCTCCTGCAATACTGGCAATGCCTTTTTATATCTGAGACTTCCCATTTGTAGTTTCTTTATTACACAACTGATAGCTGCTGTTGCGGAGAAATCATTAGAAAATGTAGACAACTAAGAAGAGAAAAAAGATTTAAATTGTGCAGTCATCACCACAGGAGGTATTCTGGTGTCTATGCTTCTAGAATTAAGGTCTCATCTTGTAAGTTGTAATATAATATAAATGCGTATTGTAGCAATAATATGTAATGGTGAAAATTTTAGGAATGCGTAACATTCTCCAGCACTCTGTTGCCTCAGGGCCATTGTGCCTGCTGTTCCCTAAATCTGGGACACCCTTCCCTCAGGTATCCTTATGACTCTTTGCCTTAACTTCATTTGGCTCACTGCCCCAGTTTCACCCTCATCAGAGTCAGTCTTGTATAGAAGTGCACACCCACACCCATCACTGTATCCCCTCATCCTGTGTTATTTTTATGGTCCGTAATACTATTCAACTTAATATTGTACATTATTTCCTTGTCTTTTAGAATGTGAGCCCCTTGAGGGTGGGGCACCTATAGGGCTGAGACTTCTACCCTGCTCATAGTAGGCCTTCAGATATTTGAATGAATTCCTGTACAGAGCTATATCTCTCATTTCTGTATTTATCACATATAGGGTCTGTATCAATAACTACTAATGAAAGTCTATGTAAAAGTTTTATAGAGATGTGCGCGCGCGTGTGTGTGTGTATAGGTCAAACCATAGCCTCACTATGCTGTACTTAACACCTGTTAGCTGCTGCTTCATTTTGCATGGAGGCCTGCTGTGCACCTGGCTGTTGTCAGCTAATGGTCCATCTCGGACACCTTTCCTCCCAGTCACTTCTGTGTCCTGTCTTGGTCACTGTTACGTTTTCTTCACCTTTGTCTGAGGATCAGTTTCAGATAAGGAAGGGCTCTTGGTCAAGCTCTTTCTCTGGCCGAGATGGTCAAGCTTCCTACCGATGGGCCTGAGAGCCCTGCTTACCAGCCAGGGTGCTCTGCCTCCCATCCTAAAAATGATACCTTCCTGACTCAGGCCTGCTTCCCACAGGTACCACCCCCTCTGACTACTTTCAGGACTGGAAGGACCTCAGAGGAGGTAGGGACTTGGGTTTCTTTCCCATCTCACCCTGACCCTTGGCTCCTGGCCCCAGCCCTGCACACAGTACTCGGCACGTAGTAGGCATGGGAGAAATGTTTATGGATGGATGAATGACTCCATCTGCCTTCAGGTAGGCATCGTCAGTCATGTGTACTAGGGGCTGCTGTGTCCAGGCCCCTGGGGGCACAGCAGAGGGAAACACACCAGGCAGGGTTCTAGTGTCTAAATAGCCATTAACATGTATATAAATAGGATTTCAGGGTGTGCTACATTCTCTTAAGGAAATAAAGCAGAGAAATGAGGTAGAGAGGTTGGGGCGGTGTGTGTGTGTGTGTGTGTGTGTGTGTGTGTGTGTGTTACACACACCATGGGAAGAACTGGAGAAGGAGAATCCCAAGCAGAGGAAACGAAGGACCAGGAGCTCAGTGTGCCGGAGGGGCAAGGCTGCTGCGGTGAGGGCCTGATGGGTGCGGTGGGGTAGCAGGTGGAGATGACACAGGAGGGGGAGGCAGAGGCCGCATTTTCTTCCTGGTTTAGACGATTTCTTCTGAAGGACAAATTAATGCCTCTGCATCAGCTTCTGCCCAGATGAAACTATCAAACCCTCTGTTTGGCTAATTCATCAGGGAATCAGGGAACCTTGGCCGTCAGTGGGAGGAAGCTCTGCCTGTCTCTTTTGGAAACGGTGTGCAGGAGAGCAGAACATTAAATTTGCTCAATGAGCTGGCTAGCTAAGTGTGGGCTACATGTCACAGAGGATTTGGGGTGGGTGGTTGATGGAATTAGCTCCTGCTCATAGTAGCCCGTCTTTCAACTCCAGCTAAATAAGACCTCTCTTTCCTGCTCTGCATACATAGGGCTTCCTGCTTCTGCTCTGTTGCCATTAGCGTCCACTTTTCTAGGCCTGGAATAGCAGTTAATGTTCACAGAACTTTTCTTCTGGGTCTAACCCTGTGCTAAGGGCTGTACATGGATTAAGTTGTCGAATCATCCTTCCCTTTAGGAAATAGCGACTATAGTGATTTCTCTTCTGCAGGTGAAAAAGCCAGGCAGGTGAGGGTGAAGTTGGTAAGTGATGGAGCCAGAGATTTGACCTTGGTCATCTGACCTCTCACTTGGGCTCTTACCCACTTAATACTGTACAGTGGCCCTGAGTTATAGTAGGATTTGACGTCTGGGCTACTCATCTCAGAATCGACTCCATATTGTCACGTGATGGCCAATAATTTATGCCCTTGACTCCTCCTCGTAGACAGGGTCCTTGTCCTCCTGGTGCCAGTCCTGGAAGGTCAGGGCTCCATTAGCTCTCTGAAGCCCCACCTCTAATTTATGGCTTGACAGCTGCTGCCCCTCCCAACCTCGTGGGAGAGAGGGATAAGTCTCTTTAATTAGTCCACTAAGATTAATAAGCCTTTCCTCTCAAGGAAAGTTCAATAAATATTCACTGAGCATCGTTTCTGCACCCTGCTCTGCCTGCATTCAGAGTGGGACCAGGGACAGCCAACCTCTGAGGGAATGTACAGGGTGCCCAGCTCTGGACTCGTCTCTCCCTGCATTTATCTTGCACACACCTCACCACACTTCTTCGAGGCAGGAACTATGGTCATTTCTGCTGTAATGTGATAAAGGCCTTCCTGAAAGTCACCGTGCTGCAAAATCACCAGTAAGAGCCACAGGGATTGTGCGTAAATGACCAGGGGCACCGCACTCCCAAACTTCATTGTGTTAACATGAAAAAAAGAATTTGCTTGTGGGAGTAGGGCTGGTAGGGTTGCCTATTGTGAGTTCCGTGGAAGGAGGATAACCTGAAGTCAGATAGGAAGTTGTAACGCCAGATGAGGATGCGTGTGGTGCATAGCACGTCAGCTGTAAGATGGGTGTTTTGTGCATTCCTGCGCTTCAGCCGAGGATCCTTTTCTATGTCCAGCTAGTGTTTTCTTGCAGACAGAATTACGTGGGCAAACTTGAAATTTGAGTTATGCTCAGATGTTTCCCTAATAAATCATGCTACAACAAATTGGCATTTTCGAAACCAGCACTATAGAAGACTTGCCCATTTTATTTCTATTTTGCAGTGAAGTAGAGGCTGGCCCAGGGGTATGCAGTGAGGAGGTGGCAGAGCTGGGGTTTAAACTCAGGTCAGCCTGAGTGCTTAATCTCTGCGCCTGAGGGCTCTTGCCCTTCTCAGCCTAGGAAGCAAGTTAACACCAACAGAGTTGGCCAAGAGGACAGACAGATCTGGAACCTTACTAAGGAGAAAGACTGGTCTGTGAGGAATGACCCAGAGTTAAGAATATTCACGAGTGATGTTTTAAAATGTGTAATGGACCTTTTGCACTCAAAGTGGGCACCTGGCATTTAGTGTTAAATAGGTCTTGAGGTCCTGAGCAGCTGAAGGGTGGACATGGGGGAGCCCCCGCAGGCACAGAGCAGCGGCTGCTCACCAGCTGATGGGGGACTTTCAGAACTTCACCCATTGGTGCAGCTGTAGCAGCGCTATTATTAGCTGAGTGTCAGTCCCGAGGACACCGTCAGTTAAGTACAAGGTCAGTTAGTTGGGTTAGTTCTTACAGAATCTTCGCCCACTCTCCAAACTTTTAATTACGAAACACTTAAAAAATACATAAGGGTTGAGAAATTCTGCTACCGCGAACACCTGAATACCCACCTTTTACAATCAACGCCATCATATTTGCTTTATCTGTCTATATGTGTACTTTATGAGTCATTTGAAAGTATGTCACAGACATTTCACAGCTTAATATTTTAGCCTGTGTCTCCTAAGAGTAAGGACATTTTCCTTCTGAACCACAATACCATTATCAAAGCTGAAAAAGTTTACAGTGTCATCTAATCCACTCCATATCCAAATATCCCCAACTATCCCAAGAATGTCTTTTACTTACTACAGAATCTTACATGCAGGTCATTAAAATGTCAGCTTCCAGGATGACAGCCACCCCTGTGTACACAGTAGGGAATGTGAGATGAAAAGGTGGCATTCTTCTCTGCCAGGCAGAGCCTGCTGGACTCCTTTTGTTCTTTCTGCTTTGGGGATAGACTTCAAGCTGTCTGTCTGTCTGTTGGCTGCTAGAAGGAGTGGGAAGTTTCTATTTTTGTGTTCATAAGCACATGCATTTCATGTATCCATCTTCACACCGGTTACACATGGAATTCAAGTTTGTGATTTGAAAAGACTTCGTTTCCCTCCCCTTTATTAAAGCAGAGCTGGCATTTCTAGATCTGAAGCTTCTAAGGTAAATGGAGCTGATGGTGTCAGCATGTTGCTTTCAAAAGGAACAAAAGGTTAAGATTTAATGGACCTCAATATTAAGACTGTGTAAGCTCAGGTGTGAGCATATTCCGAAACACTGTGGTATTTGGATGTTTAGCTTACACCTGCCTTTCCACTTTTTACCTGTCTTCCACAGACCCTAAGAAGGGAGGGATTTAGAAGTGAAAGTCATGAAAATGTCCCTAAATACAGCTACTTTGTAAAATTTCTTTTAAAGTAGCAGGTAAGAAGCACAGTTCATATACTCTTACTAGTTTGAATAATTATGATCGCCATTTCCTGAATATGAACAGTGGGTTCAGTGCCTAGCCTGGTGCCTGATGAGTGGTAGTTGGGTTAGCCATTGGGTAGTGTGTTCACATGATATGAATTTGAATCATTTACACTTGAAATTGCACTATATTTTATATAGTAAAGTCATCTTATATGTTTACATAATGAAGTCATTTTATATTTAAAGAATGTGAATCCTTCACATCTACTTTAAAGGGAAAACTTAACACATTTTGAGTTATGCATGGTTTCAGCGAAGCCTGTGCAAAAAGCCTGAGTCCGATGGGCTTGTAAGTCGGCTAGAGGGCTTGTCTCCTTGCCGTGCACTTTCTCATTTCATCATCTTTACAGTCTTTCAACTTAGAGTTTGACTTTAGACCCATTTTAGAGATGAGGAAACTAAAGCCAATGATGTGACTTCACCTAGAGGTCTGAGTGGTGGTGCTGAAACTCAATCCAGGTGAGTCTGGCTTCAGAGTTGCCACTTATTACCACTGTGCACTCCTCCCTCCAGTGTTGGTAGCCCTGTCACAAATGTAACATTCGTGTATATAAGCCTTATAGCTTGAGAGCTGATTTAGAGGGACCCAGAATTAATTGCCAGGGTTCATTTAGGGTGGTGTTCGGGTATTTGACATTGTGCCTCCTGTGTACCTGCCCCTAGGCTTCCTCAGCAAGCTTCCTGTCTAGAAACCCACCCCTGAACGCACAGTGGTCAAGAGCTCTGGGGCCAGACTACCTGTGCTCAAATCCTGGTTTCATCACGGTAATTTATAACCTATGTGATCTTGAACAAGTTACTCAATCTGTCTGTGTCTCAGTTTAACTCCCTGCCAAACAGATGATGATAGCATACAGGTATTGTGAAAATTAAATGTCTAAAATAATGAGCCTGGCACATAGTATGTGCTATAGAAATGTCAGTAGTAATAATAGTAGTGGTAGTTATTGTTACTATTATCACCACCAAAGGCTTTAGCCAGAGTTACCTTCAAAGCAGTGTTGGTGAGATGGTGATGTTCTAAGAGGAGTGACATATTTCCTTATAAGATCATGAGCAAAACTACAATAAGATTACCTTTCACATTCACAAAGATGGCTATAATTAAACAGAAAATGGCAAGTGTTGGCAAGGATATAGAGGATTAGAACCCTCATACACTGCTGGTGGGAATTGAAGATTGTGCAGCCACTGTAGAAAGCAGTTCTTCGAAAAGTTGGACCCAGTTATAACCATATGATCTGGCAATTCCATTCCAGTTATATAACCCAAGAGACTTGAAAACATACATCCATACAAGAATTTGTTTATGAAAGTTCAGAGCATTATTCGTAGTAGCCAAACAGGGAAAACAACCCAAATGTTCATCAACTGATAAACAGAAAAACGAGCAATGATATGTCCATACAATGGAGTAGTATTCAGCCACGAAGAAGGAATGAGATACTGATACGCACTACATTGTGGATGAACTTGAAAACATGCTGAGTGAAAGAAGCCAAACACAAAAGGCCCCATGTAGTTTGATTTTATTTATATGCAGTGTCCAGAATAGGCTCGTCCAAAGAGACAGAAAATTGATGAGTGGTTGCTGGGGACTGGGGGGGGGATGGGGAGGAATTGGGACTGACTGCTGATGGGTGCAGTTTCTTTTTGGGGATGGAAATGCTCTGGAATTAGATGGTGATGATGGTTGTACAACATAGGGAATAACTAGAAACCACTGAAATTGTACACTTAGAATTGGTGGATTTTATGTTATGTGAATTATCTCAATTTTTTTTAATGCCAAGGGAAAAAAATAAGATCATTAGTGAAACAGTTCTGTTTGTGGTAATAGAGGTTCCACTCTGAGCTTTTAGTAAACAGCCTCAAATGATGGGGTGATTCCACATGGCCCCACCCTCTGAACAACCTTGGTTTGCAGGCTTCCCATAAACAGAAGGGATTCTGGGAAACCACAGCTACCTATCTGCTGAAGAAAATGTACATCCAAGATAAGTTTGATGTATCATATAATCAAAAGCCAGGCAGGCAGGCTTTCCAGAGGAGCCTAAGCTAATGGCTTAAAAGGGTGTTTAAAAGAGAATGTTGTATTCAGACTGGTCTGAACACCTGCACAGTCAGCAGAAATGGTGCATTAAGAATGAGAAGAGAAAATATTTAAAGCCGGCATCAATGGTGTGTGTTAACCCTGTACCACAGGGTCGGGCTGGCCAGAGTTGAGCTCCTAGCTGTGCCTGGTTGTTAGCTGTGTGATCTGGGCAGGTCACTTCTCCTCTGTGAGTCTTGGTTTATCACCTGTTGGATGGGGATGCGGTACCTGCCTCTCAGAGTTGGGAGGATTAACTGGGGGTCTGCATGGAATTTCAGCAGCACAGAACTACTTTAAGAGCTGTAAACAAAGTTGCCTCAACATCTTGGCTGGTAATGGGGCTCGCTGGCCCTGGCAAAGCCAGAGGGGCCCCCTGGCTGTCCCCCAGGCCTTCATTTGCTTACAGGATCAGTTCTTGACCATGTACTGGTGACCATGAGGGTGCCATCACGAGGATGATGGACAGCTGGTCATTGTGGCCTCAGCTGAGTGCCTTCTTTCTTTTGTTCTCCCTCCCAACACCTGCAACACCAGTGGAAATCCTAAGAGGGTCTCCAGTGTAGAGCTCCTTTTTGGGATCTCAGGCCCCTTTGAGAAATTATCAAAGGCCATGGAGCCTCCCACTGGTGTCTACATCTTTACTCGTAATCCCAGGTGGCTCATGCCTTCCCTGGTGCCCATTCACAGACCTGGAACCTTGGCCCAACTCAGAGGCGCTCACTGCCAAGTCCTCGGGGAGAAGGTCAGGTAGAGCAGAATGGTAACGTCAGAAGCTTCCTTTCGTGGTCACAGAGATGTTTGCAGGTGGCCTGAGAATGGGCAGACGCTCCTCCCTGTGGTATCAAACCTTTGCTCAAGAAGCGGGGGGAGGATTGATTTCCCCCGTTTAGAGCTTGCCCACAGGCAAGTGGCCACCCCACCCAAGGGCAGGAGCAGCAGGTCCTGAGGGGCACAGATGGGGCCAGAGGGAGGCACCGACAGGGTTCTAGTTTGCTGAGAGGGCCCCGGAGCCTTCACCACCTTGGTGGCCCTGCCTCCTTCAGGTTGGCCTCAGAGGCAGCTGTAGAAGTTTCCAGTTCCATAAATCTATGACAGTAAAAGCAACCAAACCTAGAGAGTTAACCACACAGAGGCTCTGGCTGATAAGAGCTCTTTTCTTTCCTAACAGACTCAAGAGTATGTAGGGACCATTCTATTTTAGAAAGAGGAAACAGACTTGAGGGTTAATTTTTCTGAAGCCGCACAGCTGGTTGAGATTAAAAGCCAGATCTGTCTGGCCTCCGAGTTACACGCTGAACCTCATCCTGTTCGGGGCTGAACCTCTCAGGCCATCTGTGCTTGAGTTTTCAGGAGGCTGGCTGCTCTTAGCATGAGTTATTTCCTTCTCTTCTCTGGTGGCCTCACCATTTCTCCTCTCTGCTGGCCTTTGTCTTGCCCTTTGATGCCATTATCACCTTCCCTTCTAGAAGGACCAGCCATGCACATCTTGAGGACAGTCAGTCTCCTCTCCCATCTGACCCTCCCTCTGCAGAGGGTGACTTACCACCCTTGCTGCTTTTCCTCTGGACCAGTGCCAGAGGTCAGTGTTCCTCTTAAAGCATGACCCTTGGAAAGAAAACCGGCATTCATCATTTAGATCAGTAGATTGTAACCCTGAGAATGTACTTACCAGACCACAAATAGAATTGGACGGAACAGGACCAGATAGTCTCCCATGTCCTGAGGGTCTAATTTCTCATAATGCAGCTGGAGGCTGCACTGGGGTGTGGAAGCCTGAATGCAGGGCTTGCCAATGATGTTAGTTACCTAAAGTCACCTAAACACCATCCCTCCTTCAGTTCAGCCCTCTTATTACAGAAAAGAAAAATGTCTGTTCGTGTGAAGATAGGAAAACAAATATGAACCAACTGAAATGGTACAAAAGATGATAAAAGCAAGTCTTCCTCCCACCCCTGACTCCCTCCATCAGTAGCTCACTGCCTGAGACAACCAGGGTTACATGTTTCTTGTATCCTACTCCAAGCATTTTCTCTATCCCATTTTGCTTTTAGCTTTTAAGGGCAAGTTCCACCCATGGTGTCACATACATATTTACTGATTCTTTTTAACAGTTAACTGGTTCTTCTCCATTTCTGCACTGTTTTCTATTGAGGAGATGCCCACTGTTACCTAACCAGGCCTCTCCTGATGCTGTTTCTACCTTTTGCCACTTAATCGAGCCTTCAGTGACTCTCCTTGTATGTTTGTCCTCATGCATGTTCTGGACATGGGCTTTGCTGATGACAGATTGTAAGAATGCAAAATCTATAAACATGGTCAGAGTGCCTTCCAGAAAGCTGTGCTGGTCCTACTTGCCACAGTGTCTGAGAAGGCCGTTAAGCCTCACATCTTCGAGGATACAGGTCAGGCTGTGCTTGGTACTGTTGAGAAAACCAACCCACAAAGAATGAAAGGGATTTGCCTCAGCATTCGTCTTCCTGACAAACCCGAAAGAGAATCTGGTCACCTGACTTTGCATCTGGCGTTCTTCTGCCTAGACTCCTTCCCTCTCCGGTCATGTGTGGGTCACCCCCTTCTTTCCCAGCCCCCACAGGACCTTCCCTATGGTCTCATGTGTCCTGGGTTGCTGAGATTCTCAGAGGGGTCACAGTTCCCTGGGGATAAGTCCTCTGAGCATTTGCAGTAATACAAATTCTTCTATAAGCAATAAGCAATTTACATATGGTCCCGTACAATTATTTTTTTAAAAGAATGAGTGAATATGTTTACATGGCTGAAAAGTTGACCCATGTAAAAAATATACAGTGAAAAATTCTACTCCCACCCTGTCCTCTTTTGGTTCAGTAACAGCCCATCCCCTGTACCTGTAATCTTGCTTCTTGGTTTCTTCCAAAGTTTGTATGCAAATATAAGCAAATAGGAACACACAATCTTAGCCCCCTGCACTGCTCTGCACCTCGCTTTTATCAACAGCTAACAATGTGTTGTAAAGTGCATTCATTCCACAGCAGTGCCTGAAGAGCTTTCTCGTTTGTTTCATAGCCACATAGTACTTCCTTGTAAGGAAATTCCATTGGTGGTTTAACTAATCCTCTATTGATGGTGCTTGGGTCGTTTCCCATGTTTTGCTACTACAAACAATGCCTTAATGAGTAACCTTGTACTTATGTCATTTCGCCTGTGTGCAGACTTCTGATTTTTGATCACATTGGAAAATGGGAAGAGGCTGGGTAGAGGGACCGCAGAACCTGGCAAGAGCTGCAGCCAGGAAAGTAAGTTTGGGAACCGTTGCTGGGACACGTGGCATTAGCCCTTGTGACGGCAGCCTGACCACTGCATCTTTGGAGAGGTGGCCACGTGACCTGTGGCTGCACCCCAGCAAATGCCCGAGTCTGCATTTGGAAACTGTGGATCAGTCACCTCCACGTCGTTTTCCTTTTCTTTTTTTCATTCTTTTGCCTACTTGGAGTGAGCACCCAGTCTGAGATCCTTCTGCTTTTCCATGGTCCTTGGAGGGGTGCAGGATTGGTCGTGGGGTGTATTTCTCAGGAGCTGTGCAAAGGCACATTGAGTAGACTTAGCAATCACCCTTGGAAGCAACTCTTGCACATCAATGCTTGTTTGTTCTTGATAATGAAAAATGATGCTAGCGTCCATTAAAAACGAGAGAAAGCCCCCTCTTGTGAGTGGTACTGGACAAGTGAGCACTTGTGTTGGAGTCATCTGCAAATGCATGTGACCTGGAGATGCTGGGAAATGCCTCACTTCTGCAGCTTTGGCTTCCAGCTGTTCTTTTGAGCTGTTTCACGAGTTTTGTTCCAAATGTCAGAGGCAGAGGGCCCCAGCTTTTCCAGTGCAACCCACATTTGGAAAAGGTGCAAGCCTCACATTTGTTCTTTGTGTTTTGAAAGAGGTTTCCAGACCTTGTTCCTGAGTTAATGAATGATTCAAAATTTCAACCTCCACGACAACTTCCTGTGTTTCCCCAGCCAGTGTCAGCACATTTCTGTGTCTGCTAGGGCTTGGCAAATGCTGTCCCCAGATTGGCGCGTAGTCGCTCTGGGCTGTGTTCTTTACAGAGAATGGTCTGTGGTTTTAGCGGTCTGCCGTGGTGCCCAGCATAGGTTTTAATACATCTCACGTTGCTTGCAACTACCTACCCTTGCCAACGTCTCTCCCTCAAGGCGGAGCAGTTTTCGCCTAGTGGCTAAGCCAGTGTTGGCTGGTTCTGGTTGTGAATCCTACTTCAGAGACTGGCCCTGTGACCTTGAGGAAATGACGGAAGCCTTTCTGGGCCCCTGGCTCATCAACATCAGAGGATTAAAGAACCTCACCTGCTAGGTAGCCGTTTAGGAGTCAGCGTTCGTGAAGTGCTCAGCGCAATCCCTGAACATGATGACTGTCATTTTATTGGGCATTTACTATTCTAGTTGTTGTTAATTAAGAATTATTTGTGACTTTGCTTTACCCTCTCCACTTTTTTATACCTCTGACTTTGGCATTATTGGGTGAAAGAATAGTGTCTTTTTTAAACCAAGGGACTTTGACTCATAGGGTCCTCAAAGGAGACTGTAGTAACTCTATTTGTTTGTACAGGTTCATTGAGATGTAATCCTCATACCATACAATTTCCCACTGTAAGCATAGCAAGATGATTCTTACAGATGTACACAGCTCTGCAGCCGTCACCACAGCCCAGTTGTAGAACTTTTCATCATCCCCAAGTTCCCTCCCGCCTATCGGTGAGCAAACCCCATGCCCACCCCCAGCTCCCAACCACTGATCTTTCTGTGTCTAGTTTTCTAGGATTTTTATATAAATGGAATATATAGTCTTCTTTGTGCTTTAAAAAAATACCCAGGCCTGAGCCCTGACCAGACTTGAGTCCTGTCTTAAGGTGGGTAATCTTTTCTAGTCTTGTGTTTTTCTTTCACTTAGCATAATGCTTTTAAGGTTCATCTATGCTATTGAATGCAATGCTTTTTATATAATTTTTACTGCTGAATAGCACCATATCAGTCCTAGTAATAAGTTCCCAAACTTATTTTCCTTGATTTTTATTTTTTAATGCAAAAATGGGACAAATAAGAAATTTATAGATGAAAGTCCCTAAAAATATAGTAGTATCCTAACCCTAATTTTAGAAAAACAGGTATCAGGGGATGCAGGACAGGGGAAATAAGTAAATTAGGAAAGTGGTTCAGACCAGACTGTGTAAGACATGTAACAAGCATTAACAGTGGCTTCTCTCCACAGATGGGACCATGAGAGCTTTATGCTTTGTGCTTATTTTTTGTTTTTGGTCAACAGATATAATTCCCATATCACACATTTACCTATTTAAAGGGTAGGATTCAGTGGCTTTGCAATATATTCACAGTTGTGACACCACACTTTTAGAATATTTTCATACTGAGAGGAATTCCTTGCCCCTTAGCTGCCATCCCATGGCTCTCCCCAACCCCACACTCCCAGCCCTAGGCAATTACTGATCGATTTTTGGGTTAAATTTACCTATTCTAGACATTTCATACAAATTGAAACCTATAATACATGGTCTTTTATTCCCTCAACAAAAACTGTGGGTGTTGGGGGTCAGCCAGGCCTGGATTTGAATTCTAGCTCTGCCACAAATCTCTGTGTGACCTTGGTAGATCACTTAGCATCTCTGAGCCTTTACCAATAACCTGGGAGAGTGATCCTTCCCTTACTGGTTGTTATGATCACGTTAAAGTGCTTGTGACATCTCTTGCCTCTCAAATGGCAGCCTTTGCAGAGCCATTCTCCACTCCCACTAGAAGATCTAAAATATACCCATGCCAGGCTCCACCAGCCTGGAGATCAGATGCAGTTAGCCTGGGGCAAGGCCTGGGCTCGGGTATTTTTTATGGCATCCTAGGAGACTATGTACAGGGCATATTAGATGCTGTGTGGAGATGATGTCAGAGGTGTTTTGACCAAGGCGCTTTTTTTCACAAGTAGGCAATGAAGACCTGGAGACTCCTTCCCGCTGCATTAGGGCCTAGAACCTGGTCCTCCGCCCTAGGCCTGTCAGCCTGCCTCTCCAGTGAGGAGTCAGTCGGAGTTGGAGGGAGGAGGAGGGTCAGCTGCCTTTGAATTCGGGTTTTGGGGCCCTCCCTGGCCCTGGGGAAACCAACAGAAAGGAGAAGTGGGCAAATACTGTGGTGTGAGGGGCAGCCTTTTCTTTCTAATCAATAAGCAAACAGTTCCTGGAGTTGCCTAACCCGGCCGCAGGAATGTTTTCTGGATCACAGCCCGTGGGAATGATCAATTATTGCTTCTGTATTTAAGCAGGCATGTTGGCTGTTTGTGTATTTAACATGCAGCCAGAAGCTGGGACAATAAAACTTGTCCAATTTGGTGTGGAAGCCAGGGGGGCACCCCTAGTCCCCTTGGGGTATTTTTTGATAAAACCAAACAAGTGTCCTCCCCTTCCCCTGCCTCCCATGACAGGAAAGAAGTCCTCTCTGTCTCTACAGCAGGCCAGATGCCCAGTCCTTGTTAGAGGGAAGTAAAATTGCTTCCCCCTCCTCCCTTTTTGGAAATGAATTGAGATGAGACTCCTTGTCAGTGAGAGTCTGTCCTGGAAAACTGAAGCCAAGCCCTCGACCTCAGGCTTGAGCAGAGAAGCAGCCCCAGCTTCTCCAGCTGAGCCATTGGCCCAATTGAAGTGGGTTATATTCAAACTAAACCAGGTGAGTGTTTTGTCAGTAGGTGCTGGCTCATTTCTGGACTGCCCAGGAGCGGTCTGGAAAGGCAGAGGATTTAAAATTGAGTTCTTTTCTGGCCTTGATCTCAGGCAGGGCCAGGGGACTGGGGAGCTGGGGCCAGCACTGCTCACAGGCCTGTGGGGGACCCTCACCCTAACGTTACATTAATTCCGCTGGAATGTCAGCCCCAGGAAGGCAGGGCTTATCTCCTGTTGGTCTTCAGTACTAGAACAGGGCCCAGCACATAGTAGGTGTGCAGCAGGCATGCAGTGCCCAAGTGTGCCTTTTAGCTATCCCCCCACACTGTTGGATGGCTCCCTCCCATGCCTTGGCAGGCAGCCAGAAGCTGGCTTTTAAAATGCCCCTTCTTGAGATCTTCCCTAAATACCTTTATTAAACTGTCCCCTCCACCACGGCTACTACGTAAAGCCTCGAATTTCCTACCTGCTTATTCTTCTGTATTAACACTTTTCATTCCCTACACTTAATAGTTTATCTGTTAATTATCTCTTCCCCACTGGCATGTCAGCCCCATGAGAGCAGGGACCTCCTTGTTCACTGCTGTTTCCCAGGCCTGAGAATGATGCCTGGCAAATAGCAAGGTCTCAGCAGATGCTTGTTGAAGAAGAATCCTTGAAGCCATCCCCTGCAGGAGATGAGGATGTCTCCATTTACATAATGCAGAAACAGATGCTCAAGGAAGGTCAAAAATGGCTTATTTGCCCCTGGTGGCACCTAAGAAGCAGAGCTGGGATTTGAACCCAAATTTTTTTTTTTTAACCCAACCCTATTCACACAAATGTAAAACTATAAAAGTGTTTGCACTAGCTTTTATCAACTCCAGAAGTGCCATTTACAACATCTTTCACTGGGCTGATCTGATCAACGTCGACAGTGTTTGCAGTCTGAGAACTGCAAAAGCATTAGCCCAAGCAGAAACAGGAGTAGGAAGCAAAAATACACTGCCACGGTGACTCTGAGGCACAAGTGATCCTAAAATGAAGGGGTGTATTGGGGAGGATCGATCACCTTTTTATCCTTGCTGGCTCCTCTTCGCAGGGGCCTGGGCTAATTTTTCCTTAACCTATAACTCACTGCTTTTCTCTCTGTGCATCGATGCCCTGCTCTCAGCCTCAGTCTGTTTTGATGGGAATAAGAGCAAAGGAGACTGCTCCTTGCTTCCTACCCAGGCAGCGTTCATTGTTGCCTTCTGTTAGCAGGTGAGTTAAATGAAGACAGAGATGCCTTACAGTTCATTCTGGGCAGGGACTTGTTGGGAAGCTGGGAGAAAGAACTCAATAAGCTTCATGAAACTAAACTTCCCATCCCTCGGATCCCATGGGAGGTACCTGCCTACAAGGGAGATTGGATGGGGTGTGGGGGCTCCAGCTGATGACACCACTGGTGCCCATCACATGGGCTTTGTGGCACATGCTGCAAGTCGTGCTTCTGCAGTGTGATAGTCTAAGCTGCTTCTCTTCCCCAGAAAAATGTCTGGGGTTTAAGCTGGCTGATTAGAGGAACTCTGACTTACTTTAGTTGATGTAATGTGGTGTCTTAAAGGGGAACATTTCTTGAATCTGAAGTTTAGAACTTCCTCCTTTGCTTGGCTATCTGACTATCCTTGTTTTTTTGGAGGCCCCAGAACTGGGTTTCCAGGCACAGTGTTTGTGCAAGGAGAAGAGAGGGCGTGACTGGAGGGGAAGGGAGAGGCAGGGGAGACCTTGCTAATACTGTTCTAGTTACTCCCCACTTGTCCTGTTCTTTTGTGTGAATTGACTTCCTGGTATCCATTCAACTTAGTAACTTGTCTTGAAAATTGCTTGTGAATATCAAGACACAAGCTGCATGGCGGTTCAGGTCAAGTCCTGACGGTGCTGTCGGAGCACAGGCCCTGCCGCTTCATGGCACAGACTTCTCTGAGCCTCAGTTCCCGGATTTATGAGCTGGGGCTGCTAGATCCTTACCTCCCAGGGCTGCTGGATCTCATAGGCTCTTAAGTTGTCTTATTGTCCGTAGCTCTTAGGAGCAAATGGACACTTAAAATTAGAGACGGTCCAGAACTTTAAAGAGAATCTTCCTGGTGCAACTCGACTGCCCTCAATACTCCGAGTGTGGACAAACTGGAGGCCCAGTCACCTATCATCTTTTAAACATAAAGTCATATTTTCTGCTGAGCATGGGTGCTTGATAAACCCATAATGTTGAGTAATTTCATGGACACCCATCACAGGAAGACATTCCAGAACATCCCAGTGCCATCAAATAAAATAGAACCTAGAAAGAAATTTTATAGGTGGTGGTATCCATGGAGAAGAATTGTGGTTTTGTGACTGGAGCTCGAAATACCACAGCTAACCAGCCAAAAGAAACTTCTGCCTAGCTGAATGATACATGTCTGTCTCCCCAGGATTCCTTTCGTTAGTCAAGTTCAATGTCAAGTCTCGTATCCTTAGTACTGAAGTTAGAAACCAAAGCCCTTGGTTTGGGGGTACACAATGGCAGCATGACCCCCAGGAGCCTCAGAAGGCTGTCTGATCTTGCCCTTGAGGTTGTGTGTTTGACGTTCTCTTCCTGAGGCTCAAGTTCAAATGGTCCTTGAAAGAAAGCTAAATGCAGTGTTCTCTGGCGTTAGCTGTGGGAAATGTGTTCTGATGAGAGGGAAACAATCCATAATACACGCCTTTGTATGTGGTGGGGGGAAAATTCTGCTTTCAAGTAGTTAGTTCTAAAAGACTGAGTTATCCCACTAGTTACCCAATAACCAACTATGGTTAGCTGGCTTTAAAAGCAGGCCCCCGTCCTTAAATCTCAGTATCTCCCAGAAATATTTAGAGGCTTTTGAGACTGCCTTGTTCCTACCCACTCACATTCCATTGGCTGGGCGGGGGTGGGAAAAGAAACGGAATCCTTAAGGCAGGACTCTTCTGGCATGACGGCAGTTCCAAGCAGAGAACTGCTGAGTGCTCAAAGCCTGCCTGGGACCGAAAGCTTTTCATGAAATGGGGTTTCATTTTTACTTGAACTTCAGTCATCTCTTCCAGGGTCTTCTGATTAAAGCCACTACTTATGCCAAAGAAGCAAGAAAACAGGGTGTGTGTAGGATAAAGAATAACATGTAAGAGTCACAATGCATTAAAGATAGTTTTAAAAAGTAACTCTCACTTCTGTCATCTTAAAAAGTAACTCACTGTAATTGCAACCCATGACATAATGCAAAGATGTATAAGGAAAATGTGTTTTGTTTTGTTTTTTTAAAGCTGCCTTCTACCCCTACTCCAGCCACACAGTCTTCCCGCTTCCACCCAAATTACTGTTAACCTCCTGGGGTGTAGAATTCCACACCGTTCTGGAATGTCTTTTTCATGTTTTCTTTCTCCGTTAATAAGAATTCCCGCTTATTACTAGTGGAAGGCCTGCCCTCGTTTTGCTTATGGGAACCCTGGTGAAGAGCAGTCACTCTGGGGGCCGGGCAGCCCAGCACCCTGTGCCCACCAGGGTACCCTATAGGGTGAAGAAAATGGGGAGATGGATGCCTGCCCCAAAGGGTGGCTGGGGTTAAGTCAGAAAGTTAGACATAAAGAGCACAGTGCAGCGTCTGGCGCGTAGAGAAAAGCACACAGCAGAGTGGTTTAGTAGCATGAACTCAGGCTGTGTGGGTTCCAATCCCACTCTACCACTTGAGAGCTGCCTCAGTTTCCCCATCTGTAGAAAAGGGACACCGATACTGCCAACCTCACAGAGTTCTGAGATTAAGTAAGTTAGTATTTGTAAAACACTTAGAATAGAGCCTGGACACAGAGTGTCCTACACACATGTAAAATATGAAGAAAATCATCAATAAAAGATAGTTGAAGCTATTAGTTGAGGCTGTAGTTTCTGATGGTTATGAGGATGATATTATTGTGGTAAAAAGATTTCCCCCATTTAGAGTTGGCCACTGGGTTCTCAGCTCTTGTCATTGTGATTTGGTGGCTAGGTCAAGTGACCAAATATCTGACAGGTTTAGGAAAGGAGGACATAACAATTTAAAGAATACTTAGTCTCTTGCTGGCTTTATTTTTGTTTAACTTTATTATGGGAATGGGCAAATATACCCAATCTTCATGTAGCTATCCTCCGGTTTTGAAAATTTGCCATTCCTGTTTGCACCACATCCTGGTGTTAGCTTTCGGTGTGGTGCTAAGACGCTGCCTGGCCTCCATGGATGAAGCAGGCTTCCAAGGGCCTCCCCAGGGCTGGAGGTCCCCTCAGGCTTAGCTGTAATTTCTGGTTTATCAGCCCAGAGGATCAGCTTACACAGAAAGATAATGGGCCGTAATGAGCACCTGGAAATTCAGGTTTGGGCTCCCTGTCCCCACACTTACGACGCTTCTCAAAGGGTGGGGGTTAGCCATTATTAAGACTGGATGCCTCAGAGCAGGTTAAGCGCCTGCATTAAGTTATTTGCATAATAACTTGAGACCGTTCCACTTTTTCAGGCCACCACCTTTGGCAAGTCCAGTCATGCTTGTCCCAGCTTCCACTGGCCAGATTTGGGCTGGCTGGGGAAAGGCATTCACAGTGTGATAAATGACGGGAAGCTTTTGTTCCCTGCTTATAGGACAGGCCCCCAAACACAGTCTGGTTGCCCCATTACTTTGCTGGGGTGAGGTTGGGGGGAGGGTTATTTGAAAAACATCTTGTTTTGCTAGTTTGAAAAGAATTTCTTATTTTAGTCATAAATGGTGGTGTCTCCCAGCCTTTAAGGACTTTGCATTTCTTCTTGCTTCTGTTGTCATTTTATGGTCCATCTGTTCATTTAGCAAATACTTGTCTTCTAGCTTGTCTACCAAATGCGCAAAATAACCGTCTCCTACCTGGATTGCTCTTTCACTTTCAAGATGGGACCACATTCACTATTTCGGTTAATCTTCACAAAACCCGGAAGAGGCTCTCTCAGTAGAGGTAGTGCTGATGTTTCAGGAGAGAGAACTGAGGTCCAGAGAAGGTGAACATTTTGCTTAAGGCCACTCAGCAAAAGATCATGGTAGAATCTAGGTTTATAATCCGGTCACGGACTCTAAGACCAGCCCTTCCTTCTTGTCATTTATTACAGCCTATCCCCACCCTCTCAAGTTTGGGAAGTGAGTTGTAGAACCAGCCTAAAAGGTGAGGGTAGGGATGGGGGCATGGTTTTTAGTTTTGTACAAACTGGGAGAGCGAGGGTTGTGTGAGTAATAATTCAAAGGACCCAGCTCCCTTCCTGTGAACTAACTTTTCTTGGTTTGGCTGCTCAATTTATTTGCCAGGTAGCAGACTCGTAGCTACTGTATGATTGGCCTCAGAGTTCTACCATCCTTGAATTCTAGCTAGGAGGCAAAATAATTCTTTAAAATGGCCCTGGCTCTAGTAGGGTCTCTCCAGGGCAAGGGAGTGCCAACCGTGAGACTAAGTTAACTCATGTTAAGGGCTAGTCCCAGCTCTGCTTTTTACTAGTTATAGGATGTCAGGCAAACTTCTTTCTCTCTCTGAGCCTCAGTTCCTCCATCTTCAAAATGGAGGTGATCACAGTACGATCCTGTCCCAAACATTATTTTATTTTCCTGGTAGGGTGGGGCCGTTGGCTTCAGAAACATTTGTAAGAGTGGCCCCTGGTGGAAAAAATGAAAACTGCATCACAGATGATTAAAGCGCTTTCTGGCAGAGACTTGATCATCACAAATGTAGAAGTGCCTAGTCATGTAAAATAGGCATGAGAGCAGGAATTTTTATAAAAGAGCACTTGGATGGAATAGAAATTCCACCGGAGTGCAGGGCAATTACCTGAAGAGGAGGAAAACAGGCCAATTTGAGAGTTTCCCAGAACGAACTGTTCATTGACTGTTTTTTCTGCCTGGGAAGCTCTTGATCCAGGTTTCTGCAAGGCTGGCTACTTAGGTCTCAGCTCAAATTCCTCTACCTTAGAGAGGCATGCCCTCACCATCCAATATAAATTACACCTTCCCCAAGCTCCCTCCCCATTACTCTCACACCACCCTCTTTAATTCCTTTGTATCTAGCACTTACCACATGAAATGATTGGTTTCTTCATTTGTCCATCTCTTCCACAATAGTGTAAGCTCAGTGAGAGCAGGTGCCTTCCTTATCTTGTTTACAGGTTTGTCCTTAGGGCCCAGCAGAGTTTCTGGCATGTAGCTTGTTGGAAATCTGTTAAATGAGACCTTTGGGACACTGATGTTCAGTGTAGGCACTTTTCACCATAGCTTCTCCAGCTTTGGGTATTAATACTTTTTAAGTTCTAATACTTTAATAGCTATAAAACTTTAGATAGTTTTGTCTGTAAGACATTGGTCATAAACATTCCCCAACCCAAGTAGTCCTTTTCTGCCTTTCGCATTTGTCTTGACACCCTGTATGATCACATTGAAGACATTCCCATGCAACCTTTGTTATCTCCTCTGACAGTGATCAGTTTCTCCTCTGGGCTTCAGATTGCAAGCAGGCATTACCTCTTTGTGCCTCAGATGATAAGTATGTAATCAGCACTCAATAAATATTTAGTTACCAGTGTCTTCAGTGGAATGCTTTTGAGGGCTGAATAAATGATTAACCAAAGCTACATTTGTTTTTAAAATTTTTATTGACGAAACTTCAATATAGTGTTTATTATGTGCCAGGCATTGTTCTGTGTGTCTTAAAACAACCCTAGTAGATAGTTGATGTTGTTGCCTTCATTCTACAGATGAGTAGATTAAAGCACAGAGAGATTAAATGACTTTCCCAAGGTCACAGAGCTCATGAGCAGAGCTGGGACGTGAACCCAGACAGTCTGTTCCGGAGTCCATACTCTTTTAACCTTTATGCCATGTGCCTCTGTCTTATTATATGCCACTGTTCACTCAAATGTAGCCTGTCTGTGGTATCTCACTTACCTTCATCTCTCAGCTTTTGGACTCAGTAGGTATTCTGTCTGAGTTATTTCAGTGGTCTGTTTTTATAAAGTCAAGGGTCATGGGAAGGAGAGGCCCCTTTAATATTACTGAAAAGGAGAAGGTGACTTTGTAACAGATTAATGTTTGCACTTTACAAGTAGACGAGAAAAAAATCAGACAACACTCAACAGTCACCCTAATGATGATACTGATTACTTTGGTATCTTTGCTCTTCTGTCACCAGACTGTGGCTTGTTCTGCTTGTACTTCTCTCGTGTGAGTCAGGCTTTTGGTGGGTGAATTCGGGTTGCTTTTGAGAAGGAATGCCCTTGTCTTTAGTCTGCTCAGTTTCCTAATGGCTGTGATTTATGCCCTGCAGTGAGTTTCGAAGGATGCACTGGTCAACCAAGGACAGCCTATTTTTCTGATGATTCCCGGTTCCAAGTGGGCCCAGATGGTGTGGTTACGGTTAAACGGCCTGTGCAACTTCATAATCCAGAGATGAGTTTCCTTGTCCATGCCTGGGACTCCAGCCGCAGGAAGCTCTCCACCAAAATCATACTGAAGGCAGCAGCCCACCACCGCCACCCCCACCACCACCACCATCACGTATGTTGGAGCATTTCCTGAAGTTCAGTATTAGTCTGCGGCCTAATCCAGGTTTCTCTGCTGCAGTACCATTCACATGTGGGGGTGGATAGTTCTTTATTGTGGGGTTGTCCCATGTGTAATGGTCAGCAACGTCCCTGGCCTTAACCCACTAGATGGATGCCAGTAGCACTCCTCCAGTTGTGACAACCAAAAATGTCCCCAGACATGGCCAGTGCCCCTTGTGGGGAGAAATCACCCCCAGTTCACTGGTTTAACTGAACTAATTCTTGCTGAGGAGTGTTTCTGTTGGGTGGAGAGGGAGTGACGGCAAGGGGTCTTTACCCTTTTCTCGCAGGTAATGTAGCATAGTGGGTAAGAGCATGGACACTGTCTGGGATGGAATCCCAGCCCTGCCATTTATTAGCGGCATAACCTTGGGAGAGTTACTTGACTTGTCTGTGCTTAGATTTTCTTATCTGTAAAATGGAGATGATAGCAACTGCCTAGATTAACACATGTGAAATGCTAGAACTGTGCTAGGCATCTAATAAGGACTCAGTAATTGTCACCCGTCTGTTCCTGGGGGAAGAATGAACAACAGGTCAGTTCTCTGATCATTTTTGCCCTTCGTGCTTCTAGTGGGGAGGGTCTCAGCAGAGAAGAGGAGGAATGAGTGGGAAGTTTTTGCCCCATTGGACTATAATCTCCACAAGATCCTACCCCATTGTACTTACAGTGCCTGGGCTTCGGCCTGGTACATACTAGGAGCTCAGTAAATATTGAATGACAGGTGATGGATTGGCCGTGAAGGAAAGAATATGTCTGCCCAGGTGTCTGGGTCTTGCTACGCAAGCCAAATGCCTTTGCCAGTTTCTAAACTGCTCCCATGGTGCTCCTACCAGAGCGTCTCTCTAGGGGATGCTAGTCGTTTCCTGCTATGGCCTTGGAAGTGTGGAACATTTGGTAAGTGTCAAGGGCATTTTTGGCTGGCTCTTGTTTTTTTCCCCTGAAGACTGTTGAGATTCTAGGAAATTAATAATCATGATCGGATTTTCCTCCCTGGTATAATTGGACAGACCAGAAAAATGAGGAACTTAGTAGAACTATATATTAACATAATTCTCTGACTCACAACTCCAACTGCCTCCATCATTCATGTAAGTTCAATTCAGCACAGGGAGCTCTTGCTGGGCAACTGTGCATGGAAGCATCTTAGGACCAAAAGACAGTTTTGAGCTTGGGTTTTCCACTTTCTGCCCACCTCTGCCACCTTTGCCTCTGCCTCCATGTCTGTTGTATCATCATTAGGTTCAAGAACATGTTACAGAAATACACACATTATAGTGGTTTTTGCAAAGTAGAGTATTTCTCTTTCAAGTTAAGCAAATCCAAGGGTGACTTGGAATTCTCAAATTATGCTTAATCACATGGGCTAGAACTTGGCTTCATGGCCATATGTAGCTGCTGCAAGTGTACATAGAAAATATAGCCTTTTACAAATAGTGAATCTGTGGCATCTTACTACACTGATGGACAGTAACTGCAATGGGGTGTGGGGGGGACTTGATAATAAGGGTAAATGTAGTAACCACATTGCTTTTTTCATGTGAAACCTTCATAAGAGTGTATATCAATAATACTTTAATAAAAAAAAGAAAATGTAGCCTTTTAAACTTGTTCACACTAATGGATACAAAACTGAGATAATGTGGAGAGAGATTTTGTTGTTGTCTTTATTAATTAAGAAAGGAAGAATGGATATTGAGTAGTAGGTGGCAGCTCTGGTATAGCTGGTTTGACGTTCACTTTGGTTTGTCTCTAGTTCAAGAGACCCTTGCAAAGCCAGGTGGTCCTGCATTAGGAGAAAGGGTATCAGTCTTAACTTCCTTTTAGTTCATATAAGAATAGATCTTATATATTTTAATTCGCCACCTTATGCATCTTTAATATATACAATTTTTTATTAGTCAATTATACCTCAATATAGCTAGGGGAAAAAGAAGAATAGATCTAACTTTCCAGTTCATTATCTCTTTTATTTTGAGGGATGAATGCCATGTTCAGTAGGTTTAGGCACAATTCCCTTTACTACCACACATGAAGATGTTACTGTTAGGTTTTGCCAGCACAGTGCTCATCGTTATCGTCAGTCTGTGGAATGCTGCTGTCAGCAAGGCGCGCGCTTTGTCTTCCTCTTCAGGGTGGCAGATGAATCTGTATGCATTCATCAGTGCCTATTTGCTCACCGTAGTTGTATAAGATGGTCATTTTTAGGCTTAGGATACAGTGTGGACAGTCAGTTCAGTACTTTGTTCCTGCGCTGGTGTCAAACCCCAAACTTGACTTCATTAAAGGCATAGCTCAGTGTTTTCCAACCATCATCTTCATCATTACCATTTATCATTTATTCAGGCACTAATCTAAGTGCTTTATCTGCAGTACTAGTATCTCACTTAATCCTTCCAAGAATGCTATGAGGTAGATACTAATAATATCTCCATTTTAGATATTAGGAAACTGGGGGACAGAGAGTTTAAATAATCTACCCGAGAGGAGGGGTTGCCAAAGTGAGGATTCAAAGCCAGGCAGCCTGGCTCCAGAGTCTGTCGTTGGCCCAGGCAGCTCTGCTTCTCTAGGAAATTGTTGCAAGGATGCAGGTGGTGTGTTGAGTGGCCATAATGCAAGAATGCAGGACTGAGAGGCAATGCTGTCTGGTTGCATCTCATGTCTGTCTTGTGCATTTTGAATAAATTTTAAAAGCCAGGAAATAGGGCTTGAATTACTTGGCCAACAGTGATCAGTGATGAGGAGGAGGGAAGGAGATGGAATTGTCCTCTGGAACCTTTACCATGTTACCACTAATGACTTTAAAACACCAAAACAATGTGGGAGTTGTTTTTTTCCCATCCTCAACTATCTTATTTCCCCGAGTGTGCATAAAGTTATCTTTATTGCCCATGAAAACTGTTCAATACAAGTCTCAAAGGGTGTTTCAGGTTTCCATCCCAACAGCCCAACAGCTCTGTTAGAACAAATGGAAACCCTATAGATGCAATGGCACAATGAGATTAAGGAACTTGCATCGATCACAAAGTAGTTCTTGTACCAGTTCCCAAAACTTAACTCATTTTGACTGATAGCTCCACTTTGGGGTCCTATATCCCTAGGAAAAACATAAAAAGAAAAGATTTAAACACTTGAATATCTAGTTGCTGAGTAAGTTCTGATGTTAAATCATCAGAGTATAATGTTCTATTAAAAACAAGTGAGATACGTAGGCTTAAAATAACTTGTAAAATAATATCAAACCCTCAAACCTACAATCATATGCATAATGATTATTTACACTCTGGACACTAAGAGGGATCAAAAGAAAACATCGTCTTTTTATGGCAAAGAGGTTCCCTGGGTTTTGCTCTGGCTGTTCATTTTGTCATTAAGTTCAAACCCCAGCCTGCCCTCAGGAGGCTGGAGATGCCATCTGGAGAGGTGGGGCTGTTGGGCCTCTATTAACTCTCATGCATTGTTTGATTTTGCTCTCCATTTCCTTTTAGGACCCTCTCTCTGGAACCCAGATGGAAGTGCTCACATTTCCCAACCCCCACCATGGTCTCAGAAGGCAGAAGAGAGACTGGGTTATTCCACCCATCAGCTGCCCAGAAAATGAGAAAGGCCCATTTCCTAAAAATCTGGTTCAGGTACAGAAGGAAGTTCTCCATTTGGCAGAGAGGGACCAAGGAGAGGAAAGGACAATCCCCAGTGTCTGGGCCCTTCCTTGCTAATATTTCCCCCCCCCACCGCCCATTCTTTCTTCAGATCAAATCTAACAGGGATAAAGAAATCAAGGTTTTCTACAGCATCACAGGCCAAGGAGCCGACAAACCCCCTGTTGGTGTGTTTGTTATTGAAAAAGAATCAGGGTGGTTGAAGGTGACGGAGCCTCTGGATAGAGAAGAAATTGCCAAGTACATTGTGAGTATCTTTTAGAAGCTTGTTAATGATGGGGTCACACCCTTCCAAGATTTTTTGGTCAGCTCCTGTTGGATCTCTAGATCTGATGCTCTGGACATGTGAGGAGCTTGACACCTCTAGACCTGTTGATAAGGAGAAATGACAGAACCTCGAAAGACTGGAGGTTGTTCCTTTTTTTCTTTGTTAAGAATAAAGAAGGGGAGAGTCCTTATGCATCATACATGAGTTTAGACCCAAGACGTAATTTATTCTTGGTGCTAAAAGTCCCTGGCCCAAAAGGAGAGGCCAGTGATGATGTTGGGGAGCAAAAATCATTTTGGGGCCTTGGTAGCAGTAGGAGCTAGGAGGTAATGCATTGATGCCAAATACAGAAAAGTCTGTGGGAACCTGTAGTCTGGATGGCCAGAGCAAATTTTTCCCTGCGTGGAATAAGTCAGGAGTGTTTTAGGCTTCCACCCTTCTGGCCCAGTGGGTGTGTTCTACAGCCCATGAGTCTATTTACATGCCATGATCTCAACCATTGTCGTGACATCGTTGAAGCAGCAGCACGTGTAAGAAAAGTTTTCTGCTGGGCATATCCATCCTTGGGTCTCAGTGGGAAGGAGGGGCTCTGCTCAGGCCCCTCTCCACTTCCTCCTCCACCTTGTTGGGGCCCACATAACCCTCATTTGGCTGTTGCAGCTCTACTCGCATGCCGTGTCTTCAAACGGGGAAGCAATCGAGGACCCAATGGAGATTGTCATCACGGTGACAGATCAGAATGACAACAAGCCTGAGTTCACCCAGCCGGTCTTTGAAGGGTCTGTCATGGAAGGTGCTCTCCCAGGTATATCCAATATGAGGATCTGAATACCCAGAAAGGCACTTAGACTCTTCGGACCCCAAAGTGTTGGGGCTGGTGTTTCGGGTCACACCCTTTATGCAGACAGAACTCCTTTGGAAGCCACCGTGTGGGTGTGGAACATCCTACCAATAGAAACACGTATAAAATAGGAGCAGTTTAAACACAACCTTCCCTGGTTGAGAAACAGCACCTTGCCAGTACCTTAAGCCATTCCTGATGATGGTTCTTCTCTATTCTCTCGCTGTAAGGGTCTCCCCTGCCCTGACTTTTGTTGTGGTCATTCCTTTGCATTCCTTATCTTTCATCAAGTGTATATTTACCTCTGGTTAATATCTTGTTTTGCCCATTTTCTATTGATATGTATGTGGAATCACATTATTTGTACATGTATTACTGGGATGTACTTCTTTCATTCTATTTCATGTACATAGAGTTCTCCATGTCATTGCCCACAGCAATAAGCCCATTTATTCTCATCACTGCATTGTATTATTCCCTTGCATGAATACTTTTATATTCCTGTAAAACCAGTTTATGCCATTATTGATGGAAACTGGGGTGGTTTCAATTTCTTGCCATTAGGTACAGTAATAAGGACATTCTTGGATATACCTCCTAGTACAAATATGCCAAGAATTCTCTAGGGTATATATCCATAAGAATGGATTGTCCACTTGTAGGAAGTGTGCGTATTCAACTTCACTACATGGTGATAAACTGTTTTCCAAGGCAGGTAAACCAGTTTGCACACCACCTACCAGCAGTGTATATCCTGGATTGTTAGACTAAGCTTTGGCCAATCTGTTGAGTGTGTCTCTGTGCAGTTATAAATTGCATTTCTCTGACTATTAAGGGGCTAAGCATTTTATCATATATTTGTTGGCCATTTGGATTTTTTTTTTTGCTGTCGTTAATATACACTTACATGAGCAACATTGTGGTTACTAGATTCCCCCCATTATCAAGTCCCCACCACATACCCCATTACAGTCACTGTCCATCAGCATAGCAAGAAGCTATAGAGTCACTACTTGTCTTCTCTGTGCTATACTGCCTTCCCTGCACCCCCTCCTACATTATGTGTGCTAATCATAATGCCGCTTTTTCCCCTTCTCCCTCCCTTCCCACCCACCCCCGCCATTTGGATTTTTTTTTTGAGTCTTTTGCCCTTTTTTCTTTTGGGCTATTTGTCTTTTTCCTGTTGATTCTTCAAGAGTTAATTAGATGTTTTGGGAACTAGCCCTTTGTCAGTCATATGTGTTAAAGATTTTCTTCACCTTGAAGGCATTGATGTCAAATGACCATTCTCTCAGGTGAAGCTGTGGCTGAGAAGCCAGTTTTGGAAATTTGTGGGATTTTTCTTCTTTTACATTCCATTCACTCAATATAAGAGACATGGCATAGTGTTTAAGGTTATTTATTCCCCATACTTCCCCTCACTTGCCACCACCCACCCCCTGCCCACTGCTCACCCAAATATCTGTTGGAAAAGCTGAGTTCTTAGAAGATTGCTCATAGGTACAATGCTTTCTTCTTCCCCTACCATTTTGGTAAGAATTTGGGAAATTGGAGAATGAGGAGCCATGACATGGTACCATCCCCAGAGCCTCTCTTTTAACACACTGGGCAGAACTGAGTGGAGCTGTGTTGACTAGACCCCAAAGCACAGTTTGACTGAGCCTTTCTCTCCAATGCCCAGGAACATCTGTGATGCAGGTCACGGCCACAGACAAGGATGATGATGTGAATACCTACAACGCTGCCATTGCTTACACCATCGTCAGCCAAGACCCTGAGCTGCCTCACAATAAAATGTTCACCATCAACAGGGACACAGGAGTCATCAGCGTGGTCACCGCCGGGCTGGACCGGGAGGTCAGGGCTCAAGATGCCCCAGAGGATGTGAAGGGCCAATGTGCATTGGCTAAGTCCCAAGGACAGGGCAAAACTCTGCTCAGGACAGTTGACACTTTGTATGGTGACGGTCTGAGCTTTGCATCTAAACATCTGTCCAGAGGTCTTGTATTCAGAAAGCAGGCTAGCTTTAAACAGATGATAAAATACTTTTGTTTCTGTGCTATGGGCTGGGCCTGATGTTGACTCGGGCGTGTTCAATCTCTCTGCAGAGCTATCCCACCTACACCCTGGTGGTTCAAGCTGCTGACCTTCAAGGTGAAGGCTTAAGCACGACCGCCGTAGCCGTGATCACAGTCACTGACATCAACGATAACCCCCCCATCTTCAAACCAACCACGGTAACGCTGCACCTCCTTGGATGGTTTCCAAAGAAGGGTCCTTTATTGACAACTGCGTATGGGTGAACCCTTTGAAAACTTTCCCCAGGCTCGTGACCTTTAAAAAGGAAGCACGCAGATTAGGGTGGCAGTTGTCTCTGTTCCTGTCAGCCTGGGGCTCACTGGTATGCATGTGTGACACTGCAAAAAGCATCTACTGAATCCATGTCCTCATACTGTGCATACTGGTGGTCAGTCTTACCAGGTTGTTTTACTTGTTCTTTGAACTAGTACTTTCTGAGTTTATACCACACACTATTAGACATGGAGGTAGTATCACAAAGCAGACAAAGATTAAACCTTATTGTATTAGAAGTCAGCTCAGTGGTTAGTAACAGAGACTTGACTCCTGTAGTTTATAAACAAATAGAGTTGGCTTTATCTCTTATGTCACAAAAAGCCCAGAGAAGATAGTCCACTCTGTCAGGAGAGACCAAGCCTCCTTTGTCTTGCTGTCCCACCATTCCTGGTACATAGCCTGTGTCACCCTGTGGCCCAAGGTGGTTGCTAGAGTGCTAGCCATATCTGTGCCTCATTCAGGAAGGAGGCAAGCTAAGGGGTACAAAAGGCATTGCTACTAAGTCAAGTCCTCTGATTTCTGTGAGGACCCATTCCCCAAGTTTCATGTGCATCTTGTTAGCACCTGCTATCTGTGAGCAAAAGTGGAAATACAGTATTTAATCAGGGAACATTGCTGCCACCAATAATATAGTTAGTGAAGAAGGGGAGAGTGGATAGGTATTTAGTAGGCAGTGGGCAGTGTCTGCCATCTAGTACAAGGAAGTTTCACAAAGACAATGAGTGACAGTTATAGTAAGATTTGAAAGGAGGTTGGCAGATGTGGGACGGGGAGGATGGAAGAGTGATCGAGGCAGAGGGATCAGCATATGCAAAATGCCCTGAATTAAGAGGAAGCTTGATGCATAACAAGAGTGGAAAAACAGTCAGTGTAGTGAACCATTTGAGGTTGGGTCCTGCAGGACCTTGAGGTTGAGACAAGAATTTTAGAATTTATCCTGAGTGCAAAGGGATGTCATCAAAAGGTTTTAAGCAGACTAGAGTTTCGTTTTATGAAAATAACTGGAACTACTGAGAACAATGAGGGAGGAGGGGAGTGGTGGATAAACTGCAATGTCTTGCGCTTGACTAAGATCACAGCAGCTGGGCCAGAGTGTGCTGAGGGGCTCGGGTAGCCAGTGCTTTGGGAAGCCACTTCAGACACTCAGGAGGATGGTGCTCCACCAACAGGAAATAAGGGCCCTGCTGGGAGGGTGAGCTTGTCTTCTGAGACTCTCCTCAGAGCTTGTGCTCAGAAAGCATTCCCACAGTCCCCTGAGACCTGGCTCCACTGTTGGGTCTCAGGATGTCCTAAGTGACCCAACCTCTTTGCCCTACCTGCAGTATGAGGGGACAGTGCCTGAGAATGAGGCTGACGTTGTCATCACCAAACTCAAAGTGACTGATGCCGATGTCCCCAATACCCCAGCTTGGGAGGCTGTGTACAGCATACTGAATGACAACGAGGGACAATTTGTCGTGACCACAGACCCAGTAACCAACGAAGGCATTTTGAAAACAGCTAAGGTTTGTCTGGTGCCTGGCAAGATGCAGAAGCTGACAGCCGGCTAGCTGCCCACGCATGGGTCCCCTGGGGCCTTCTGCGAAGTAGATTAGCACAGCGGTGGTGCGGGCTGGGGTGGGGGGTGCTGGTGGACCATTTGGGGCTTACAGTGGCTCTTCAGGCTCGTGTGCTCCCATACAGCACCCCAAAATCGAGGAGGAAATACCATCTGTTTTATTTTATTTTTTAATTAAAAAAATTTTAAATAATTTATTTTGGTATCATTAATCTACAATTACATGTGCAATATTATGGTTATTAAACTACCCCCTTCATCAGGTCCCCCAACCATCTGTTTTAATAGGCTCTTTCCCTGAAACATTTTCTTACCTTCCATACCCATTTTGCAAAGGAGAGGAAAAATGGTTTACTGGTCTCTACTATTTTGTGGTGTTATTTCAGAAGTGGGCAAGTAGGACTGTTCTGGAAGGATGTCTTAGAAACCTGAAAACTAAGAAGTTGGTGATTTCCTTGTCGAAGTCAGAGTTAACAGGTCCCTCAGTTAGCCCCAGAACTCTGGCTTCCTCTTGAGCAAGTGAGAAGACCCTTCATGTTTGGATTACTGTAATCTTGTCTCCCACTGAACATTTCATGTCAACATTTTCTGTTGTTATTCTATCAACAAAAGAAGCTGGTGATTTGATTTTCTACCATCCACAAGGTCCTTCATGCAAGTTTCCAGTTTATTCCTTATCGCACCTTTGAGGAGTTCCTTTTCCTGCTTCTTCAGGGGTTGCAACAGACCTAGAGGCTAAGTTTCCCAAATCACACAGCTAGGAAATGGCCCGGCTGGGATTTGACCTCATTGCTGACTGATTCTGAACCCATATTCGCCACTAAACTTACTGGGGTTGGCGAGGTGAACAAGCAGGGTCCTCTGTCCATCTGCTGTCACGTGGCCAACATGTCACATAGGATGTGAACATTCTTACTGGTCTCTGAGGGTAAACAAATGGCATACTGTGCTAGTGTTTAACTGAGGTTTGCCACTTGGGATTTCATGTAGTTGGTCTTTATTTTTCTCCTGAGATTCTCAGCTATAAGGTTACCTGGTAGTCTTTGAGAACTTCAAAAAAAATACTGATGTGCAGGCCTTACCCTCAAAGATGATTATTTACTGAGTCTGGGGTTAGGGCCTGGGCATCTGTTACCTTCGAAAGTTCTCAAGTTAATTCTTAATGCAGCCAGATATGAGAGCCACCAGTACATTGCTAACCAAAAGCAAGAGTTAAGGATTTCATTTCTTTTTAAACTGACATAGAAATGTATTTCTCTAACTCAGATTTTTTTCTTTCTTAGGGCTTGGATTTTGAGGCCAAGCAGCAGTATACTCTGTATGTCGCAGTAGAGAACGTGGCTCCCTTTGAGGTCATTCTCTCCACCTCCACGGCCACCGTCACCGTGGACGTGGTAGATGTGAATGAAGCTCCCATCTTTGTGCCACCCCAGAAGAGGGTGGAAGTGCCTGAAGACTTTGGCGTGGGCCTGGAAATCACGTCCTACACTGCTCAGGAACCTGACAGGTTCATGGAACAGAAGATAACGTAAGTGTGAGGACTTTTCAACTGACTCACAGCAACTGGGTGTGTGCGTGTGTATAGAATATTTAGTTCATAGCATTTTACCATCATTGGTCTGTTCAAGACCCTTCTCATTTGACTCACTTATTTATTTTTATTCCTTTTTTATCCCCATTCCCCATATTTTCATACATGGTATTGTGTTAGAAGTAGCTTACTGTTTCTTCCCTTTTTAAACTCGAGGGCACCTCTATAATGTAAATCATAGCCATTGATGCTGAAAACACATGTATAAACCAACCGAGAGCAACACTCCTATGACCACATATGATACATAATATTATTAATCTTTTAAGAGGTGGGTTTGACTAGGAAAATCCATCAGAGCACATATCCAAAGACAGGTGTGTCTCGTTAGTAACAGTATGATTTCCGGGGATCACAGAGACCTCAGCCACGGTGCCTACTTTCTCCTCTCAGAGAGAAGTTCCTGTCTGCTTTTATCTTCTTTCAAGGACATTGTCAGAGTGCTCTGAACTATTTAAGAAAAACATTTGGCAAATCCAGAATATCGAGTCATGCTTGGTAATTGAGTGTGTTCTTTTTTGGGGGGTGGGGAGGCATTTATATTTAGCATCAGTGACCTATTTATATTTTGGCTCCTATGACTTACTAAACTTAAAATAACAAGAAGTTTAAGTGTGACTTCCACTTCTGAGCTTCTTTTAGAGTGACTTCCACTTCTGAGGTTCTTTTAGAAAGTACAAATCCTATCCTGAATGAAAGGGCTCATAAATCCTGTTAAACCATGTGTGTGTGCTGTACAGGACGAGCTTTATGGGGGGTCCAGGTAGTGATCTCAGTATTAGGTCAGGATGGAGGAGCCCAACTGATAACCCCCAGACCTTCTGACTGTTTAGCATTTACTAAAACAAGCACCACCTGACACAGTGTGCCCCTTGGCAGGAAATAAAAGTTGAAACAGAATCTAATCAAGCCTTAGGATCTGATTTCGTAGAAATGTGGGGAGTGAAGAAGTTCAATGCCATGAGGAAGCAGCTAAGTACAGAATGGGGGATCGATGCACAACACAGTTTCAACAATGGCAAAAGGGTAGGAGTGACTACTCTTAACAGGTTAAAAGAATATTAAGAGACCGATCAGTTGTAATGTATAGCCTATTCTTGACTACAGATTCAACAATTCACCTATAAAAGACACCCCTGTGGCAATGAGAGAAATGTGAACACAGATTTGGCACTGAATGATGTTAAGTAATTACTGTTTTTGGTTAGGTGTGTTAGTGGCATTGTGATAGGTTTTTTTTAAAAAACCTTATTTAAATAAGATATACGCTGAAATCTTTATAGGAGAAATCTTACGATGTCTGAGATTTGCTTTCAAATATTCTAATTTTATACTTACAGCCAATGTACTGCTCATCATCCGAGGATTCTTTTAGGTGGTCCAAAATATAACAACTGATAAAGATGTGTCTTTAATTAAAGTTCAGAAGGAGAGGGGGAAAACCAAAGGCAATACTGCAGGGCTTGGGGTCAGTGATGAAGCCTTGGACTGTACGGTTTCCAGGCTGGATTGGTGTCTTAGTATTGAAATTGTAGTTCAAGGTATCTGAGAAGTTCAGAGACCAAGTCTTAGTGCGTGTAGAGGTCTTTACACCTAGGATAAAGACCACTTTACGTTGCTCGCTGCTTTGCACTTTCCGGAAGCTGAGGACTAACCAGGTGTCCAGGGCCCTGTCCTCTCCAGGTGTCTTTGCTTCTCTTATTCTTTCTGTGACTAGATTACTGGGCAGTGTATCTCTGGTTTTCAAGCCTCTGTTTCCTCTGATTGACTGTTTCTGGTACTCCTAAATAGGGTGTTCTTAACTGAATTCTCTTGACATTTGAATAACTTTTTTGCTGTGTAAGACCAGAAGGCTCTGTATCCTCTCTGGCACCTGCCGTTAAGTGCCAATACTGCAGGCCACCCCCAAGTCACCATGTCAACCCAGATCTCCAAATACTTATTGTGGGGGTGTTGGGCAGCATATTCTACCTTTTGAGAACTACTGTATTCTTGGGGGAGCTGGTTTGAAGGGGCCTGCTTTTAAAAGTACATAAGGATCTTAGAACTCATTGCTTCAGGCTAGAATTATCCACAGATGCTTAATCTGTTGGATTAGAATTGGTGAATAGGATATTCTCAGATTATCTCCCCTCAGATTATAGATAAATTACAAAGGGAAAAAAAGGTACCTTTACTGTGAAGAAATCTGATGGCCTCTCCCTTACCCGAGTGCAAAGTTAACATCCCCAATAAAAGAACAGACATCATGTCCCTCCTAGTGTGATGCAGTGGGGACACATCACCTGTGCTGTGTTCTCACCCCACACCCCCACTGCACAGCTTGAATCTATTGGAATAATCGGACAAACCCAAATGGATGAGTTTTCTACAAAGCAACTGGCCTGCACATTTCAAAATGGTCAATGTTGAGAAGGAAAAAGCTAAGGAATGGTCCCAAATTAATGAGAAACAAATTTAATTTGGTTCCAAATTCAAGAAACATGACACGAAAATCCCGTGCATGATCCTGGATTGGATCCTGAATTGGGGCAGTGGTGCTATGAAGGGTAGTTTTGGGGAAATGGGTGACTTGAATATGTACCATGTATTACATAATAGTACTACGTCAAAGTTGTATTTCCTGAAATTGAAAGTCAAATTGTGGTTATATAAGGAGAATGCCTCTGTTCTTAGGAGATGACACACTGGAGTATTTAATGAGTAAAGGAACATGTCTTCAACTTAATCTCAAATGGTTCAGCAGATCATGTTATGTATATGTGTGGGAACTTACATATATGGCAAAATATTAACAGGGGGAGGGCATATGGTTTGTCGTCATGCTCTCCTGATAGCTTTTCTGTAGGTGTTTTTTTTTTTAATAAGAAAATTGGAAATAAGTACATCAACAGAGAGGAAGGAACCTTAGCTTTCTTCAGTTTCATGCTGTGCATGGTTCCTGTTCTAAGTCAGAGCTTGTGCCTTTTCAGGTATCGGATCTGGAGGGACACGGCCAACTGGCTGGAGATTGATCCGGATACTGGTGCCATTTCCACTCGGGCTGAGTTGGACAGAGAGGACTCTGAGCATGTGAAGAATAGCACGTACACAGCCCTCATTATAGCCACCGACAATGGTAAGGGTTGCCCTTCCTGTCTGGCCTTAGCTGTTTCACTCTCCTGGCCATTTTGCTCCCTTTCCCCCACCCTTCCTTTGGAGGCAAAGTTCATCCATTTGTTTTTTATCCTATTGTTTATATATCAATGATACCACTATCATTGATATATACAATCTTAATAAGGTTCCACATGAGCAACATTGTGGTTACTACATTCACCCATATTATCAAGTCCCCGCAGACCCCATTGCAGTCACTGTCCATCAGCGTAGTAAGATGTTAGAGAGTCACTACTTGTCTTTGCTGTGCTATACTGCCTTCCCCGTGACCCCCCTACATTATGTGTGTTAATCATAATACCCTTTAATCCCCTTCTCCCTCCCTCCCCACCCCCCTCCCAACCTTTTTCCTTCTGGTAACTGATAGTTCCTTCTTGGAGTCTGTGAGTCAGCTGCTGTTTTCTTCCTTCAGTTTTGCTTTGTTGTTATACTCCACAAAGGAGTGAAATCATTTGGTTCTTGTCTTTCTCCACCTTGCTTATTTCACTGAGCATAATACCCTCCAGATCCATCCATTTGTTGCAAATGGTAGGATTTGTTTTCTTCTTATGGCTGAATAATATTCCATTGCGTATATGTACCACATCTTTATCCATTCATCTACTGATGGACACTTAGGTTGCTTCCATTTCTTGGCTATTGTAAATAGTGCTGCAGTAAACATAGGGGTGCATATGTCTTTTGGAATTAGGGATCTTGTTTTCTTTGGGTAAGTTCCTAGGAGTGGAATTTCTGGGTCAAATGGTATTTCTATTTTGAGTTTTTTGAAGAACCTCCATACTGCTTTCCATAATGGTTGAACTAATTTACATTCCCACCAACAGTGTAGGAGGGTTCCTGTTTCTCTGCATCCTTGTCAGCATTTGTTGTTCCTTGTCTTTTGGATATTGGCCATCCTAACTGGTGTGAGGTGATATCTCACTGTGTTTTTTTTTTTATTTATTTTGGTATTATTAATCTACAATTAAATGTGCAATATTACGGTTATTAAACTACCCTCTTCATCAGGTCCTCCCCATTAACCCCATTATAGTCACTGTCCATCAGCATAGTGAGATGCTATACAATCACTACTTGTTTTCTCTGAGTTGTACAGCCCACCCCATGCCCCCCAACATTACATCTGCTAATCGTAATACCGCTTTTTCCCCCTTATCCCTCCCTTCCCACCCATACTCCCCAGTCCCTTTCCCTTTGGTAACTATTAGTCCGTTCTTGGGTTCTGTGAGTCTGCTGCTGTTTTGTTCCTTAAGTTTTTTTCTTTGTTCTTATACTACACATATGAGTGAAATCGTTTGATACTTGTCTTTTTCGGCTTGGCTTATTTCACTAAGCATAATACCTTCTAGCTCCATCCATGTTGTTGCAATTGGTAGGATTTGTTTTCTTCTTTTTTTTTTAATATAATTTATTTTATTATCATTAATTTACAATTACATGTGCAATATTACGATTATTAAACTACCCCTTCATCAGGTCCCCCCCACCAACCCCATTACAGTCACTGTCCATCAGCGTAGTGAGATGCTATAGAATCACTACGTGTCTTCTCTGAGTTGTACTGCCCTCCCCGTGCCCCCCCAACATTACATCTGCTAATCGTAATGCCCCTTTTTCCCTCTTATCCCTCCCTTCCCGCCCATTTTCCCCAGTCCCTTTCCCTTTGGTAACTATTAGTCCGTTCTTGGGTTCTGTGAGTCTGCTGCTGTTTTGTTCCTTCAGTTTTTTTCTTTGTTCTTATACTCCACATATGAGTGAAATCATTTGATACTTGTCTTTTTCGGCTTGGCTTATTTCACTGAGCATAATAGCCTCTAGCTCCATCCATGTTGTTGCAAATGGTAGGATTTGTTTTCTTCTTATGGCTGAATAATATTCCATTGTGTATATGTACCACATCTTCTTTATCCATTCATCTACTGATGGACACTTAGGTTGCTTCCATTTCTTGGCTATTGTAAATAGGGCTGTGATAAACATAGGGGTGCATATGTCTTTTTGAAACTGGGCTGCTGCATTCCTTGGGTAAATTCCTAGGAGTGGAATTCCTGGGTCAAATGGGATTTCTATTTTGAGTTTTTTGAGGAACCTCCATACTGCTTTCCACAATGGTTGAACTAATTTGCATTCCCACCAGCAGTGTGGGAGGGTTCCCTTTTCTCCACATCCTCGCCAAAATTTGTTGTTGTTTGTGTTTTGAATATTGGCCATCCTCACTGATGTGAGCTGATATCTCATTGTGGTGTTAATCTGCATTTCTCTGATGATTAGCGATGTGGAGCATCTTTTCATGTGTCTGTTGGCCATCTGAATTTCTTCTTTGGAGAAGTGTCTATTCATGTCCTCTGCCCATTTCTTAATTGGATTATTTGCTTTTTGTTTGTTAAGGTGTGTGAGTTCTTTATATATTTTGGATATCAACCCCTTATCAGATACATCGTTTATGAATATATTCTCCCATACTGTAGGATGTCTTTTTGTTCTACTGATGGTACCCTTTGCTGTACACAAGCTTTTCAGCTTCATAGAGTACCACTTGCTCATTTTTGCTTTTGTTTCCATTGCCCGGGGAGATATGTTCATGAAGAAGTCACTCATGTTTATGTCCAAGAGATTTTTGCCTATGGTTTTTTCTAAGAGTTTTATGGTTTCATGACTTACATTCAGGTCTTTGATCCAACTTGAGTTTACCTTTGTGTATGGGGCTAGACAGTAGTCCAGTTTCATTCTCTTACATGTAGCTGTCCAGTTTTTCCAACACCAGCTGCTGAAGAGGCTGTCATCTCCCCATTGTATATTCAAGGCTCCTTTATCAAATATTAATTGACGGTATATGTTTCAGTTAATGTTTGGATTTTCTATTCTTTTCCACTGGTCTGTGGGTCTGTTTTTGTGCCAATACCAAATTGTCTTGATTACTGTGGCTTTGTAGTAGAGCTTGAAGTCAGGGAGCGTAATTCCTCCTGTTTTATTCCTCCTTCTCAGGATTGCTTTGGCTATTCGGGGTCTTTTGTGGTTCCATATGAATTTTAGAGTTATTTGTTCCAGTTCATTGAAGAAAGCTGTTGGTAGTTTGATAGGGATTGCATTGAATCAGTAGATTGCTTTAGGTAGTATAGCCATTTTGACAATATTTATTCTTCCTCGCCAAGTGCATGGGATGAATTTCCATTTGTTCGTGTCCTCTTTAATTTATTTCTCTTAGGAGTGTCTTGTAGTTTTCAGAGTACAGGTCTTTCACTTCCTTCGTTAGTTTTATTACTAGGTATTTTATTCTTTTTGATGGAGTCGTGAATGGAATTGTTTTTCTGATTTCTCTTTCTGTTAGTTCATCGTTAGTGTATAGGAAAGCAACAGATTTCTGTGTGTTAATTCTGTATCCTGCCACTTTGCTGAATTCAGATATTAGTTCTAGTAGTTTTGGAGTGGAGTCTTTAGGGTTTTTTATGTACAATATCATGTCATCTGCAAATAGTGACAATTTGACTTCTTCTTTACCAATCTGGATGCCTTGTATGTCTTTGTTTTGTCTGATTGCTGTGGCTAGGACCTCCAGTACTATGTTGAATAACAGTGGAGAGAGTGGGCATCCCTGTCTTGTTCCCGATCTTAGATGAAAAGCTTTCAGCGTCTCGCCGTTAAGTATGATGTTAGCTGTGGGTTTGTCATATATAGCCTTTATGATGTTGAGGTACTTGCCGTCTATACCCATTTTGTTGAGAGTTTTAATCAGGAATGGATGCTGAATTTTGTCAAATGCTTTTTCAGCATCTATGGAGATGATCATGTGGTTTTTGTTCTTCTTTTTGTTGATGTGGTGGATGATGTTGATGGATTTTCGAATGTTGTACCATCCTTGCATCCCTGGGATGAATCCCACTTGATCATGGTGTATGATCCTCTTGATGTATTTTTGAATTCGGTTTGCTAATATTTTGTTGAGTATTTTTGCATCTACGTTCATCAGGGATATTGGTCTGTAATTTTCTTTTTTGGTGAGGTCTTTGCCCGGTTTTGGTATTAGAGTGATGCTGGCTTCATAGAATGAGTTTGGAAGTATTCCCTCCTCTTCTATTTTTTGGAAAAATTTAAGGAGAATCGGTGTTATTTCTTCTCTGTATGGCTGGTAGAATTCAGAGGTGAATCCATCAGGCCCGGGGGTTTTGTTCTTGGGTAGTTTTTTGATTACCAATTCGATTTTGTCGCTGGTGATTAGTCTGTTTAGTTTTTCTGTTTCTTGCTTGGTCAGTCTTGAAAGGTTGTATTTTTCTAAGAAGTTGTCCATTTCTTCTATGTTTTCCTGCTTGTTAGCATATAGATTCTCATAATATTCTCTTATAATTCTTTGTATTTCTGTGCGGTCCGTCGTGATTTTTCCTTTCTCATTTCTGATTGTGTTTATGTGTGTAGATTCCCTTTTTTCTTAATGAGTCGGGCTAGGGGTTTATCTATTTTGTTTATTTTTCCAAAGAACCAGCTCTTGGTTTTATTGATTTTTTCTATTGTTTTATTCTTCTCAATTTTATTTATTTCTTCTCTAATCTTTATTATGTCCCTCCTTCTGGTGAATTTGGGCCTCATTTGTTTTCTTTTTCCAATTTCAGTAATTGTGTCTTTAGACTACTCATTTGGGAATGTTCTTCCTTCTTTAAATAGGTCTGGATTGCAATATACTTTCCTCCTAAAACTGCCTTTGCTGCGTCCCACAGAAGTTGTGGCTTTGTGTTGTTGTTGTCATTAGTCTCCATATATTCTTTGATTTCTGTTTTGATTTGGTCGTTAACCCATTGATTAATTAGGAGAGTGTTGTTAAGTCTCCATGTATTTGTGAGCCTTTTTGATTTCTTTCTAAAATTTATTTCTAGTTATATACCTTGGTGATCTGAGAAGTTGGTTGGTTGGATTTCAATATTTTTGAAATTACCGAGGCTCTTTTTGTGGCCTAGTATGTGGTCTATTCTGTAAAATGTTCCATGTGCACCTGAGAAGAATGTGTATCCTGTTGCTATTGGGTGTAGAGTTCTGTAGATGTCTGTTAGGTCCGTCTGTTCTAGTGTGTTGTTCAGTGCCTCTGTGTCTTTACTTATTTTCTGTCTGGTTGATCTGTCCTTTGGAGTGAGTGGTGTGTTGAAGTCTCCTAAGATGAATGCATTGCTGTCTATTTCCTCCTTTAATTCTTTTAGTATTTGTTTCACATATGCTGGCGCTCCTGTGTTGGGTGCATATATATTTATAATGGTTTTATCTTCTTGTTCGACTGACCCCTTTATCATTATGTAATGTCCTTCTTTATCTTTTGCTACTTTCTTTGTTTTGAAGTCTATTTTGTCTGATACAAGTACTGCAACACCTGCTTTTTTCTCTTTGTTGAAATATCTTTTTCCATCCCCTCACTTTTAGTCTGTGTATATCTTTGGATTTGAGGTGAGTTTCTTGTAGGCAGCATATAGATGGGTCTTGCTTTTTTATCCATTCTGTTACTCTGTGTCTTTTGATTGGTGCTTTCAGTCCATTTACATTTAGGGTGATTATTGATAGATGTGTACTTATTGCCATTGCTGGCTTTAGATTCATGGTTACCAAGGGTTCAAGGGTTGCTTATTTACTATCTAACAATCTAATTTAACTTTCTTGTTAAGTTATTGTAAACACAGTCTGATGCTTCTTTATTTCTCTCCCTTCTTATTCCTCCTCCTCCATTCTTTCTATAATAGGTGTTTTATTCTTTGCCTTTAGTTAGTATTTGGATGGTCTGCTTTCTTTGCTATGATTTTATTTTCTCTGGTGACATCTTTTTAGCCTTAGGAGTGCTTCCATCTAGAGCAGTCCATTTAAGATATCCTGTAGTGGTGGTTTATGAGAGGCAAACTCCCTCAACTTTCGTTTGTCTGGAAATTGTTTAATCCCTCCATCATATTTAAAGGATAATCGTGCTGGATACAATATTCTTGGTTCAAGGCCCTTCTGTTTCATTACGTTAAATATATCATGCCATTCTCTTCTGGCCTGCAAGGTTTCTGTTGAGAAGTCTGATGATAGTCTGATGGGTTTTCCTTTGTAGGTGATCTTTTTTCTCTCACTAGCTGCCTTTAATACCCTGTCTTTATCTTTGATCTTTGCCATCTTAACTATTATGTGTCTTGGTGTTGTCTTCCTTGGGTCCCTTGTGTTGGGAGATCTATGAGCTTCGGTGGACTGCGAGACTACTTCCTTCCCCAGCGAGGCAAAGTTTTCAGCAATTATTTCTTCAAAGACACTTTCTATCCCTTTTTCTCTCTCTTCTTCCTCTGGTACTCGTATAATGCGAATATTGTTCCGTTTGGATTGGTCACACAGTTCTCTTAATATTCTTCCATTCCTAGAAATCCTTTTATCTCTCTCTGCCTCAGCTGCTCTGTACTCCTGTTCTCTGTTTTCTATTCCATTAACAGTCTCTTGCATCTCATCCATTCTGCTGTTAAGCCCGTCGATTGCTTGTCTAATTTCTGCATTGTCTTTCCTCAGTTCCCTCACTTCCTCCCTCAGCTCTTGCACATTTCTCTCTAGGTCCATCAGCATGGTTATGACTTTTATTCTGAATTCTTTTTCAGGAAGACTGTGCATTTCCATCCCTTCAGACTCCCTCTCTGGGGTTTTCTGGTTGATTTTGGTCTGAACCATATTCCTCTGTATTTTCATGGCTATAGAATTGGTCACTGATAGTTGCTACGTATGACAGCTGGGCTCTTTAAGACTTTAAAAAGAGGAGGAAAAAAAAGAAGAAAGAAAGAAAGAAAAAAAAGAAGAAAGAAAGAATAGAAATAACAAAAAGAAAACAAACAAAAACAAACAAAGAAAAAAAAGCCCACCGGACGTAGATTCTGTGGAAATGCTGTAGGTGGCGCTATTGCCCCACTATTCCACAGCTGTGACTGCACCGCTGTGCAGGGCCCTTTATCGCTCTGGCAGGGGTCGGAACGAATAGGAGGCTATTGATCTCAGTGAGAAGTGGTAAGTATGGCTATGCTTCCTCAGTTGCCAGCTAAGGCATCTGAAACTCCCCAGGACTCCAAGCCTGCTGGGCTGAGTGTGCTGGGGCGATCCGGCTCCTCCGCTGGGCTCCTGTCTCTTTAAGACCGCTGAAGAAAGCGAGCACTTTTTTTTTTTCCTTCCCCGGAGCCAGCTGCAAGCGCCCTGGCGCGTTCCCCGCTCAGATCCTGCCCCTCTGTCTCTCCAATCTCCGCCCCACTGCTCAATGTGGGTCAGCGCTCCCCGCGCAGATCACCGGGGCTGGCTACTTCACGGGGTGTACTTCCACTCCCTCCCGGCTCTGAATCCACTCCTCCCGCCGGTGCGCTGGGGTGGGGGAGGGCTTGGGTCCCGCCGGGTCGCGGCTCTGTATATTACCCACCTCTTGGGGTGCCGAGTCCTCTCGGGTATAGCTGCACGCTGTGCGCTTTCCTGTGTATTCTCGTCTCTCTTTTAGGAATAGATGTATTTGCTGTGTTTTCGTAGATAAATATAGTTTTGGGAGGAGATTTCTGCCGCCCTGTTCACACCGCCATCTTCCCGGAAGTCGGGTGTATATATATTTAAAATGGTTATATCCTCTTGTTGAACTGACCCCTTTATCATTATATAATGTCCTTCGTTATCTCTTGCTACGTTCTTCATTTTAAAGTCTATTTTGTCTGATACAAGTACTGCAACAGCTGCTTTTTTCTCCTTGTTGTTTGCATGAAATGTCTTTTTCCATCCCTTCACCTTTAGTCTGTGTATATCTTTGGTTTGAGGTTAGTGTCTTGTAAACAGCATATAGATGCATCTTGCTTTTTTATCCATTCTGTTACTCTATGTCTTTTGATTCGTGCATTCAGTCCATTTACATTTAGGGTGATTATCGATAGATATGTTCTTATTGCCATTGCTGGCTTTAGATTTGTTGTTCCCAAAGTTTCAAGGGTAGCTTCTTTACTATCTAGCAGTCTAACTTACCTTTCTTGTTAAGTTATTGTAAAAAGAGTCTGTTGATTCTTTATTTCTCTCACTTCTTATTCTTCCTCTTCCATTCTTTATATACTAGGTGTTTTATTCTTTGCCTTTAGTTTGTATCTGGATGTTCTGTTTTCTTTGCTATGATTTTATTTTCTGTGGTGACATCTTTTTAGCCTTAGGATTGCTTCCATCTAGAGTAGTCCCTTTAAGATATCCTGTAGTGGTGGCTTATGGGAGGCAACCTCCCTCAGCTTTCACTTGTGTGGGAATTGTTTAATCCCTCCCTAAAATTTAAATGATAATCGTGCTGGATACAATATTCTTGGTTCGAGGCTCTTGTGTTTCATTATGTTAAATATATCATGCCATTCTGTTCTGGCCTGTGAGGTTTCTGTTGAGATGTCTGATGATAGTCTGATGGGTTTCCCTTTGTAGGTGATCTATTTTCTCTCCCTAGCTGCCTTTAATACTCTATCCTTATCTTTGATCTTTGCCATTTTAATTATGTGTCTTGGTGTTTTCTTCCTTGGGTCCCTTGTGTTGGGAGATCTGTGGGCTTCCGTGGTCTGAGAGACTATTTCCTTCCCCAGCTTGGGGAAGTTTTCAGCAATTCTTTCTTTTTTTTTTTTGCAGTTATTTCTTCAAAGACACTTTGTATCCCTTTTTCTCTCTCTTCTTCCTCTGGTACTCCTATAATGCGAATATTGTTCTGTTTGGATTTGTCACACAGTTCTCTTAATATTCTTTTATTCCCAGAGATCCTTTAATCTCTCTGTCCCTCAGCTTCTCTGTATTCCTGTTCTCTGACTTCTATTCCATTAACAGTGTCTTGCATCTTGTCCAATCTGCTGTTATCCCATCGATTGCTTGTCTCATTTGTGCGTTGTCTTTCCTCACTTCCCTCACTTCCTCTCTTAGCTCTTTCATGTTTCTGTGTAGAACCATCAGCATGATTATTACTTTTATTCTAAATTCTTTTTCAGGAAGATTGTGCATATCCATCCCATCAGGCCCCCTCTCAGGGGTTGTGTGGCTGATCTTAGTCTGGACCATATTCCTCTGTGTTTCATGGTGATAGAAGTTGTTGCTGGTAGGCGCCACGTGTGTCAGCTGGGAGAACAGAGTCCCTTCCTGCTTGTTGTTCTCCTTGCCCTTCTCCCCGGCTGAGCTGTTTCCTGCACTCCGGGAGGCAGTCTCTGGGATAATCCCCTGAAGTGCCTGTGTGCGGGGTTAGCCTCAGCCTAGCCTATAGCACTGTGGGGGTTTGCAGTTATGCTCGGTACATTCTGGTCCCCTTGATGCCTTCTGGACCTGGTTCTGGGGCTCTTCTCGGTTAGCTGCACGCCTGCCGCGAGAAGATTCTGTAAGGAACGAATGGAAGGCTGCTGATCTCTGTGGGAAGCTTTGGCGTGGCTGCTTTGCCCAGCTGCCGTCCAAGGGGTCCAAAATTCCCCAAGACTCCCAGCCTGCTGGGCTGAGTGCGCTGGGACGATTTTGTTCCGCTGTTGGGCCCTTTCTCTTTAAGACTTTTAAAAAGATTTGCAACAACATGGATGGAGCTAGAGGGTATTATGCTCAGTGAAATAAGCCAAGCCGAAAAAGACAAGTATCAAATGATTTCACTCATATGTGGAATATAGGAACAAAGAAAAAATACTGAAGGAACAAAACAGCAGCAGACTCACAGAACACAAGAATGGACTAATAGTTACCAAAGGGAAAGGGACTGGGGAAAATGGGCGGGAAGGGAGGAATAAGAGGGAAAAAGGGGCATTACAATTAGCAGATGTAATGTTGGGGGGGCACGGGGAGGGCAGTACAACTCAGAGAAGACAAGTAGTGATTCTATAGCATCTCAGTACGCTGATGGACAGTGACTGTAATGGGGTTGGTGGGGGGGACCTGATGAAAGGGTAGTTTAATAATCGTAATATTGCACATGTAATTGTAAATTAATGATAATAAAATAAATTATATTAAAAAAAAGACTTTTAAAAAGGCACGTGCTTTTCTTTTGTCCCTGGGAGCCGGCTTAAAGGACCTGGTTGTGTGGTCTCATCTCAGATACTGCACTTCTGTTTTCCTAATCTCCAATATACCACACAATGTGTGTCAGTGCTCCTGGCGCAGATCCTCACGGCTGGTTTTTTAGCTCCTGGGCTTCCACTCCCTCCCCACCCTGAATCTTTTCCTCCTGCCGGTGCGCAGGGGTGGGGGAGTGCTCAGGTCTTGCCGGGTCATGGCTTTGTATCTTACCTGCTTCGTGAGGTGCTGAGTCCTCGCAGATGTAGCTGTAGCCTGGCTGTTTTACTGTATCTTCTGGTCTCTCTTTTAGGAATAGTTGTATTTGTTGTGTTTTCAGAAATATATATGGTTTTGGGGGGAGATTTCCGCCACCCTGCTCACGCTCCATCTTCCCAGAAGTCTCATTGTGGTTTTGATTTGCATTTCTCTGATGATTGGCGACATGGAGCATCTTTTCATGTGCCTGTTGGCCATCTGAATTTCTTCTTTGGAGAAGTGTCTGTTAGATCCTCTGTACATTTTTAAATCAGTTTATTTGCTTTCTCAGCGTTAAGGCATTTGAATTCTTCGTATATTTTGGATGTCAACCCCTTCTCAGATATGTCATTTACGAATATGTTCTCAGAGTTCATCCTTTTTATTCTTAAATAAAAGTGCTCTAATTGTCAAAAATGAAAATAATTAGGTCAAACAGAAGTTCCTTTTCACTACTCCCTCTTGTACCTAAACTCAATGTCTTCTCCGTGGAAGCCAGACTGCCTGGGTTTACTTCCTAGGACCATGGCTTAATACCTATGTGACCTTAGGCTTATTATCTAGGTTTCCAAATACACCATCTGGATTAAATGGGTTAATTTGTATAGAAGTGCCTAGAAGAATGCCTGCTACACAGTACATGTTCTGTAAGGACTATCATTGTTTTTATCATCGATCATCATTATTATAAGTGAAGTGTGGATCCTTCCAGATTGTTTCTGTGTATTTGAATACATTTGTATACATAAGGCAATAGAGTTTATTATAAAGCCACTATCTGATTTATTTATTTTATTTTATTTTTTTAATATAATTTATTTTGGTTTCATTAATCAGCAATTACATGTGTAATATTATGGTTATTAAACTACCCCTTCATCAGGTCCCCCTCACCAACCCCATTACAGTCACTGTCCATCAGCGTAGTGAGATGCTATAGAATCACTACTTGTCTTCTGTGAGTTATACAACCCTCCCCGTGCCCCCCCAACATTACATCTGCTAATCGTAATGCCCCTTTTTCCCCCTTATCCCTCCCTTCCCACCCATCTTCCCCTGTCCCTTTCCCTTTTGTAACTATTAGTCTGTTCTTGGGTTCTGTCAGTCTGCTGCTGTTTTGTTCCTTCAGTATTTTTTCTTTGTTCTTATAACTCCACATATGAGTGAAATCATTTGATACTTGTCTTTTTCGGCTTGGCTTATTTCACTGAGCATAATAGCCTCTAGCTCCATCCATGTTGTTGCAAATGGTAGGATTTGTTTTCTTCTTATGGCTGAATAATGTTCCATTGTGTATATGTACCACATCTTCTTTATCCATTCATCTACTGATGGACACTTAGGTTGCTTCCATTTCTTGGCTATTGTTAATAGTGCTGCAATAAACATAGGGGTGCATATGTCTTTTTCAGATTGAAGCCACTATCTGATTTATAGTCCATTTTGTTTTTGTTATAAAAATCATTATCGTAGACATGTTTTAAATTAAACTAAAAATTTTAATTTATTTTTTACGTAAAATATGTCTACCTTGGTGCATTATAGATGTACCTCTTTTTAATAAGACAGTGTTATCTGCATATGACATAATCTAGTCATTCATACATTAAAGGACACTGGGGTTTTCCCCCTGTGTTTCTTATTTCTGTGTATGACTGGTAAACATCCTTGTATGTGCCTTTATGTGCAAACATTCCCCACAGATAGCTATTCAGAAGCAAAATCACTGTTAAAGAGAACCTGTTAGCTTCCTGTGATGAATTCTATTCCTCTCTTTCTCACTAACATCCTGAGGTAGTAATTCCAAGTCTGACAATCTAGAAAGCAGAGAGCAAAGCACATAAGGCCATAATGGGGCTCTAGTCACAGAATACTCTCGCGTGAAGGGAAATCTAGCCCATGGCTTCAGCTGCAGTGTTAATGCTGGCCACCTGTCTCTGGCTGCATGGGTATTCTGTAGCCTGGCCTGGAAGTAAGTGGAGGAAGTGGCACTTGAACAAACGGTTGGCAAACTTTCTGTAAGGGGCCAGAGATTAACTATTTTGGCTTTTTCAGGCCCGTACAGTCTTTGTTCCTCTTGTTGCCTCGAAGCAGCCATAGATAATATATGAAGGAGGAATGTTATGGCTGTGTTCCTAATGTGGCTAGAAGTCCTTAGTTTGCTGACCTCTGACCTAATAGTAATGGCTAAGGTATGGTGGTTCTGAATAATTCTTCCAGTGTTAATTTGACTGTGCATGACTCAGTACTTTTCAGTGTAAATGGTCTAAGAGGAGAATGGGTTTCTTTAGAAAATCTAGTAGCTTATTTAATTTTTTTAAAGTTTTTTTTTAATTAGAAAAAAAATTTAAATGACCCCTGATCATTGGTTAAGAACTGCACATGTTAAGGTAAGAAGATCCATCCATGGATGAATGGATGAACCAAATGTTGTCTACAAAAGCTGTGGAGTATTACTCAGCCTTAAGAAAGAAGGAAATTCTGTCACATGATACAACATGGATAAACCTTCAGGACATTGTGCTAAATGAACCAAGCCAATAATAAAAAGACAAGTGCTGTATAATTTCACCTGTGAGACAAAAAAGCAATCGAATTCATAGGAACAGAAAGTAGAATGGTTACCAGAGGTTGGGAGGAGGGGGAATGGGGAGTAGTTGTTTAAAAGCTCCAGAGTTTCACAGAACCCAAGAATGGACTAATAGTTACCAAAGGGAAAGGGACTGGGGAAAATGGGCGGGAAGGGAGGGATAAGAGGGAAAAAGGGGCATTACGATTAGCAGATGTAATATTGGGGGGGCACGGGGAGGGCAGTACAACTCAGAGAAGACAAGCAGTGATTCTATAGCATCTCACTACGCTGATGGACAGTGACTGTAATGGGGTTGGTGGCGGGGACCTGATGAAGGGGTAGTTTAATAACCTTAATATTGCACATGTAATTGTAGATTAATGATAATAAAATAAATTATATTTAAAAAAATAAAAATAAAAATAAAAGCTCCAGAGTTTGTTTTATAAGATGAAAAAGGTCTGGGGATCTGTGTCACAACAATATTGACACTCTTCCACTGTGCACTTGTAAGTGGCTAAGATGGTAAATTTTATGCTATGTGGTTTTTTTTTTAACAATTTTTCTGAAAGGTAAAAAGAAAAAGATCCTCATTCTTGCCACCTAGCTATATTTGTCTATAGGTTTGAGATACACTCCTCTGTTGTTGGGTTTTGTTTTGTTTTTTCTATAATATATTGCTATCAGTGATTACAGTGGTTTGAGTATCTACTTTTTCTACTATCCTATGCTAGGTGCTGTGTGAGGATGTAAAAAGAAATGCAAACAGAAGTGTGTATGAGCTTGGAAATGTAAACTTGCTGCCATTTGAAAAGGCTCAAGCCTTTGATAGTGACCTCAAAGCCATAGAAGTTCAGTAAAAGGAGAAAAGGTAGAGGGCGATGAGGACTTCTTGGAGTGTTTAAAATTTCATGGACAATAAAGTTATGTGAGGAGGAGGAGGGAGGGTATCATTGGTGTGAGGAATAACTTGGGTAATTGTTACCCAGTTGGGGAATAAGCACGCCAGCAACCTGACCGACCAAGAGGGAAGATGTCCTGAGATTGGCAAGTGGAGACTCCATGGGCAGGGTGGGGCCCAGTGGTGAACAGGATTTCTCGAAGAGCCAGGACAGGATTTGGGTTTGGTCTGATGGGAGGCAGTAAGGATTCATTAATGGTCCTGAGTTGGGATGTTTCTTATGTATTTTCTCTTAGGTTCTCCACTTGCTACTGGAACTGGAACCCTTCTCCTATTCCTCTCTGATGTGAATGATAATGGCCCGGTACCAGAACCTCGAAAAATGGACTTCTGCCAGAGGAACCCACAGCCTCATATTATCAACATCATTGATCCAGATCTCCCCCCCAACACATCTCCCTTCACAGCAGAACTAACACATGGGGCAAGTGCCAACTGGACCATTGACTACAATGACCCAGGTGGGAACTCGAGTCTTGTTGCAGAAACTTTGCTCTGCCCTGTGGGCTTCCCCTGCCTCGCTTCTGAAATTCCCGTCCCAACTTCCAGATGTCACCCCTTTCATTTGATTCTTGTTTCCTTGCTTAAAGCATTGCACCCATGGGGCCCGGCATCTGACTGTGCAGCGTAATACTGCCTCATAATCTGCAACCCAAGTGATTCTGTTTTCTTTACTCAACTTTGGGATGTCTTCAGTTTCCCACTCGTTTTATTCTAGAATGAACTGTTTTCTTCCCTAGTCCCATCATTTATTTTTGTGGCTTCCTCCAGGTCACGAATCTTTGATTTTCAAGCCAAAGAAAAGCTTAGAGTTGGGTGACTACAAAATAAATCTCAAGCTCACAGACAACCAGAACAAGGACCAGGTGACCACGCTGGACGTGTTAGTATGTGACTGTGAAGGGGTCGTCAACAACTGTAAGAGGACTGCGCTGTACACCGAAGCGGGATTGCAGGTTCCCGCCATCCTGGGGATTCTCGGAGGAATCCTTGCTTTGCTAAGTAAGTACAGCTGGTGAGTGCTTCGGCCTTGGACTTGTAGAATGAGGAGGTTAATCTCTTACTGAGTGAGCATGTCAGAGGTAAGTGCTCTGAGACTGTGCCCAGTTCCATGAAGTCAGCAGGGGCCAAGGCCTCTTATTTTGTAGTCCGTTCAGTCCCTCAGGGCAGGCTTCTCAAGCTCAAGTGCATACAAATCACCTGGGCCTCTCTCTATATACATACATGAGAATTCTGATCCAGTAGGTGTGGGGTGGGGCCTCAGATCCTGCATTTTAACTGGCTCCCGCACGATGCTCACATTGCTGGTCCTTGGACCAACTCAGAGGAGCAAGGCCTCGGGGTGCTATCCTCAGCTGCATTGTCGGAGCCTGCCACTTCCACACCACTGCCTCTGCTTTCCGCCTGGAGGAGGGGGTAACGGAGGAAGTGGAAGGCACATTCCTGGAAATTGCACACATCACCTTCACTTACATCCTGTCAGCCCAACACAGCCACACCTGAAAGTTCCCAATCTAACTGGGTGACAGAGGGTGGGGGTGGAGGGTCGGGTGAACAGTATCAATAACTAGAAGGATGAAGAGGAAAAGCGATAATGGGGAAAATTGATCAGTTACTGCCATAGTCGTTGAGACTGACTGATACTACCTGTAGACCGATCCCTAGGGTTGACACAGATGGTGTTACCAGTTAATAGATAGTATATAATTAGGGGCTGGAAAGGGTGATCTGGGTCTTGAATGCCTTTGCATTCAGTAGAGGACCTGCTAATTGAGGACGATTTGGTGGAAGGTGTAGGATTGCTGGGCCACAGGGGCAGGTGGAATCCAGACCAGCAGAGGGACATTGATGAGGGTGCCCACAATACTAAGGCCCAGAGAGAAGGTTTGATTTGGACTGGGTAGGTCGGAGAGGAGGTCAGCTCGGCTGGGCAGAAGAAAGTTCTTAGAGGGATCAGTGGGACCAGCTCTGGGCTTTCAGTTTAGGTGGGTGCTGTTGGTCATGTTGCTTGCTGCTCCGACAGGTGCGAGAAGGGGTTACCTTACGACCTTCACGAAATGTTTGCTGTGTGTCCCATTTGCTTTTGCTGTCTGTGTCCTCTCAAAATTGAGAAGGAAGGGAAAGGGTTTAGAATCCAGTGAGCTCTGGACCTTTGTACCTTGAGAATTTGTGTGGCTTTATTGCCTCCATGGGATGAGGTGAATTCACCGTCCTCTGTCATCCTCATGGGTGCAGTAACACAAACCCTGCCTGTTCACTTACTTCCTAGTCAAATCACATTTGAATGGGGCAGTGTGCTTTGGGGACAGTGGTTACTAATTAGCAATTACTAAAAATTACCAAGTATTCATTATTACTAACACTTTTATTCTAAAGAAAATATTAAATATTGCAGTTACACTTAACATACTTGATATGGGTCTATTTTATTAGATATAGTGACCAAGAATATTTTGGAATGTTCAAATGTGCAACAACATTTAAAGCAGAAGCAGCACCAGGATTTGGATTTCCAACACCTTGTTCCTTAAGGTCAAACACAGAACTTACACTGTAAAGTATTCTAGAGAGACACCACGATATGAAAGCTTTTCACATAGTCCATCAATACTGGGTTCTTTTGTGCTAGGCTGTGGATTATTGGGGTTTTGGTACAGCTGGGTGGGTGGTGTTTCCTGAAGGGGTAACAGCCTGCTGTATTTTGGTAACCTTTGAGCATTGTTTGATGAGAAGCATCCTTTTGGAAATGCTAACTTGCCCCTGGCTCTCACTCGCCCTGAGCTCATGTGGATGGGGACCGTTTGCATCATGCATTGTCTTCAGTTCTGTGTCCTCAGTGCTGAGACAGGTTTTGTTCCACTTAGCAACAAGTGCTCTGTTTTCCTCTTTATGAATCGTGGTCAAAGCAGTTCTGATGAGGTCTTGGGATCTTTCTGATTTCAGCAACAACAAATAGGTTGGGTACTTTTAAGAAATCTTTTCCCCAAGTTTATGCAACCTCCTGTTTCTATGAAATAATGTTTCACTAAGTAAGGTGTCATATATGGAGGTAACCAGGCACAAGCACCTATAAAGAAAACACACTGAATCATATTTTCTCTTATTCACAATAAATAGTTAAATATTTTTAAAAATGTTAATCTTATATATCCTAGAAATATCTGAAGGGCAGATGAAAACTTTGGAAATTAAAACAGATTTTAAAGTTTGCTTACCAGACTTTATCTTAAAATAAAGAATATGCCAGGTGATTTTCAAGTCTGTGCCCCATAACTGGTTAACAATAGTATGCATCTGCAAAGTGCTTTTAGGCTGACTCAGTCCTGCTCACAAAAGTTCAAAGGCTCCAAGTCAGAATCAAAGCCACAGTCCTTCTGGTGGTCCACATGGCCCTGCTGCCCCTCTGACCTCCTTTCCACCTCTTTCCCCCTTCCTCACTGTGCTATAGCTGGGCAGACCACACCTTTCCTTAATCACACCGAGCGTGTTCCAGCCTCAGGGCCTTTGCTCCTACCATTTCCTCTACCTGGAACACTTTACCCCAGGTTTTGGGAAATGACTGACTGGCTTAAGATCCAGTTAAAGACCACACTTGAATTTACATATATTAACTTCAGGAATGTGAGTGTCACCAGGTGGGTTGATGTGGGTTGTCTGGTATGCAAAGCAATGATTCTCTGTAGTAGCTGCTTCTGAACCTGTGGCCCCCATCGCTCTCCCTACCCCACTGCAGTCCTCATCCTGCTGCTGCTTCTGTTTATTCGGAGGAGAAGAGTGGTCAAAGAGCCCCTACTGCCCCCAGAAGATGATACCCGGGACAATGTTTATTACTATGATGAAGAAGGAGGTGGAGAAGAAGACCAGGTATGTGTTTTAAGACTACGGTAAAAGCTTAATGGCAATCTCTTTATTTGGAAGAAGCAGTGATTAGAAGGCAGACATTTGAAATAGCTGTGTGTTACTTTGCGTGTTATTTTTTTAAGGCCTTACCCCAGACATATTATCAGTGGCTATCACCATCAGTACATTGTTAATACTTGATTGCTTACTGCCCTGCACTAACGCTTTTTACTCTTTGTAGATGTTAAATCTTTAGGCCTTCATTACTGCCCGATTCTGGAGGTGGTCTTGACTTGCCTTACCCCGGAGTTTTCGTGAAAGTCTGCTCTATTTAGAAAGGGAACAATAGGCACCCATCAGAGTCCTACTTTTGACAGGCTGTGCAGTGAGGCACATTTGCTAAGCTCTGTGGTCTGGATGAATAGCCGCTGATGAGAATTTCAATACTTATTTTGGACAACATAGAGGGGGCACAGGGCAATACAAGATGTGGTTCCAAATTCCAAGGCACTTCTAAGTCTAGTTGGGTGAGACAAGATATCCTGTATGAGTTAGCTGTTACCACAGTAATGCTATGTAACAGACAACCCCAGAATGTCAGTGACACAACAATAAGCATGTCTTTCTCACGCATTTATGGTCCAATTGCTGATCTCAGTTGGTGTCTTTGTCTGGGCTGCTGTAACAAAATACTGCAGACTGGGTACTTAGAAAACCACAGAAATCTATATAGTTCTGGAGGCTGGGAAGCCCAAGATCAAGTCACTGGCAAATTTGCCTTTTGGCAAAGGCCTGCTTCCTAGTTCACGGACAGCCATATTCTCATTGCATACTCACATGGTTGAAGGGGCAAGGGCATGCTGTGGTGTCTTCTAGAAAGGGCACTGTTCCTATACCCATCCACCCTCATGACCTAATAACCTCCCAAAGGCCCCACCTCCAAACACACCACATTTGAGGTTAGGTCTCAACATGTGAATTAGGGGTGGGGGTGGATGGACACAAGCATTGTCTGTGGCAGCTAGGTTCACAAGAATCTGTTAGAGGCACAAGAACAGTCCGTAGGCTGGGGCTTGGCTCATCTAGGCTGGGTTTGGCTGAATGGCTGTGTGCCATGAGTTTTGTCTAGGGCTGTGCTGTGCATTTCTTATATTTTCTGTAACAGCAGGGTAGCCCAGAGTGCTGTTAAAGCCGTTGCCTTGTCACATTCGTTAATGTCCCATTGGCCAAACAGGTCCCATGACAAGCCCAACATTAATGAATCTTAATTCTTCTCAGAGAGGATAGGGTGGGACGGGAGTGAATATTTGCTAAAGAATAATCATATCCTATAAAATGTTTATAAAATAGAATAATCCACATCTGTACCCACAAGTGCTCCTCACAGTCCTTGTAGGCTGTATTTCCTTCCAGTGCTGTTTTGGAGACTCTTGGGTTGAAAACATCATTTCAGATTATATTGGCATGTATTTGTAAATACCAAGCAGTTGACAAGACATTATACAACAGCATGATCTCTAAACCATGTTTCCCTGCATTTATGACTTTTTCTTTTTTACCCTTTGCTATATTTTACCTTTTTCTCCAAAGGACTTTGACTTGAGCCAGTTGCATAGGGGCCTAGATGCACGGCCAGAAGTGATTCGAAATGATGTGGCCCCAACCCTCCTGAGTGTGCCCCAGTATCGGCCCCGCCCTGCCAATCCTGATGAAATCGGAAACTTTATTGATGAAGTAAGTAAGCGAAGTTAAAAGCCATGGAGCAGCTCATCTCTAAACTTAGAAAGGAGCAGTTATGTCCAAAGGAAGGAGAAGAATTTATAGATTGTTTCCTTTACTATGTCTCACCTTGCCCTGATCCCTGAGCCTTATTTTTTACTTGTGTCTCATCTGAATTTCAAAACTAAAAGCACTTTAAATTGTTCAAAGTGATTTTGCAAAGTCTGTATGGCAAAGCAGTGAATTGTTTGAAAGGACTAGAAGTAAAACTAAAGAGATTCAAAATAGATTGTTTGATTTCACTAATGGATCTATTTTCCCCTGTATCCTACTTGCTGATTGAGATGTAATGTGAAATGTGTATCTAAGTCTACCTGAGGGCCAGAAAAATAGCATCCATATTGTATATGTCAGAAATGCATCTAGCTATAAATTCCAGAAACTTAAACAGATATAAGTAGATTTGCCTCATGCAAATAGAAGGTTAGGATAAGCAGTCTAGGCTGGTGTGTCAGCCTTTCTACCTTTGTACCACATGCTCCAAGCCTGCAGGTCCTTTTTCTCATGCTTGTTGCCTTATGATCACAAGATGGCTGCCACACCTCCAGGACTTGGGTCTACAGTCTAGTCAAGATGAAGTAGGGAGGTAGGAAGGGCAGAACAAAGGCCAAAAATCTTCCCTTTAGTAAACTGTTAAGCAAGAAGGGAGTTCATCCCACCTGTTATGGGCCAGAACTGTCACAAGATTGTCTCTATCTGGAAAGGAGGCTAGGAAATGAGGCATTAAATTAATCAGGTTAGGGTAAGATGAGGAAGAATTAGGGGTGGGGATGAGTAAAGGACTAAGTAAGATAATAGTCCAGTGGGGTCTATTTCCTTAAATAGATTATTTCTATTTCCTTAAACTGTTTCTTGATCACCTGCCCAGTTGATGGAATGATTTTCAGGGCTTGTGTGATGGTCCAGTGGCCCTTGGTGAATCTTCATGGCAGGACTGGTCTTGATTTAGCTTCCCACGGGAGTCGTCACCAAAGCACAGCAGTGTTGGGAGTGACCAACCCACATCTGTTCAAGCCACTGGATCTTAGAGGAAACTGAGAATGGGAGGGGTCAGTTAAAACCATCCCTTTTAGGTACACCTGAGATCAGGTCCTTTCCTCCATTTATATTCATTTGTGTGTTGGCTTCATCTCAATGTAGCTTTTTTTTAATACAAAAATAGTATGTTTGCTATTTTAAAATACAAATTATATTAAATATATAAATTATATATTTATAAAAATATAAATTATGAAAATGTTTATTAAGGAAAAAAAAAACAAGTCCTGCCCAAGTGTCCCCAACCCAACTCACCACAGTGAACTGTTCATGGTCTGGGCGACCGTTTTTGTTATTTTCAGCCTTGTCCATCCTGATTGTTTAGTGCTGGTATCTTCTGCCTACATATAATTTACCATTATAGTGTAGGGGGAAAACATTCTGCGTATTTTCCCATAATAGTCTCTTTTCATCAACAATATATCAGTCTGTCTGCCTTGCCAGTTCGTATAAATTTATCTTGGTGTTAATTGCTGGTGTTCTGCAGGATGTTGCATTTTTGCACATTTTGTGTTGCTCAAGGCACCAAGAGAAGGCATCTTGCCTGAGATGACAGGTGTACGATCTCTTTCATTGAAAGATCCTACTGTCTTCCTTCTTCTTTAGAATCTAAAGGCAGCCGATAGTGACCCCACTGCCCCCCCTTATGATTCTCTGCTCGTGTTTGACTACGAAGGAAGTGGTTCCGAAGCTGCTACTCTGAGCTCCCTGAACTCCTCGGAGTCGGACCAAGACCAGGACTATGACTACCTGAATGAATGGGGCAATCGCTTCAAGAAGCTGGCAGACATGTACGGAGGTGGCGAGGATGACTAGGGGACTCAGACCGATGGGGAAAGAGATGGGTCCTGTACTCCTGTGATGGGAGATACAGGAAAAATGTTTCTGGTGGCTTTTCAGCTACCTTCCCTTGGAGTGAGATTCTGGGGAAGAACGACTGTGATGGGCAATGCAGTTGGATAATTAGGATTTTCCACTTTGTAGATCTAACCTGTGTGTTAGAAAGATTTTGTCTTATTTCTTGAAACTTTTTTTTCTCCATCACTTTTTATATAGTGATCATGTCCAAAAAATGCTCCAATTAGAATATTTCAAAAGAACCACTTTTGGCCTCAGAAGATTCTGCTAGCAACTTGTGGCTTTTCTAAAGGGCTTTTCCTCGTTTTTAAAAGGAAGGGGGAGGGGTCAGCTGCCCTATTGTTTTGTATATATTTAATTATTTTTGTGTATTTTTTGGTCTGATTACTGCTCTGGTGTCCCATATCCTAATATCCACTCTTACTCCTTTTGAATTTACATGGTCCAGACAGGAGTTCTCTAATGCAGAAATTATTGGGCCATTTTAGGGTAATAGGCTTGTGTCTTAGTCTGACTGTATCTTGACTGGCTGTAGTAAACTCCTAAGACCTCTAATGGTTTTCCTTTTTCATCTCCCGAGTACATCACTTCACATCCATCCATTTACTTGTTCCAAGTAAGAATGTTTGTTATATGAAATTCATTAGCGGGTATCTTGACTCTAAAGAAGGAGTTTTGACCAGAAAAGGTGGTGAGTTTTTAGGTGCACTCAACTTTTACTATTTATCACTGAAACAAGAAAGTGATATATTCCCAGACTCAGGAGAGTGCTACAGCCAAAGACAGAGGGTAGCTTGTCACAGCAGAAGGAAAACATGGCAAGTAGGCTTGGAGATGGCAGGAGAGATTGTCATTGCGCCTGGCAGTTTAGCAAACTGAGGCTGAGGATGGATTGAGGGGCTCTACGTCTAGTCCTGAAATTTCTGGAAGAATGGAGGAATCTCAACATGTATTTCCTACCAGAATCCTTACACAAGTTGTACCTGAAGCCCAGGATCCCCAAGTGCCTGTTTGTTGATGTCTACGGAAAATGCTGGCTGCTCTGGACACATCTGCCCCAAATTCCAAGGGTGCATAGAAAACTGAAAATATTAGAAAATCTTTTTTCTTAGGAACAGGAAGAAAACAGTGTTAGGAAGGGGGTAGGGGAAGGTAGGGAGAATATTGGTTTGGATCTTCCTTTAGTTAAAATGTGACCTTCAGGAAACTTCTGACAACCACGGAAAAGAATTTTATCTAAAGTTGCTCTGTCTGTCAACTATTTTTCAAGGAAAAAAAAAAAATCATCCCTGCAATCACTTCTAGGAATTGTCTTGATTTTTCAGCAATTTAAACCCTTATCTACTGTACTTCTGTGTAGAGAATGCCACTGTAGTTTTGAGTGTATATGTGTGCGGGTGCTGATAATTTTGTATTTTCTTCTGGGGTGGAAAAGGAAAAGAATTTGAGCTGAGAAAAATTATCCTTAAATATTCATTTTTATAAATTTTATTAAAAAATTTTGTTAAGCCATTGTCAAACTTGTTTTATTTGATGACACAGTTGTAGGCAAGACAAATACTAGGTGAGCTCAGTCAAAACACGGAGAAAGAAACTTCATGTTGAAATGACTTCTCTGGAACTTTGTGTCATTCTGTTGGGGCAAAATGGGGGAAAGCTGCATCTGCAGGGTCATATTCTTTGAAGAATATCCATTCATTTGGCATGTGATGAAAGTTATAAAATTCCCTCATCATGGGAAGACTGCTGTGGGCTGAGCTGAGGGACAGAAGTAGGGCTTCCAAGAGCAGTTAGTTAGCAAAGTTAGTATATGCCAGCGGTTCTCCACCAGGGAAGATTGTGGCCCCTCCCTAAGGGGACATTTGGCAATTTCTGCAGATACTTTTGGTTGTCATGATTGGGGGGGTGCTACTGACATCAAGTCAAGGCCAGAGATACTGCTAAACATCCTAAGCAGGGTGACACCCCACACACAAAGAATTAGGTGCAAAATGTCAGTAGGGCTGCTGTTGAGAAACCCTGGTGTAGGCCTCCAACTTGGGCTGGAGGGGTCTAACTTTTTTGGACATAACTGTGGTGAAATAGATAAAATTCAGTGGCATTAAATACCTTCAAAATGGGTAAGCATCACTCCTACTTCCAGAACCTTTTCATCATCCCAGATAAGTCTATCTGGTAAAATTGGGCTGCTTTCACCTAGAGTGTTTTCAAGGCTCATCCGTATGGTAGCATGTATTAGGGCTTCGTTTCTTTTTATGGCTGAGTAACCATGATCATATATACCTTATTGATTCACTCATCTGGGGTTGCTTCCACTTTCTGGCTATTTTGAATAATGCCACAGTGGACACTGAGGTACAAATAACTGTTAGGAGTCCCTGTTTTTCGGAATATAAACGTAGGAGTGGAACTGCTGGGTCGTGTAATTCTGGGTTTTAGCTTTTTGAGAAATTAACCAATGTGTGAACCTTGATTGGATCCTGGAGTGAAAATTTCAGAAGATGTTGGGAAACTGGAGAGAATTAAATATGGGTCTTGCAGTAGAAGATATTCCCAAATGAATATTAATTCTCTTGGGAGTAGTAACGGTAACATGATTGACTAGGAGAACCCTTATTTTTAGGAGGTAAATGATGAATTTAGAGATAAAATGCTAACAATGTTTGGAAAATATCAAAACAGCCCAACAAAAAAGCATGTAGTGAGCAGTAGTAAATGTGGCAAAATGCTCACATGGGCCGAATCTATATGAAAGTACGTAAGTGTTCGTGCACTACTTCACGTTTTGCTTTGGGCTTAAAATATTTTAAAAAAGGAGAAATCATCCAGAAATAAACCTTCAGATATACCATCAAATGATACTTGATGAAGGTGCCAAGACCGTCCAATGGGGAAAGGACAGTGTTTTCAACAAATGGTGCTGAGGAAACTGGGTGTCCACATGTACAAGAATGACGTCGGACCTACCTTTACTCCATATACGAGAATAACTCAAAACGGATCAAAGACTTATAAAGTAAAAGTATTAAAATCTTAGAAGAAGAAAGGGAAAAGCTTCATGATGGATTTGGCAACGGTATCTTGGGTATGACACTAAAAGCAGAGCACAGAAAACAAAAAATAAATTGGACTTAGTTTAAATGAAACACTTGTATGAACCAAAGAATACCACCAACAGAATTACAGGCAACCCACGGAATGGGAGAAAATACTTGCAAATCACATATCCTGAATATTAAAAAAAAAACCTCCTAAAACTTAATAGCAAATCAACCCAATTCAAAAGTTGACAAAGGATTTGTATAGACATTTCTCTAAAGAAAATATAAAATGGCCATTAAGCAGTAGAAAGATGCTCAGCATTACTAATCATTAGGGAAATGAAAATCAAAACCACAATGAGAACCCTTTGACACCTATTAAGATGGCTACTATAAATAAAAACATGTTAATGAGGGTGTTAAGATAATTGGAACCCATGTGCATTGCTGGTGGGAATGTATAATGGTGCAGTCACTGTGGAAATCAATCTGGCAATTCCTAAGAAAACAATTCATGATCCAGCAATTCCACTTCCGGTATATAACAGAATTGAAAGCAGGGACTCAGATATTTGTACACCCATGTTCATTGCAGCGTTATCCATAATAGGCAAATGGTGGAAACAGTGTCAATAGATGAGTAGATAACAATGTTGTACATACATACCGTAGATTATTATTCAGCCTTCAAATAGAGGGAAATTCTGACATGCTACAACATGGATGAACCTTAAAAACATAATGTTAAGTGAAATAAGCCAGACACAAAATGACAAATAATGTATAATTCCACTTAAAAGTGGTACCTAGAATTAGATCAAATTTATAGAATGGAGGTGAAGTGGGAAGGGTGAGTCACAGTTGAGTACAGAGTTTCATTGATGTGTAATTTCAGTTCATTTAATGAGCACAAAGTTTGGGATGATGAAAAACTTCATGAAAATGTATACTGGTGATCATTGCATAACAATGTATTTATAGCCACTGAATTGTACACTTAGAAATGGTAAATTTCATTTGACATCCATTTTACCACAGTAAAAAGGGAAAAATATATTAGAATGAAGACAAAATGGTTCTATGGAGAATAAAACCATAAACTGTTAACGGAGTACCTACCACGGCAGAGACACGTGCCTTCTGGAAAAGGCTCCAGAAAAGGCGCTCACTCCCAGCCAGGACCTGGAGGATGGGAGGCCTGGAGAACGGTACCTCCACTCACCTCTTGGTGCTTCCGTAGGTACTGACAAGGCAGTATGTGGTGAAGACACCAAGATACTGGAGCCATGCTGCTTGAGTTCAAATCCTGTCTGGCCTTTCCAACTCTGAGCTTAGACAATTACTACCTTCCTCAATCTGGGGATCATTGCAAAATGAGGATGACCACCCACTTCCTAGGCCCTTCTGAGCACCGAGTTCATGTGTGTAAAGCATTTAAGAGTTCATGGCTCATGGCAGTGCTCTGTGAAATGTTAGCTCTTAACATTTATTATTCAACGAGGGGCACAGCAAGGGAGTTTGGATAAAGGGAATCATTTAAGCAAAGGCAGGATTTTAGGAGAAAAGGCCAAGCATTCCATTTTGGGCTGGATTTAATGGGTCAGGCAACCACTGAAGTGCTTTGAGCAGGAGAGGTATGCGATCCGAAGTGGTGGTCTGTGAAGGTGCATCTCTGCAGAGATGATGAACCTTCCTGGGAAGGGGACTAGAGACAGCGATGAGCCTCTGGAGGTTGCAATAAGGATGAAGGGATCCAGAATATACACTGTCAAGATGTTTCTTTCTGGACTCCCCTTATTTGCCAAAGCAGAGTCTCCCAAAAGAATTCAACAGTCATAAAAATCCTCCCCAGTAGTTTTGCAACCAGGGACTATTGGCTTTATCACCAGAGACTATAAGTTGACACTACTGGGATAAGAAATCACCAAAACAGATACTGTCACAAAAGTACTGTATCTTTCATCTATTCTCCTAAGGGCTCACTTATTTTTCCTCTCATTTGTTTCTCTACAAGTGCCTCTTGTCCCCTTTCCCTCCCCTGTTAAGATGGTATATAAGCCCCAGACTCAAACCACCTCTTTGAGTCACATTTTTCTGAGAATTCCCTCAAACGTGCATAAAAATCTTTTCTCGCTAATCTGTCTTTTGTCCTTTGAATTCGCACACCTCCATATTAAGAACATAAGAGGGTAGAAGAAAAGTTTTTCCTCTCTAACAAGGATCTGATAGATGCTAAAGAGTGAAAATCCAAAGAGAAAACCTTTCATTTAACATAAATGAAAACTTAACTGCAGTGACCCTTTCTTTGTGGAGTGGGTATTGGGGGTTATCACAGTGTCTAAGGTTTTGAGACAGGTAGGATAAGAATTTACAGGTCAATTAGATGGAATGCAACCACTCCAGTTCTCACGTGTGGATTTAGAAGATAAGAACCCACATGAACCCATAATTTGCTGGAGTCTTCACTGGGAAATCTGGTTCTGTGAAACAGCCATCAATAACTATTGGATACCATTAGCCTTGTTCTGGGTTGAGGCAAATAGCCCCAGCTTGCTATTTGCAACCCAACCTGTTTGGCTGCTGTCCCTTAAATTCCTGATTATGGGGTCCTATTTAGCTGACTTCAAATCAGTAGAACACATTTTACATGAATACAGACAGACCTGTGTGTGTGTGTCTGGAACATCCCCATGTGGTTTCTTGCAGCACCCTCTCCAGTGTAGCTCCTGTGGGTATTAATTTGAGGGATGTTGAATAGCATATTGCCAGGGGGTCTCCCAGATGTGCTTCTCTTTTTTAATTTAATTTAATCTTTTATTTTGCTATATTAATGTACAACTACATGAGCAATATTATGGTTACTAGATGCCCCCTATTATCAAGTCCCCACCACATACCCCATTACAGTCACTGTCCATCAGCGTAGTAAGATGCTATAGAATCACAACTTGTCTTCTCTGTGTTATACTGCCTTCCCCGTATGCCCCCCGACCCCCCTGCTACATTATGTGTGCTAATCGTAATGCCCCTTTTTCCCCTTTGTCCCTCCCTTCCCACCCATTCTCCCCAGTCCCTTTCCCTTTGGTAACTGTTAGTCCATTTTTGGGTTCTGTGAGTCTGCTGCTGTTTTGTTCCTTCAGTTTTTTCTTTGTTCTTATACTCCACATATGAGTGAAATCATTTGATACTTGTCTTTTTCGGCTTGGCTTATTTCACTGAGCATAATACCCTCTAGCTCCATCCATGTTGTTGCAAATGGTAGGATTTGTTTTCTTCTTATGGCTGAATAATATTCCATTGTGTATATGTACCACATCTTCTTTATCCATTCATCTACTGATGGACACTTAGGTTGCTTTCATTTCTTGGCTATTGTAAATAGTGCTGCAATAAACATAGGGGTGCATATGTCTTTTTGAAACTGGGCTGCTGCATTCTTAGGGTAAATTCCTAGGAGTGGGATTCCTGGGTCAAAAGGGATTTCTATTTTGAGTTTTTTGAGGAACCTCCATACTGCTTTCCACAATGGTTAAACTAATTTGCATTCCCACCAGCAGTATAGGAGGGCTCCCTTTTCTCCACATCCTCGCCAACATTTGTTGTTTGTGTTTTGGATGTTGGCCATCGTAACTGGTGTGAGGTGATATCTCATTGTGGTTTTAATTTGCATTTCTCTGATGATTAGTGATGTGGAGCATCTTTTCATGTGCCTGTTGGCCGTCTGAATTTCTTCTTTGGAGAAGTGTCTGTTCAGATCTTCTGCCCATTTTTTAATTGGCTTATTTGCTTTTTGTTTGTTGAGGTGCCTGAGCTCTTTATATATTTTGGATGTCAACCCCTTATCTGATATGTCATTTATGAATATATTCTCCCATACTGTAGGATGTCTTTTTGTTCTACTGATGGTGTCCTTTGCTGTTCAGAAGCTTTTCAGCTTGTTATAGTCCCACTTGTTCATTTTTGCTTTTGTTTCCCTTGCCTGGGGAGATATGTTCATGAAAAAGTTGCTCATGTTTATGTCCAAGAAATTTTTGCCTCTGTTTTTTTCTTAGAGTTTTATGGTTTCATGACTTAACATTTCAGGTCTTTGATCCATTTTGGGTTTACTTTTGTGTATGGGGTTAGACAATAATCCAGTTTCATTCTCTTACATGTAGCTGTCCAGTTTTGCCAACACCAGTTGTTGAAGAGACTGTCATTTCCCCATTGTATATCCATGGCTCCTTTATCGTATATTAATTGACCATATATGCTTGGGTTTTGTGCTTCTGTTTTTTAACAAAGCTACCTAGAGTAAACTGAGACAAAGGCTACCGGAATTCCATTCCTGTAAACTAAAATTCTGTAAGTGTAAATACCAGATTCAAAGGAAATAGTATACTTAAAGCCTATTTGGATGATTTCCTTAGGCTAGGAGAAACCTGAAAATGCTTCCTTTTTTTCATGCTTGGGCCTAATATACAGCTTATAGGCTGTAGGGACTCCTCCAACATCCTATCATACATATTAAAATATACCCAGTGTTCCATGTGGGATATAGTTTTTTGCTGTAAAAATTTATAGTATCCTTATGATATTGACTTGATCGTTCAAGTAACTTTGCGGTATCTAAACCTATAGAGCCCAAAAGATAAAATCTGGAGCCATAATGCTTTGGGATAGAGGACTCTCAGTTCTCTCAAATCTGGGAACCCTCATCACCTGTAAATCCCACACCAGTACTGCCCTTAGACTTGGACTAATAGGGTCCCAGCTCTGGCCCCATGCTTTAAAGGCCCTACCTGGCCTCCTCTACCATGCTCTTCCCTGTGGGCAAGGAATCTGCCTAGGGGAATTGCCCACCCCAAATCACCCCTCTTTCCAGACCACACTGCAGGTTCTGGGATCCTGGAATCCCCTTCCCAGCCATCTCTGAGCCTGCTTCCAGAGCTCTCTAGGCCTGGTCTGCCTTCGCTTGGTCTGCCCTCTGAAAGCTGCACCATGCTCCCTGTGTGTGCACTCCTAGCCCTAGGGGTTCAAGTGGTAGTTTCTTAGTGGTGTGTGGACAAAGCCTGGATGTGCACGCACCAGCTGGAATGTCCACGTGTGTGTGAGTACAGAATGGAGACGCTAGTGAGAAGAAAAAGGAGTCAGGCCAGAGGTAGGGAGCTGGCTTCTCCCATCCTGCCATGTCCAGTATGGAGCTCTGACATGAAGTCTGAAAACTCTCAACTCATATCTGGCATAGTTTTCAAGGTAGGAGGATAGAAAGTATTTAACAATCTATTAATTTGATTTATACTTTGAAATATTTACACATATGGTATAAGGCCCACCACCTTGTATTTTTGGCCCGAACTCCACAAACCTTACAGATGGGCCTTTCCCACACAATGCTTTACACCCATTTCACTGAATGTTTAATACCTTTAAATGACATTTCAAAAAAATTTTTTCCAAATGAACTTGTGTCCACACATAACTGAAGAAGAATTGTCTATTGCCAAAGCCTGGGATACACACAATGGCAAGAGCATTGTGGTAATTTTGTAGGTTATTTATTTCCCCTTTAAAATTTTTTTTGGTTTAAAGATGTTTTGGCAGGATTTTATTTGAGGAAGAGATGAAGGGGAAGATACAGGTACAATTTATTAAGTGGCAGACATTGCTAAATACTTGAAAGCAGTGTCATTTTAACTCCGCAAAATAGCCTTGTGAAAACGGTTCTGTTCTCACTTTAGAGAAGAGGAAATAAATGGTTTACGGATTTGAACTGGAGTTCAGAGACATGGGCATGACCAGAAGGGGCCTCAGAAAGTACTTAAATGAACAGCTTCTTTCCCCAGTGACATGGGCTGGCACAAGAAGTACAGTGGGCTTCCCCAGAGGCCCAGCAGCTAAATGCTGAAGATCAGTCATCAATCGTGAACTCAGGCTAGCTCAGGGATCTCAAGGAGAAGCAAGACAGCCTCTTAGCGAACACTTTTGTAAAGTGTACGGTGAGCATCGTTGTGAGAATGATATAAGAGATTATTGACTTTTAGTGAAGGGAGAGGCAGGTATGCTAAAGGTCTTGCCCTCAGAAGCACCGTCCTAGATTTGCAGCATGATTTTCAGACAACGTGACTTTTCAAAGTCCCACCAGGATTCATGTAGGTGAACACCTGTTTCTGATTATCCGAATCTCAAATGCATTCTGTTTTACATATTAACACCATTTGGAGAGAGGGGGTATAATTTAGGTATACACTTAATTTTCCAGGAATGCATGTAGGTCCAAGATAGAACTTTTACTGGGAACTTAATCCATTTCAAAAATCACACCATCAATAGCATCAGTTGTTATATTCACAATGGGTGTATGTGTGCTTAGCACTTATTTTTATATTTCGCTAATAAAGAAGTTGAACAATATTCAGGTGAACATTGTTTTACGCACCCGTACTTCATTATTAAACAGGTGTAGAATCTGTTTACTTCACTGCCTTTTACTGTTTTGGTACCGTAATATTTTCATATTAAATACATATTATTTCATATTTATCTCTTCCTTCTTTATATAGTAGTTAATCATATTGCGTTTCTGAAATTGTATGTGAGGGAACGTTAATGTTTTTTTTTTTATTCCAAGGGAATAAAGGGGTCCTGAGGAAATATTTATGTGCCAAGGGGGCGTTCCCGACAGAGCCGGCCCCGCCCCGTGACGCGTGCCCTGCCCGACCAGCACGTTCCGCCACACTCAACATGGCGGCGGCGACCCGCCAAGACGCGTGAGTCGGTCGCAAGTGGCGTGTTCCACTCCAGTCATGGCTGCCCCCGGACAGGCCGCTGGCACTAGGGCTCTGGAAACGTGCGGTCTGGAACGGATTTTGGAGGCGTTGAAGCTGCTGCTGAGCCCGGGAGGTGAGAGGACGGACTTCGGCGCCGGGCTGCACCGGGCTCTCAGGGCTGTCAGTCGCAAAGGGCCGCCCTGCCTCCAGCAGCGTGCGCCCCTCGGGCCTCCCCGCGTCCCCGGGACCCCGAGGCCGCCCCGCCCCGCACCTGGGAGCTTTGGACTTTGTCCAGCCTAATTTTACCTTTGAGGCACAAGTAGGGGATGGGAACCATACCAGTGCCTCGTGAGCGCTTACCTTGTGCCAGACACTGTGTCAAGCGCCTTGGGTACATGCTTTCATTCAGTCCTTACTGCAGCCTTCCAAGGTAGGACTGCGGAAGGAGCTTCAGCGAGGGTAGGCGCACGAGCTGGGTAACGTGAGGGCCCAACTTCTGGAGGACGCAGGGTCTGTGTGGACACTGAAGATTTGTACACAGTGCTGAGGAGTCCAGGAAAAGGAAGCAACCCAGTTGGAGCTGGGTTTGGGGAGAGCATGTAGGGGTTTACAGTCTGTGGGAGAGATTGACCGTCACTGTTAATCTTCCGTGGTGAGTTGACAAGATCTTCCCAATCTAGAATCTGAAGGGATCTTGGGAGTGGCTTAGCCTGGCACTCACCTTTACAGCTGAGTACACCCGGGGCTCACTGAAGAGATTTAAGTAACCTGCCGCAAATCAAGTGGTCAGATTAGGCGTAGAACGCAGACCCAGAACCGAGGTTTCCCGAAGTGCCTTCTCAGACCAAGGCAATTACTCAGTATGGTGACTCTGATGTTACCTGAAACTTTGAGAAAGGACACAATTGAAATAGGGCCCTGTGTTATAATTGGACTGTATATATTTTGGAGGAAGGGATTTGTAGGGCGAGCAAAGGTACCTGAAGGGCCGTGAGGTGCTGTTTCAAGTTTTGAGATACATCCCCAAATTGCAAAAACTCCCGCAAACATTATATGGTACCTGAGGGAAGTGAAGTCAGTAATAATAATAATTGAGTGCCTTCTAAATATCAGTCCCTATAGTATGCTGTTAATGTGTGCATATCACTTAACCCTCATAGCAATCCCAATTGATAGGTGTTACTTGTATTCCATCTGCCAGATGAAGGAACCAGGGCTCAGGTACATTGGAAATTGTCCATTGTGAGTCTATTATGTGGTAGAGCTAGGATTTGAACTTGGGCACCTTCCACTGTAGTATAATAACTGTACTCCTCCCCAGTGAAGAAAAATAAACTGCAAAATACCATTTTAACTTGCTAATCAAGAGGTCACTTGTCTAGCAACTGCAACTATTTAAAACATAACTGAGAACAAAGTTAAATAAACAAAAAGTCTGGAAGTAATCATCTATCCAAGCACATTGACACAAAGCACATTTATAGAAGACCCTATAGCTCTAAGAGTATGTGATGGAGTTACAGGCATGTACTATTTAACTTACAAGAATTCAGTTTATTCATTCCTATTTGAAAAAGAATAGTGTAAGTAGTGTGATAAAATAATATTGTTTGCACATACAGTCTATTATATATTGTATGCATCTGCCTGCTGTTTTATCATATCTGAGTGCATTAAAAAACACCTGTGCATGAGTATTGAGCTGTCACTGGTGGACAAAGGTGTTCAGGAGACAGGGTGAAAGTATTGGTTAAAATTACATCTCACTGGATTAAACATTTTTGGATTTTCTTTTTAAGTTCACTACCTTCGAGGTAATATTTACTGAGAATCAACTGTGTATACCATTCTATCCTCAATGCTACAAAGATATATCACAACTTGGGCTCTCAAGCATCTTGTCTGGGAAGATGGTATTATACATATACTCAGTATGGCAAGAGAATCCTAGTGGTGAGTGGATAGTACAGTTAGTAGTTGGGTATAGGAATTGTACGGGGGTGTTGCTATGGAAGGCTGCGAGAGGAAGAAGTCTAGGTGGGACTTACATAAAAGAACGGGAGATACCAACAGCCTTTCACTGTTGGGCCTTCAAAGTTCTGCTACATTAAGCATTTTCTCTTCCCTTACTTTCCATTTCTATTCTCAGTCATAAGGCAAATACAAATAGTATCTACACTTCCATTGTTAGGAATGTGTTCAGCAGAATTTGAAAAGGGTTTGTCAACTTAGTGAAGTTCTGTTTGTACAAAATGGACATGTCAGCAATAGTTTTCTAAAAAATAACTTCCATACTAAATATAGACTCACTCAACTCTTTCATTAACTTTGAATTAATGGGGGGCATGGGAGAGCTGGAAATTCTGATAATTTGTAAATAATGAAGCTGTATCATATTTATTCTTACCTGCCATATTGCTTTGAACTTTGAATTACATAAAATGTATCATACACATTGTGAAGTCTGCTTTTAAATGTCACAAAGCGTAGATATTTAAATTGGTGATTAGGAAGAATAAATCATGCTGTCCCATGAGGGCAGCATTCCTGAAGTGTGATAGGGATGGATGGCTTTGGGTGGTAATAGAGAAATATTTTGAGGCTGAATAGTGGAGTGGAGTGATCAAGAGCCTGGGCTCTGTCCAGACTGCCCTGAGTTGAATGTACCCTGGGGCAAACAGCTTACCCATAGCCTCCTCATTTGGGAAGAAGAATATGATATAATACCTAACAGAGCTGTGAAGTTAACTTAAATACTTAATGCACTTAGAACAGTGTATTAGCTACAGCTAATATGTTTTAAAAAATGATTTAATTTGAAGAAATAATTAAATGAATGAAGCAAATGAAAATACAGCCAGTACTCAGATAAATGGCAAAAATTGTGGAACGAACTATGAATGAAATTTGGAAAGTATCGTTTTAAGGCAGCAGATGTAAAACTGGTTTTAGCACTCTTTTCACTCTTAAAAATTGTTGAGGACTTAAATGAGTTTTTCTATGGGTTATACATATCAATATTTGTTATATTAGAAATTAAGACCTTAAGAGAAATCTTTTAAATTTATTTAAAAATAACAATAACAAATCCATTATGTGTTAACATAATGACATTTTTAATGAGAAATATATTTTGAAAAAGAGCTTATCAGGAAGAGTGGCATTGTTTTACATTTTTGCAGATTTTCCTGTCTGGCTTGTTAGAAGGCAGCTGGACTTTCATATTTGCTTTTCCTACAATCTGTCATGATAGGTTGTTTCGATTGTAGTAGATGTAGGAAATTTAGACTCTTGTAGATACGTACTTGGAAAAGGGAGGATTCAATCACCTTTTCAGGTAATTGTGTATATTCTTTTTTTTTAATATATAATTTATTTTGGTATCATTAATCTACAATTACATGTGCAATATTATGGTTATTAAACTACCCCTTCATCAGGTCCCCCCCACCAACCCCATTACAGTCACTGTCCATCAGTGTAGTGAGATGCTATAGAATCACTACTTGTCTTCTCTGAGTAATTGTGTATATTCTTTTATAATGTACTGAAACTCAATAGTAGGTAATTTCTTAAAGGTTGGTTGCAGTATGGAGTCTGAACTGATGAACTTTTCATACTTGGTACACTTATGAGATAATGAGAGCATAAAAGGCAAATGTCTTAGTATTAGTACAAAAATAGTTTTGTCCCTATAGACTCCCTGGGAATTGAGAACCTCCTTAAAACCTGAGTCCCATATACCACACTTTGAAAACTGCTTTTAAGGGGATGCCTTTGTTTTCAAGTAGATTTTATTTTTATCACCAATAGAGGGCAGAGAAGACTGCTTTATTAAGGGGCTCTTGAAAAACCAGCTAATAGCTTTTGTTTTAAATCACTTTCTTTGTGTCCCACGTTTGGGATCAAAACTCTTACAGAGGCACAAGAAGTCACTTGGAAGTTGTTTAGTTGTTCTATTTTAAGGGTTAATGGCAACAAGCTGTGAAAGCCTTCATTTCCTTTTCAGGTGTATATTAACCAAAGTCGGTCAGAGCACTTGCCCTAGAGAAATTCTGGAAAATTCTTAGTTTTCTGATTCTCATTATTTTTAAAGAACAATGTTATTGTTCCTTTTTCTTTTTATAGATGTAGTTAATATTCCTTATAGTAAAGCTTAAAAATATATACAAAAACTGAAAGAAGAAAATTAAAAATGACCTCAATCCCACTACCCAGAGATTACATTTGGGGGAAAAAAAATTTTTTTTTTTTTGCATCAAACATTGAAATGTCTATTATTTTGAGTGCTGTTTTTCCCAAAAACTAAAATATTTACAGATAACTTTGGAAGATAGTTATAATTAGAAATATTTTGTTGATACCACTTAACTCATACAGGACATACACTGTTTTATAACCTTAAAATAACTTTACTTAGTATAGAAACAATACATATTTACTATAGAAACAAATTTGTAATTAAACAAAAAAAATACCCCACCCATAGCCCTACCACCCAGAGATCATCAGTTTAATACTTTGAAGTATAAATTTTGAGACCTTTTTCTATGTGTGTGTGTATATGCACATATATATGCATGTATATATTTTAATATAGTTAGGTTCATATTGTTCCTTTATTGATGATGAAGTTTCAGAATTATTAATTAGTGTCTTAATCTCTAAAAGGTAGCCAATGAAATGATTTTTTTGTTTTATTATGGACTAACAGATTTTTTTGGATTTATATGTTTCAATTATTGTACTCATTATTCTTGATACTAAAATTGTCCCATTTGTGGCCTGTGGGAGCCATTGCAAGTTGATCTTGGCTCTTTGACGTGACTAGTAGTCTTGGATATTTGATAGCTTTCTTGCTTTCAGTCATGACAAGATGTCCCAGACTCATCTTACACATTTCTTGTTCCATTGTTTTTTTTCAAAGTGTAATTTTTCTTTATTTGCTTGTTTTAAAATACTAATCATTTAATTTTGAACAGGTATTATATCTACATGGTTCAAAAGTAGTAAAATATAAAAAGATAATAAAGTCTCTCCTATCCTCATTCCCAGTCACTCAATTCTACCACATTGGAAAACGCTATTGTTTGTTTCCCGTGTACCCGACCAGAAATTGGTTTTTTTGTTTTTAAATTGAAGTATAATAGATATACAATCTTAATGAAGGTTTCACATGAACAACATTGTGGTTTCAGCACTGACCCATATTATCAAGTCCTCATCCCTGCCCCCTCTGTCCATTGCAGTCACTATCAGCATAGTAAGATGCTATAGAGTCCTACTTGTCTTCTCTGTGCTGCTGTACTGCCTTCCCCATGACCTACCTATATTGTCATTGCTAATTATAGTGCCCCTTAATGCCCTTCTCCCTCCCCACCCACCGTCCCCAACCCCTCCCCTTTGGTAACTGCTAGTCCCTACTTGGAGTCTGTGAGTCAGCTGCTGTTTTGTTCTTTCAGTTGTGCTTTGTTGTTATACTCCACAAATGAATGAAATCATTTGGTACTTGTCTTTCTCCACCTGGCTTATTTCGCTGAGCATAATACCCTCCAGGTTTATCCATGTTGTTGCAAATGATAGCATTTGTTTTCTTTTTATGGCTGAATAATATTCCACTGTGTATATGTACCACACCTTCTTTATCCATTCATCTACTGATGGACACTTAGGTTGCTTCCATATCTTGGCTATTGTAAATAGTGCTGTGATAAATATAGAGGTGCATATGTCTCTTTGAATCTGAAAACTTATTTTCTTTAGGTAAATTCCTAGGAGTGGAATTCCTGGGTCAAATGGTATTTCTATTTTTAGTTTTTTGTGGAACCTCCATATTGCTTTCCACAATGGTAGAATTAGTTTACATTCCACCAGCAGTGTAGGACGGTTCCCCTTTCTCCACATCCTTGCCAGCATTTGTTGTTCCTTGTCTTTTGGATGTTGGCCATCCTAAATGGCATGAGGTGATATCTCATTGTGGTTTTAATTTTCATTTCCCTGATAATTAGCAATGTGGAGCATCTTTTCATGTGCCTGTTGGACATCTGAATTTCTTCTTTGGAAAAATGTTCAGATCCTCTGCCCATTTTTTAATTGGGTTATTTGTTTTTTGGGTGTTGAGGCTTGTGAGCTCTTTATATATTTTGGATGTTAACCACTTACCGGATTAAGTTGTTTATGAATATATTCTCCCATACTGTAGGATGCCTTTTTGTTCTGCTCAAGTCTTTTGTTAATACAGGAAGTGCTGCAATGAATAGCCTTGGGGGTATGTCATTTTTCATTTTTGCCTGTGTATCTGTCTGGAGGATAGATTCTTAGAAGTGGAGTTGCTGGGCCAAAAGTTAAATGCCTATGTAATTTTGCCAGGTATTGCAGAATTTCTGTCCTTAGGAATGTACCACTTTAGTTCCTACCAGCAATGTAGGACAGTGTGTGTTTCTTCAAAACCTTGCCACATAATGTGTTCTAAATTTTCTGGGTTTTAGCCAGTTGATAAATGAGAAGTGATATTTCAGTATAGTTTTACTTTTCTCTTATGAGCTTTGTTGATTATATTTTCATGCTTAAGATCCATTTGCATTTCCTCTTCTGTTCGTATCTTTTGCTCATGTAGTGCTTCATACTGTTTGTTCACTTTAGAATATACTTAAAGAATATGTCATTAAATAACATTCAACATAATTTAGTGGCTGCAAATACTCCATAATTCATTCATTCAACAACTACTTATTTTGAATAGCTACTATGTGTCAGACAGGACTTGCTCCAGGAGGGTGAATACAGCAATGAATAGAACAGAGCAACATCCCTGTCCTTAAGGGGATTTTATTGTAATTGGTGGAGAGACAAGAGTAGTAAAATAAATAATATGGGTACATGTAATATGTTAGATACAGGTAGACTATAATTTACTCGTCTAATTCCCTGTTATTGAAAATATTTTTCAAATTTTTCACTATTATAAGTAGTACACTGTTGAATACTTTGTTATTATTAAATACATTTTGACCCTTTTTAACTTGTTTCTTAGTAGCTACATTAACTTTAGTTTTGAAGTCTGTTACTGCTTGTATTCGTGTTTTTAACATTTTATTATGGTTTTATAACTGTAACCCTCCTTTTTGCATTATGTTTTCAGTAGGTGTCCTGGAATTAACAATATACATCCTTAATTCTTCACAATCTGCTTAGAATTAATATTGAACTACTTCACATAACATGTAAGAACCTTGCAACTGTAAGGGTCCTTTTACAGTCCTCCTCCCCTTTAAGCTTTATGCAGTAGTTTTAATGTTTATTATATCTACATAAGTTATAAATCTCATAATATGATTTTATAAAATTGCTTTAGATAGTTTTATTTATATATATATATATATGTATTTAAGTAATTAAGAGGAAAAAATTAGTATTTTATATTTATCCTTTTTGATGTTCTTCATTCTTTCCTAAAGATCCAAATAGCCAGCTGCTATTATTTCCCTTCAACTTGAAGAACTTCCTTTAGCATTGCTGGCAGTCAGTTATCTTCATTTTCGTCTATCTGAAAATGTCTTCACTTATTAATTTTCATTTTTTTTTGTACCAGTGAATTCTTATGTAATGAATAAATTTTTAAAGATATTCCCATTCTAGAGTTTTAAACATGTAAGCAAAACTGAGTAATTTTCTTTTTGCTATTATTAATGTACAATTACATGAGCAATATTATGGTTACTAGACTCCCCCTATTATCAAGTCGCCACCACATACCCCATTACAGTCAATGTCCATCAGCATAGTAAGATGCTATAGAAGCACTATTTGTCTTCTTTGTGTTATACTACCTTCCCTGTGCCCCTCCCCCACTACATTATGTGTGCTAATCTTAATGCCCCCTTTTCCCCCTTATTCCTCCCTTCCCACCCATCCTCCCCAGTCCCTTTCCCTTTGGTAACTGTTAATCCATTCTTGGGTTCTGTGAGTCTGCTGCTGTCTCATTCCTTCAGTTTTTCCTTTGTTCTTATACTCCACAGATGAGTGAAATCATTTGATACTTGTCTTTTTCCGCCTGGCTTATTTCACTGAGCATAATACCCTCTAGCTCCATCCATGTTGTTGCAAATGGTAGGATTTGTTTTCTTCTTAAGGCTGAATAATATTCCATTGTGTATATGTACCACATCTTCTTTATCCATTCATCTACTGATGGACACTTAGGTTGCTTTCATTTCTTGGCTATTGTAAATAGTGCTGCGATAAACATAGGGGTGCATCTGTCTTTTTCAAACTGGGCTGCTGCATTCTTAGGGTAAATTCCTAGGAGTGGAATTCCTGGGTCAAATGGTATTTCTATTTTGAGTTTTTTGAGGAGCCTCCATACTGCTTTCCACAATGGTTGAACTAATTTGCATTCCCACCAGCAGTGTAGGAGGGTTCCCCTTTCTCCACATCCTCACCAAGATTTGTTGTTGTTTGTGTTTTGGATGTTGGCCATCGTAACTGGTGTGAGGTGATATCTCATTGTGGTTTTAATTTGCATTTCCCTGATGATTAAGCGATGTGGAGCATCTTTTCATGTGGCTGTTGGCCATCTGAATTTCTTCTTTGGAGAAGTGTCTGTTCAGATCCTCTACCCATTTTTTAATTGGATTATTTGCTTTTTGTTTGTTGAGGTGCGTGAGCTCTTTATATAATTTGGATGTCAACCCCTTATCAGATATGTCATTTATGAATATATTCTCCTATACTGTAGGATGTCTTTTTATTCTATTGATGGTGTCCTTTGCTGTACAGAAGCTTTTTACTTTGATATAGTCCCACTTGTTCATTTTGCTTTTGTTTCCTTTGCTTGGGGAGATATGTTCATGAAGAAGTTACTCATATTTATGTCCAAGAGAATTTTGCCTCTGTTTTTTTCTATGAGTTTTATGGTTTCATGACTTACATTCAGGTCTTTGATCCATTTTGAGTTTACTTTTGTGTATGGAGTAAGACAGTAATCCAGTTTCATTCTTTTACATGTAGCTGTCCAGTTTTTCCAACACCAGCTGTTGAGGAGGCTGTCATTTCCCCACTGTATATCCATGGCTCCTTTATCATATATTAATTGACCATATATGCTTGGGTTTATATCTGGACTCTCTAGTCTGTTCTATTGGTCTATGGGTCTGTTCTTCTGCCAGTACCAAATTGTCTTGATTACTGTGGCTTTGTGGTAGAGCTTGAAGTCAGGGAGCATAATTCCCTCCACTTTATTCTTCCTTCTCAGAATTGCTTTGGCTATTCGGGGTCTTTTGTGGTTCCATATGAATTTTAGAACTATTTGCTTTAGTTCATTGAAGAATGCTGTTGATATTTTGATAGGGATTGCATTGAATCTGCAGATTGCTTTAGGCAGGATGGCCATTTTGACAATTTTAATTCTTCCTATCCGTGAGCACAGGATGTGTTTCCATTTATTGATATCATCTTTAATTTCTCTCATGCGTGTCTTGTAGTTTTCAGAGTATAAGTCTTTCACTTCCTTGGTTAGGTTTATTCCTAGGTATTTTATTCTTTTTGATGCAGTTGTGAATGGAATTGTTTTCCTGATTTCTCTTTCGGCTAGTTCACTGTTAGTGTATAGAAATGCAACAGATTTCTGTGTATTAATTTTGTATCCCGCAGCTTTACTGAATTTGGATATTAGATCTAGTAGTTTTGGAAATAATATTCATTTTTGAAGGTTATTTTTATTGGATATAGAATGCTGAGCTGGCAGGGTTATTTTTTTTTTTCTGTCAGTACTTTAAAGATGTTTTTGTACTGCTTTTGGCATTCATTGTGATGGTAAGCCCACAGTCATTCATAGAATCAGCTCATTTTATGTAATGTGTCATATTTTTCTGGCTGCTTTCAAGATTTTCTCTCTATCTCTGGTTTTTAGCAATTTACTGTATGATATGTATGATTTCCTTTTTATTTTTCCTGATACTTAGAGGTTAGACATGGCTGGAGATACGAAATTGGGAGTTGTTAGCTTATAGATGTTTCTTTAAAGACATAGGCCTAGATAAGATCATCGAGGAAGAGAGTGCACAGTTCAGGACAAGCCCTGGAGAATTGAGATATCTGGTAAAGGAAAAGGAGGCAGTAGAGGAGACAATATAGAGATGGCCATTTGAGGTAGGAGGAAAAGCCTGAAAGGGTAGTGTGCCAGGAGCCAGGAAGAAGACTGTTTCGAGGAAGGAATCAGGAACCGTGTCTACTGCAGGGAATGTAGAAGTGCTATTTCACCAGTAGAGGGCAGAAAAGCCCACTTTTCGAAAGTTTGGGAAATTTGAGACTAGATATTTGGGGGGAAGGGGTTATTAAATTAATCCCTTTGAACCCAATGTCTGTATTTTGTGATCTGCCTCACTAGAATATAAGTTCCTTGAGGGAAGGGACTATGTTTTGTTCAGTGCTTCATCCTTAGTATCTAGACCAGTTTGAGTGAATCTTCAGTGGTACATGTTCAGCTTTTTACTTTTCTATTCTGGCTATAATTTAAACCCAGTAAGATGACTAAGACATGGTCTCTGCCCTCAGAACATGTGGGGAATAGAAGCAAACTAGTTGAGGTATGACGTGTTAGGCACACTGTTCTAACTACATCCAAGTGCTATGGGAAGGCAGGAAACGTGGTCTCAAATTCTTCGTAGGCTGTGGTGGTACAACTGGGGAAGCCTTTCCAGAGGTTAGGCATCTGAGCCAGGCCTGAGAAGATGAGCAGGAGTGGGCAAGGCATTTCACAAAGAGAGAAGCACAATTTCTTTTCCATGTATGTAATCTCCTTTTCTTTCTTCAAAAGGATTGGGCTTAAGTTCACTACAGATGACAAAAAGTGATGTCCTGCTGGCTACTTTAAAATCGAACCTGTCTGCTTTGGAGGACAAATTGCTGAAGGATCCTCACTGGAATGAATTGAAACTCCTGAGGGATGAAATTGCTAATAAGGCAGAATGGCCATCAAACTCTGTAGATGTCACCTGGAGTTTTACCTCTCAAACCTTACTGTTGCTGTTGTGCTTGAAGGAAACCATGATCCACCTTGTGGCTGATTTCAGTCCAGGTAAACCCAACCTGAGGACTCCTGAAGCTGCCCCTGCCCTGAGCCCAGATACACTTAGTGTCTCACAGCAGAAGACTGTCCAGTCAGTTTTGCAGTTTGTGGTCACCTTGGGTATCTGCCCCTATCTCATGCCTGGTGTTGGAGTCCCTCTGAGATGCAGGACTGAGTTTGGTGCTGCTGTTCAGGACGTCGTGCGTCTTGATGCTGTCCCCGATGCAGCCCAGAGACTGTACACCAGCTGCAGAGTCCTCCTCAATATTGCACAGCATGCATCTCTGGGGAGCTTGATTTTCTGCCGCCATTTGGGGGATATTGCAGCAGGTCTGTGCCAGCTGGGATTCTGCCCAACCAAGAGAAAATCACTAAAACCCGAGGAAGAGGTAAATGTACATTTTGTGTCTTTGTGTGTGTCTGTGTGACCATGTATATGTATTTGTATGTGGGTGTTATAAAAGACAACTCTTAGTTCTTTGGAAAAGGGCTGATGGGAAGACCTAGGATTCCTCTTTAATGCCAAAGCATATCTTGTATATCTTGTGGATAAATAAGTCTTTTTAGGGGGGTAGAGCTTTTGTTTATTAGATGTTAGTCCATTGCATAACTGGAGAGTCCATTTCATCTGTTTCTTCTTGTCATTTTTTGGAACAGTTATTGCAAGCTTTTTCTTTGAGCTTCTGTTTCCTCTTCGGTAAAATGTCTATAATAATAACTGCTTGGAAGGTGGTTGTAAGGATTAAGGATACTGTGTGGAAAGTACCTAGCCAAGTCCCCAGGAGTGCTCACCAAAAAGTAATGACTACTAATATTAGTACTGAACTGTTCATAACTCACTAAGTTCTTGGGAGGATTGGATGAAATAAAGTATGTAAAGCCCAGGGTATGTGCATAGCTCAGTCAGTGTTCATTGGTATTATTAGTTGTTAGGGGTACGTGCCTGCTTTTTGCTGACAGTCAGTAAGGATTTGAGTACCTGGACTATAAAGGTGCTGTGGAGGTTACGTAAGTGTCCGACATGGTCCTTTTCCCAAAGAGCTCACACTCTCATTTGTGAGACAAGACTCACAAGTATAACATGGCAGGGACCTACACTCCTTCATAAGAGGACCACCAGCGTCAGCACAGGAACCTAGCCAGGAGAGCTGTTAAGACATAAATGTATTGAGAGTCATATGCACGGTAGTTCATTAGCCATTGCAGCCAGATCTCATAAAGCCTACCCACCTCATTTCTTCTATGTCACCCTCCAACTTGTTCTTTTTCTGTTCCCTTTTCTTGCATATGTTCACAGACATTTGCCTAAAAGCCATCATTATCCTAGTAGTGACATGAAATCATGAATGTCCCCAGTGCCTTATGTAATGTGGAGTGGAGCCCTATGCTCTTTGCTACAGGGTATGAGCCTTGACAGTTCTACCAGTGCCTACTGCCTGCTCTTCCCTGAGACAAGGGGATCTGGACTGATAGGGGGATACTATTACTGGGGCCAAGCAGTGCCCCAGGGGTCTAATGCAGGAGAGAAAAGGGAAACACAGGAAGGACCATGCAGGAAAGCAGGAGAAAAAATGGACAGAAGGGAGCACAATGGGTGGACTTACGAAGCTGGACAAGCCCTAGGAATGAATAGCTGCTGCTCTGAGCCGTGCCTGTACTCAGCTTGCCAAAGGGTTTGGGGCAGGACCCTGACTGTACCGAGCTATCAAAGGGGGACAGTACTGCTGAGGTCCAAGAGGCCCAATCAATAGCACCTCTCTTTGCTGCCCGAGTTGTGATGGAATTAAAAGATAGCTAACAGAGTAAGAGATAAAAAGTCAAAATGTTACTCTATTACTCAGAAGTACAGAGTTGGAGCATATAGCTTATAGATGGAGACAAATGGGCTTCCTACCAGTGCATTCCAAAATTAGACTCACTTACGACTCACCCAGTTTTAGGACTGCTGGAAAACTGCAGTGCCTTCTGCCCCATGGTACGGGATATGCCTCTGTAGAATCTATAGCAAGGAAGAGCAGAACACAATGTGCACTTGCTCCCAAGACAGAAGAGCTGAGCTGTGTATACCAGAACTCACCAATAAGGGGGTTTATTTCACACCTACTAATAAGATAAGTCAATAAGATCTGCCCAGAAGTGAGCGAGGGGATGGAGAGAGGGCCTGGGGTGTTTCAGTGTTAGGGCTTCCTCCAAGTGGAAGGAAATCAAGAGGGGGAAGAAGCTGTCTTCCTCTCCTCACACAAGTACCATTGTACAGTGTTGTAAAAGATTACCTTCTCTCTTGCCTGCCTGGTTTGTATTCTGCTGAAGCCAAGTACATGTTTCTTGTAGGTGTTAACTGAAGAGGAAAGAGCCCTGTCTAGGGAGGCCTTGAGAGACATCTTGGATCAAGTGTATCAGCCATTAGCAGTCCGAGAATTACTTATACTCCAGGGAGGACCAGCCCAGGTATTCAGGTCTGGGGACTCTTGAGGGACAATCACTAATGGAATGTGTGATGTGCTGTCTTCTCTTGGGAAATTGGATAATGTAGTTGAGTCTTATTTTATCCTTTAGATTACTAAGTAGTATTTGAAAACTAAGTTACACTGACTCTTTGGATAATTTAAAAGAACTTTTCTTGTAATGAAAGAAATGGAAGAATACCCGAAGAATATTGCAGTTTTATTGAAAATATATTTTGTTTTTTCTGAAACTGGATCTTTTTTTTAAACTTTTTTTTTGGATTTTTAAAATTAAGGTATTATTGATATACACTCTTATGAAGGTTTCAAATGAAAAAACATGTGGTTACTACATTTACCAATATCATCAAGTCCCCACCCATACCCCAAACCAGTCACTGTCCATCAGTGTAGTAAGATGCCACAGATTCACTGTTTCCTTCTCTGTGCTACACTGTTTTCCCCTTGAATCCCCACACCATCTGCACTAAACATAATACCCTTCAATCCCCTTCAACCCTCTCCACCTGCCCTCCCAAACCCCTCCCCTTTGATAACCACTAGCTCCTTCTTGGAGTCTCTGAGTCTGCTGCTATTTTGTTCCTTCAGATTTGCTTTGTTGTTATACTCCACAAATGAGGGAAATCATTTGGCACTGGTCTTTCTCTGCCTGGCTTATTTCACTGAGCATAATATCCTCCAGTTCCATCCATGTTGTTGCAAATGGCAGGATTTGTTTCTTTCTTATGGCTGAATAGTATTCCATTGTGTATATATACGACATCTTCTTTATCCATTCATCAACTGATGGACACTTAGGTTGCTTCCCTATCTTGGCTATTGTAAAAAGTGCTGTAATAAACATAGGGGTGCATATGTCTTTTTGAATCTGAGAAGTTGTATTCTTTGGGTAAATACCAAGGAGTGGGATTTCTGGGTCAAATGGTCTTTGTATTTTTAGTTTTTTGAGGAACCTCCATATTGCTTTCCACAATGGTTGAACTAGCTTACATTCCCACCAGCAGTGTAGGAGGGTTCCCCTTTTCTCTGCATCCTCACCGGCATTTGTTGTTCTTAGTCTTTTGGATGCTGGCCATCCTTACTGGTGTGAGGTGATATCTCATTGTGGTTTTAATTTGCATTTCCCTTATAACTAGTGATGTGGAGCATCTTTTCATGTGTCTGTTGGCCATCTGAATTTCTTCTTTGGAGAACTGTCTCATCATATCATCTGCCCATTTTTTAATTGGGTTATTTGCTTTTTGGGTGAAGACGCGTGTAAGTTCTTTATACATTTTGGATGTTAACCCCTTGTCAGATATGTCATTTACAAATATATTCTCCCATACTGTTGGATGCCTTTTTGTTCTGCTGATGGTGTCCTTTGCTGTACAGAAACTTTTTAGTTTGATGTAGTCCCATGAGTTCATTTTTGCTTTTGTTTACCTTACTCGAGGAGATGCATTCAGGAAGAAGTCGTTCATGCTTATATTCAGGAGATTTTTGCCTATGCTGTTTTCTAAGAGTTTTATGATTTTATGACCTACATTCAGGTCCTTGAACCATTTCGAGTTTACTTTTGTGTATGGGGTTAAACAATAATCCAGTTTCATTCTCTTGCATGTAGCTGTCCAGTTTTGCCAACACCAGCAGTTGAAGAGTCTGTCATTTCCCCACTGTATGTCCATGGCCCCTTTGTCATATATTAATTGACCATACATGCTTGGGTTTATATCAGGGCTCTCTAGTCTGTTACATTGGTCTGTGGGTTTGTTCTTGTGCCAGTACCAAATTGTCTTGTGTACTGTGGCTTTGTAGTAAAGCTTGAAGTTGGGAGCATAATCCCCCCAGCTTTCTTCTTCCTTCTCAGGATTGCTTTGGCTATTCGTGGTGTTTTGTGGTTCCTAGTTCATTGAAGAATGCTTTTGGTATTTTGATAGGAATTGCATTGAATCTGTAGATTGCTTTATGCAGGATGGCCATTTTGACAATTTTAATTCTTCCTATCCACGAGCACGGGATGTGTTTCCATTTATTGGTATCTTCTTTAATTTCTCTCATGAGTGTCTTGTAGTTCTCGGAGTATAGGTCTTTCACTTCCTTGGTTAAGTTTACTCCTAGGTATTTTATTCTTTTTGATGCAACTTTGAATGGAATTGTCTTCCTGATTGCTCTCTCTGCTAGGTCATTGTTAGTGTACAGGAATGCCATAGATTTCTGCACATTAATTTTGTATCCCGCAACTTTGCTAAATTCAGATATTAGATCTAGTAGTTTTGGAGTAGATTCCATAGGGTTTTTTTATGTACAATATCATGTCATCTGCAAACAGGGACAGTTTAACTTCTTCCCTGCCAATCTGGATGCCTTTTATTTCTTTGTGTTGTCTGATTGCTGTGGCTAGGACCTCCAGTACTATGTTGAATAACAGTGGAGAGAGTGGGCATCCCTTTCTTGTTCCCGATCTTAGATGAAAAGCTTTCAGCTTCTCGCTGTTAAGTATGATGTTAGCTGTGGGTTTGTCATATATAGCCTCTTTGATGTTGAGGTATTTGCCCTCTATACCCATTTTGTTGAGAGTTTTTATCATGAATGGATGTTGAATTTTGTCAAATTCTTTTTCAGCATCCATGAAGATGATCATATGGTTTTTGTCCTTCTTTTTGTTGATGTGGTAGATGATGTTGATGGATCTTTGAATGTTGTACCATCCTTGCATCCCTGGAATAAATCCTACTTGATCATGATGGATGATCCTTTTGATGTATTTTTGAATTCGGTTTGCTAATATTTTGTTGAGTAATTTTTGCATCTATGTTCATCAAGGATACTGGTCTGTAGTTTTCTTTTTTTGTGGTGTCTTTGTCCGATTTTGGTATTAGAGTGATGCTGGCCTCACAGAATGAGTTTGGAAGTATTCCCTCTTCTTCTACTCCTTGGAAAACTTTAAGGAGGATGGGTATTAGGTCTTCACTAAATGTTTGATAAAATTCAGCGGTGAAGCCATCTGGGCCAGAGGTTTTGTTCTTAGGTAGGTTTTTGATTACCAGTTCTATTTTGTTGCTGGTAATTAGTCTGTTCAGATTTTCTGTGTCTTTCTGGGTCAGCCTTGGAAGGTTGTATTTTTCTAGAAAGTTGTCCATTTCTTCTAGGTTATCCAGTTTGTTACCATATAATTTTTCATAGTATTCTCTGATAATTCTTTGTATTTCTGTGGTGTCCATAGTGATTTTTCTTTTCTCATTTCTCATTCTGTTTATGTGAGTAGACTCTCTTTTTTTCTTGATAAGTTTGGCTAGGGGTTTATCTATTTTGTTTATTTTCTCTAAGAACGAGCTCTTGCTTTCATTGATTCTATTGTTTTATTCTTCTCGATTTTATTTATTTCTGCTCTAATCTTTATTATGTCCCTCCTTTAACTGACTTTAGGCCTCATTTGTTCTTCTTTCTCTAGTTTCGTTAATTGTGAGTTTAGAGTGCTCAGATGGGATTGTTCTTTACTGAGGCAGGCCTGTATTGCAATATACTTTTCTCTTAGCATGACCTTGGCTGCATCCCACAGATTTTGCGGTGTTGAATTATTGTTGTCATTTGTCTCCATATATTGCTTGATCTCTGTTTTTATTTGTTCATTGATCCATTGGTTATTTAGGAGCATGTTGTGAAGTCTCTATGTGTTTGTGGGATTTTTCATTTTCTTTGTGTAATTTATTTCTAGTTGCATACCTTTGTGGTCTGAGAAACTGGTTGGTACAATTTCAATCTTTTTGAATATATCGAGGCTCTTTTTGTGGCCTACTATATGATCTATTCTTGAAAATGTTCCATGTGCACTTGAGAAGATTGTGTATTCTGCTGCTTTTGGGTGTAGATTTCTGTAGATGTCTGTTAAGTCCATCTGTTCTTTTGTGTTGTTCAGTGCCTTTGTCTCCTTACTTATTTTCTGTCTGGTTGATCTGTCCTTTGGAGTGAGTGGAGTGTTGAAGTCTCCTAGAATGAATGCATTGCATTCTATTTCTCCTTTTAAGTCTGTTAGTATTTGTTTCACATATGTAGGTGCTCCTGTGTTGGGTGCATAAATATTTATAATGGTTGTATCCTTGTTGGATTGAACCTTTTATCATTATGTAATGTCCTTCTTTGTCTCTTGTGACTTTCTTTGTTTTGAAGTCTATATTGTGTGATACAAGTAACTTCAACTCCTGGTTTTTCTCACTATTAGTTGCATGAAATATCTTTTTCCATCCCTTCACTTTTAGTCTGTGTATGTCTTTGGGTTTAACGTGAGTCTCTTGTAGGCAGCATATAGATGAGTCCTGTTTTTTTATCCATTCAGTGACTCTGTGTCCTTTGATTGGTGCATTCAGTCCATTTACATTTAGGGTGATTATAGATAGGTATGTACTTATTAGCATTGCAGGCTTTAGATTCGTGGTTACCAAAGATTCAAGGTTAACTTCCTTACTAAGAGTTTAACTTAACTCACTTAATATGCTATTACAAACACAACTAAAGGTTTTTTTTTTCTTTCTCCTTTTTCTTCCTCCTCCATTCTTTATATATTAGGTATCATATTCTGTAGTCTTTGTCTATCCCTTGAGCCTTTGGAGATAGTTATTTTAATTTTTGCATTTTCTTAGTAATTAGCTGTTCTACCTTCTTTACTGTGGTTTCATTACCTCTGGTGACAGCTATTAAACCTTAGGAACACTTCCATCTATAGCAGTCCCTCCAAAATACACTGTAGCGATGGTTTGTGGGAGGTAAATTCTCTCAGCTTTTGCTTATCTGGAAATAGTTTAATCCCTCCTTCAAATTTATATGATAATCTTGCTCAGTAAAGTATTCTTGGTTCTCGGCCCTTCTGTTTCATTGCATTAAATACATCAGGCCACTCCCTTCTGGTCTGTGAGGTTTCTGTTGAGAAATCTGATGATAGCCTGATGGATTTTCCTTTGTATGTTATCTTATTTCTCTCTCTGGTTGCTTTTAATAGTCTGTCCTTATCCTTGATCTTTGCCATTTTAATTACTATATGTCTTGGTGTTGTGTTGTCTTCCTTGGGTCCTTTGTGTTGGGAGATCTGTGCATCTCCATGGCCTGAGAGTCTATCTCCTTCCCCAGACTGGGGAAGTTTTCAGCAATTACCTCCTCAAGGACACTTTCTATCCCTTTTTCTCTGTCTTCTTCTTCTTGTACCCCTATAATACGAATATTGTTCCGTTTGGATTGGTCACACAGTTCTCTCAATATTCTTTCATTCTTAGAGATCCTTTTTTCTCTTTGTGCCTCAGCTTCTTTGTATTCCTCTTCTCTAGTTTCTATTTCATTTATCGTCTTCTCCACCATTTCCAATCTGCTTTTAACACTGTCCTTTGTGCTCTTCAACAATTGGATCTCTGACTGTAATTCATTCCTGAGTTCTTGATTATCTTTCCATACCTCCATGAGCATGTTAATTATTTTTATTTTGAACTCCCATTCAGGAAGAGTCATGAGGTCCATGTCATGTAAATCTTTCTCAGGTTTGGTAGTAATAATTTTACTCTGAACCAGGTTCCTTTGGCATTTCATATTTGTATATGGTGCTCTCTAGTGCCCAGAAGCTCTACTCCCTGGAGCTGCTCAGCCCCTGAAGCAATGTTGGGAGTTGCAGGGGTGTGGTATTGGTGCCTGGGGGGAGGAAAGAGCTGTTTCCTCCTATCCGGCTGCTATTCCCGTCTACACTGCGTGAACCAGTGGACTGAGTACACAGTTATAAGCCTCTGTGCTTTGTGTTTGTAGTTGCTATAGACAAATCTTCCCTCTGGCTGGGCTAATGCCAGTGTAGGCTTTGCTTGTTTGTGAGCCAGGTGGGGTTGGCCGGGAGAAAGGCGCAGTAGGCTGCATATCATGTAGGGGGTCCTTGGAGCTGTGTAGCCAGCCACGGAGCTGGAGCACCTGAAGATCATCTAAGGAGGAAGATTTCTTTTTCCTCCTTAAATATAAGAGTCTATATGGCAAAGCTCCCAACCTGCTGGGCAGAGTGCACCCGGACAATTTTGTCTACCTGTCCTCTCTCCTGAGCAGTAAGCTCTGTGCAATACTTGCCCCTTTAGCAGCCCTCTTTTTTTTTAATATAATTTATTTTATTATCATTAATCTACAATTACAAGTGCAATATTATGGTTATTAAACTACCCCTTCATCAGGTCCCCCCCACCCACCCCATTACAGTCACTGTCCATCAGCGTAGTGAGACGCTATAGAACCACTACTTGTCTTCTCTGAGTTGTACAGCCCTCCCTATGCCCCCCCAACATTACAACTGCTAATCGTAATGCCCCTTTTTCCCTCTTATCCCTCCCTTCCCACCCATTTTCCCCAGTCCCTTTCCCTTTGGTAACTATTAGTCCGTTCTTCCGTTCTGTGAGTCTGCTGCTGTTTTGTTCCTTCAGTATTTTTTCTTTGTTCTTATACTGCACATATGAGTGAAATCATTTGATACTTGTCTTTTTCGGCTTGGCTTATTTCACTGAGCATAATACCCTCTAGCTCCATCCATGTTGTTGCAAATGGTAGGATTTGTTTTCTTCTTATGGCTGAATAATATTCCATTGTGTATGTGTACCACATCTTCTTTATCCATTCATCTACTGATGGACACTTAGGTTGCTTCCATTTCTTGGCTATTGTAAATAGTGCTGCAATAAACATAGGAGTGCATAGCAGCCCTCTTGCTAAGGGATTCCTTGTTAGGAAGTCTCTGAGACTGCCCACCTTTCTTTTGTGGCAGAGCAGCCGGATATGGATCCCTGCTTTCCACTAGCGGCTGGAATCTCAGTCTCTCCAGGAATTCTGCCTGTCTTAGCTTTCCAACCCTGGAATCATGAGAGTATCATGCAAGCATCATGAAATGTAGGTTTGTGCTCCCAGAGCAGATCTCCGGAGTTAGGTATGAGCAGTCCCAGGCCTCCACTCCCTCCCTGCTCAGTTTCTCTTCCTCCTGCCAGTGAGCCAGGGTGGGGTAAGGGCTTGGGTCCCACCAGGCCACAGCTTTGGTACATTACCCTGTTTTGTGAGGTCTGCTCTTTTCTCCAGGTGTATGCAGTCTGGCACAGTCCTCTTTCCTGTTGCTCTTTCAGGATTAGTTGTATTAATTATATTTTTGTATTTGCAGTTTTAGGAGGAAGCCTGTGTCTCACCTCTCACGCTGTCATCTTTAATCTTTTTTTTTAATATAATTTATTTTATTATCATTAATTTACAATTACATGTGCAATATTACGATTATTAAACTACCCCTTCATCAGGTCCCCCCCACCAACCCCATTACAGTCACTGTCCATCAGCGTAGTGAGATGCTATAGAATCACTACTTGTCTTCTCTGAGTTGTACTGCCCTCCCCGTGCCCCCCCAACATTACATCTGCTAATCGTAATGCCCCTTTTTCCCTCTTATCCCTCCCTTCCCGCCCATTTTCCCCAGTCCCTTTCCCTTTGGTAACTATTAGTCCGTTCTTGGGTTCTGTGAGTCTGCTGCTGTTTTGTTCCTTCAGTTTTTTTCTTTGTTCTTATACTCCACATATGAGTGAAATCATTTGATACTTGTCTTTTTCGGCTTGGCTTATTTCACTGAGCATAATACCCTCTAGCTCCATCCATGTTGTTGCAAATGGTAGGATTTGTTTTCTTCTTATGGCTGAATAATATTCCATTGTGTATATGTACCACATCTTCTTTATCCATTCATCTACTGATGGACACTTAGGTTGCTTCCATTTCTTGGCTATTGTAAATAGTGCTGCGATAAACATAGGGGTGCATCTGTCTTTTTCAAATTGGGCTGCTGCATTCTTAGGGTAAATTCCTAGGAGTGGAATTCCTGGGTCAAATGGTATTTCTATTTTGAGTTTTTTGAGGAACCTCCATACTGCTTTCCACAATGGTTGAACTAATTTGCAGTCCCACCAACAGTGTAGGAGGGTTCCCTTTTCTCCACATCCTCGCCAACATTTGTTGTTGTTTGTGTTTTGGATGTTGGCCATCCTCACTGGTGTGAGGTGATATCTCATTGTGGTTTTAATCTGCATTTCTCTGATGATTAGCGACATGGAGCATCTTTTCATGTGCCTGTTGGCCATCTGGATTTCTTCTTTGGAGAAGTGTCTATTCATGTCCTCTGCCCATTTCTTAATTGGATTCTTTGCTTTCTGTTTGTTAAGGTGCATGAGTTCTTTATATATTTTGGATGTCAACCCTTTATCAGATACGTTTTTTATGAATATATTCTCCCATACTGTAGGATGTCTTTTTGTTCTACTGATGGTGTCCTTTGCTGTACAGAAGCTTTTCAGCTTGATATAGTCCCACTTGTTCATTTTTGCTTTTGTTTCCCTTGCCCAGGGAGATATGTTCATGAAGAAAGTGCTCATGTTTATGTCCAGGAGATTTTTGCCTATGTTTTTTTCTAAGAGTTTTATGGTTTCATGACTTACATTCACGTCTTTGATCCACCTTGAGTTTACCTTTGTGTATGGGGCTAGACAGTAGTCCAGTTTCATTCTCTTACATGTAGCTGTCCAGTTTTTCCAACACCAGCTGCTGAAGAGGCTGTCATCTCCCCATTGTATATCCAAGGCACTTTTATCAAATATTAATTGACTGTATATGTTTGGGTTAATGTTTGGATTTTCTATTCTGTTCCACTGGTCTGTGGGTCTGTTTTTGTGCCAATACCAAATTGTCTTGATTACTGTGGCTTTGTAGTAGAGCTTGAAGTCAGGGAGTGTAATTCCCCCTGTTTTATTCCTCCTTCTCAGGATTGATTTGGCTATTCGGGGTCTTTTGTGGTTCCATATGAATTTTAGAATTATTTGTTCCAGTTCATTGAAGAAAGCTGTTGGTAGTTTGATAGGGATTGCATTGAATCTGTAGATTGCTTTAGGTAGTATAGCCATTTTGACAATATTTATTCTTCCTAGCCAAGAGCATGGGATGCATTTCCATTTGTTCGTGTCCTCTTTAATTTCTCTTAGGAGTGTCTTGTAGTTTTCAGAGTACAGGTCTTTCACTTCCTTCGTTAGGTTTATTCCTAGGTATTTTATTCTTTTTGATGCAATTGTGAATGGAATTGTTTTTCTGATTTCTCTTTCTGTTAGTTCATCATTAGTGTATAGGAAAGCAACAGATTTCTGTGTGTTAATTTTGTATCCTGCAACTTTGCTGAATTCAGATATTAGTTCTAGTAGTTTTGGAATGGAATCTTTAGGGTTTTTTATGTACAGTATCATGTCATCTGCAAATAGTGACAATTTGACTTCTTCTTTACCAATCTGGATGCCTTGTATTTCTTTGTTTTGTCTGATTGCTGTGGCTAGGACCTCCAGTACTGTGTTGAATAACAGTGGATAGAGTGGGCATCCTTGTCTTGTTCCCGATCTTAGATGAAAAGCTTTCATCGTCTCGCCGTTAAGTATGATGTTAGCAGTGGGTTTGTCATATATAGCCTTTATGATGTTGAGGTACTTGCCCTCCATACCCATTTTGTTGAGAGTTTTAATCAGGAATGGATGCTGAATTTTGTCAAATGCTTTTTCAGCATCTATGGAGATGATCATGTGGTTTTTGTTCTTCTTTTTGTTGATGTGGTGGATGATGTTGATGGATTTTCGAATGTTGTACCATCCTTGCATCCCTGGGATGAATCCCACTTGATCATGGTGTATGATCCTCTTGATATATTTTTGAATTCGATTTGCTAATATTTTGTTGAGTATTTTTGCATCTACGTTCATCAGGGATATTGGTCTGTAATTTTCTTTTTTGGTGAGGTCTTTGCCCGGTTTTGGTATTAGAGTGATGCTGGCTTCATAGAATGAGTTTGGAAGTATTCCCTCCTCTTCTATTTTTGGAAAACTTTAAGGAGAATGGGTGTTATTTCTTCTCTATATGTCTGGTAGAATTCAGAGGTGAATCCATCAGGCCCAGTGGTTTTGTTCTTGGGTAGTTTTTTGATTACCAATTCGATTTCGTCACTGGTGATTGGTCTGTTTAGTTTTTCTGTTTCTTGCTTGGTCAGTCTTGGAAGGTTGTATTTTTCTAAGAAGTTGTCCATTTCTTCTATGTTTTCCAGCTTGTTAGCATATAGATTCTCATAATATTCTCTTATGATTCTTTGTATTTCTGTGGGGTCCGTCGTGATTTTTCCTTTCTCATTTCTGATTGTGTTTATGTGTGTAGATTCTCTTTTTCTCTTAATGAGTCTGGCTAGGGGTTTATCTATTTTGTTTATTTTTTCAAAGAACCAGCTCTTGGTTTTATTGATTTTTTCTATTGTTTTATTCTTCTCAATTTTATTTATTTCTTCTCTAATCTTTATTATGTCCCTCCTTCTGGTGACTTTGGGCCTCATTTGTTCTTTTTCCAATTTCAGTAATTGTGTCTTTAGACTATTCATTTGGGAATTTCTTCCTTCTTTAAATAGGCCTGGATTGCAATATACTTTCCTCTTAGAACTGCCTTTGCTGCGTCCCACAGAGGTTATGGCTTTGTGTTGTTGTTGTCATTAGTCTCCATATATTCTTTGATTTCTGTTTTGATTTGGTCGTTAACCCATTGATTAATTAGGAGAGTGTTGTTAAGTCTCCATGTATTTGTGAGCCTTTTTGATTTCTTTCTAAAATTTATTTCTAGTTTTATACCTTGGTGATCTGAGAAGTTGGTTGGTAGGATTTCAATATTTTTGAAATTACTGAGGTTCTTTTTGTGGCCTAGTATGTGGTCTATTCTGGAAAATGTTCCATGTGCACTTGAGAAGAATGTGTATCCTGTTGCTTTTGGGTGTAGAGTTCTGTAGATGTCTGTTAGGTCCATCTGTTCTAGTGTGTTGTTCAGTGCCTCTGTGTCTTTACTTATTTTCTGTCTGGTTGATCTGTCCTCTGGAGTGAGTGGTGTGTTGAAGTCTCCTAAGATGAATGCATTGCTGTCTATTTCCTCCTTTAATTCTGTTAGTATTTGTCTCACATATGCTGGCCCTCCTGTGTTGGGTGCATATATATTTATAATGGTTATATCTTCTTGTTGGACTGACCCCTTTATCATTATGTAATGTCCTTCTTTATCTTTGCTACTTTCTTCGTTTTGAAGTCTATTTTGTCTGATACAAGTACTGCAACACCTGCTTTTTTCTCTTTGTTGTTTGCATGAAATATCTTTTTCCATCCCTTCACTTTTAGTCTGTGTATATCTTTGGATTTGAGGTGAGTTTCTTGTAGGCAGCGTATGGATGGGTCTTGCTTTTTTATCCATTCTGTTACTCTGTGTCTTTTGATTGGTGCATTCAGTCCATTTACATTTAGGGTGATTATTGATAGGTATGTACTTATTGCCCTTGCTGGCTTTAGATTCGTGGTTACCAAGGGTTCAAGGGTTGCTTCTTTACTATCTAACAATCTAACTTAACTTTCTTGTTAAGTTATTGTAAACACAGTCTGATGTTTCTTTATTTCTCTCCCTTCTTATTCCTCCTCCTCCATTCTTTCTATAATAGGTGTTTTATTCTTTGCCTTTAGTTGGTATTTGGATGGTCTGCTTTCTTTGCTATGATTTTTTTTTCTCTGGTGACATCTTTTTAGCCTTAGGTGTGCTTCCCTTTAGAGCAGTCCATTTAAGATATCCTGTAGTGGTGATTTATGAGAGGTAAACTCTCTTAACTTTCGTTTATCTGGAAATTGTTTAATCCCTCCATCACATTTAAATGATTATCATGCTGGATACAATATTCTTGGTTCGAGGCCCTTCTGTTTCACAATGTTAAATATATCATGCCATTCTCTTTTGGCCTGTAAGGTTTCTGTTGAGAAGTCTGATGATAGTCTGATGGGTTTTCCTTTGTAGGTGATCTTTTTTCTCTCTCTAGCTGCCTTTAATACCCTGTCTTTATCTTTGATCTTTGCCATCTTAATTATTATGTGTCTTGGTGTTGTCTTCCTTGGGTCCCTTGTGTTGGGAGATCTATGAGCTTCGGTGGACTGCGAGACTACTTCCTTCCCCAGCGAGGGAAAGTTTTCAGCAATTATTTCTTCAAAGACACTTTCTGTCCCTTTTTCTCTCTCTTCTTCCTCTGGTACTCCTATAATGCGAATATTGTTCCGTTTGGATTGGTCACACAGTTCTCTTAATATTCTTTCATTCCTAGAAATCCTTTTATCTCTCTCTGCCTCAGCTGCTCTGTACTCCTGTTCTCTGTTTTCTATTCCATTAACAGTCTCTTGCATCTCATCCATTCTGCTGTTAAGCCCGTCGATCGCTTGTCTGATTTCTGTATTGTCTTTCCTCAGTTCCCTCACTTCCTCCCTCAGCTCTTGCACATTTCTCTGTAGCTCCATCAGCATGGTTATGACTTTTATTCTGAATTCTTTTTCAGGGAGGCTGTGCATTTCCATCCCTTCAGACTCCCTCTCTGGGGTTGTCTGGTTGATTTTGGTCTGAACCATATTCCTCTGTCTTTTTATGGCTGTATAATTTGGTCACTGATAGTTGCCACGTATGTCAGCTGGGCTCTTTAGGACCGCCTCTTGGGGTGCCGAGTCCTCTCGGGTGTAGCTGCACGCTGTGCGCTTTCCTGTGTATTCTCGTCTCTCTTTTAGGAATAGATGTATTTTCTGTGTTTTCGTAGATAAATATAGTGTTGGGAGGAGATTTCTGCCGCCCTGCTCACACCGCCATCTTCCCGGAAGTCTTCATCTTTAATCTTTTTTAAACTTGTTTTAAAATTTTTTGACCTCATATTCTTTTTGGCAGTAGTTTTTGAATATTTTATTCTTTGAATGGAGTATTTGAAGTCAAGAAATTAAAATCAGAAATCTTATTGAAACTATGTTTAGCTTCTTTGTCTCAAAAACATAATAGTATATATTCTAGTAGGCATAAGATAGTCTCTTTTTTTCCTTAAAAATTATTATTTTTCTGAAATTTTTTACTTTGATGATATAGAGATAATTATCTATTTGATTTTAGTACCTAAATTTTAGTTATGAATCTGGATGAGTAGAGCAATTGTTACAGGAAACTGGCTCTAGGTCAGGAGCAAGGACCAGCTAAAGCTGGATACAAAGATATCTCCTAGGTGAAGTCATCCTCAACTCACCTCTAGGATATTACTGTAGCCTCCCACTGGGCCCCTCTGGCCACACACTCTGCTCCTCTGAGTGAGCCCATGGTTTGGCCAGATTAAACCAAATACATTATAAGAGTGTGGTGCTAAGCAGAAGCTCTGAAGTTAGGCACAGGATTCAACCCCAACATGTAGCTGTATGAATTAGTAAATGTTTCAATCCCTCAGTTTCCTTACCCATAAAATGGGCATAATAACAATACCTTCCTTGTAAGTCTCTCTTGAGATTGTGGGAGGTACTTAGCACAGTGTCTGGAATATCATAGCCCCCTCAATAAATGGTAATTATTAATCCTTCTCAAAGAGAGAAGATAGGAAAAATCAGATTAAATGCCTCTGCCACTAATTTTTATGCTCACATATTTAAACACAGTGATTGACAGCAACATAGTGCACATTCTAGGCCCCAAATAAGGGACCGCAAGTCTGTTTTGTTCATGGCAGCTCCACAGAGCTCTCCAAAATTAGCCCTTGAAGAAATCCAACTCTTTGTTAAAGCTGCTGTGTCCCAGGAATCAGAGTAGCTATGATCATGGAAGTGGGACTAGACTGCCCTTTCTCTGTTGTGAACTCTCCTCTTAGTGATGAGTAGTGTTCATAGGAATCTTCTTTGGAAGCTAGATTTGATTGGAAAGACTGGCACATTAACTTTGTATTCCCCAAATCTGTATTTTATTCACTTATGTGTTTTCTATTTCTGGGTTTGAAATTTCACTTGATATTTCACTTAAAATTGATGCTGAAGAAGATTTTGTAAAAGAGAGTCTTTTTTGGAAAAAATGTTGCTCTTCTGAAGTCTGTTTAGCATACTATTAATAGTCGTTATAACTCAGTATATATATATGTTTTTAATAACTTCTACATATCTATTTCACTGACATTCAATTCATAGCTTTCTCTTCCTTTTTCAGTCTTGTACAGAAGCGAAAACACAAATTAGGTGCGGGGCCCCAGCTTGGCTTCGGCATCTATGTGGGCAGCTGCTCTCCGAAAGGTTGATGAGACCCAGTGGTGTTCAGGCGGTAGTCCGGGGCATTTTGGAAGGAGCAGGTGGTAAGAAATAAAATGTTTGTTACTTTGATACCCAGTTTCCTTCTTTTTCCTAAATAGTCACGATCAGCTGTTCACATTGTCAATATTTTCAGCTGTTTCAAATAATTTGTAATATCTATGAAAACATTGCACAGAATGTTTAAGTAAAAGCCTAAAGAAAATGTGAAATTCTCTGTGGAAAAGAGGTTTGTACCAGGTGCTGAGAGCACATCACCTCAGGATTAAAATATAAAATGGTTCTCTTGAAGCTGGAGACACCTTAGAGATGCACATTTTGGGATGAAATTTTTACGTTCATTTCCCAAGTCCTCAAATTCTGTAAGTCCTCACTAATAGAAAAAGTTAATTATGCTGAGCATAGTAGTAGTTTTTAATTTATACTTACTGATTTTTTTGAACATTATACATGTGCACATAGTTTGAAAAGTCAAATAGATCTATAATGCCTATAGGGAAAAGAAGCAGTCCTTGGCACCCCTCCACCCCATTTCTCTCCCCTGAAGCAACCGCTTTGAACCCTTTTTGCAGGTTTCTTCATATTTACCTCTGTATTTCTGACTATAATGCGTATACAGCATCTTCTTTACTTTTCAGTTTCAGGCATCATCTGTCAGCGTCTCACCGTGTGTGGAGGAGGGTTTTGTTCTCTTTCAGAACCCTACTGTCATTCCCCAAAGCATACTTCCCATCTCCTCAGTCGCCGTATCTTCATTTTGGCCAGATCAATATTCAGAGTTGATATTCTTGTCTGTAATCATTACTTAGAGGTGACCTCTGTAGTATACCATGACTCATTTTCTTTTTTACACATGACTCTTGTACTTCCTGGAGCTAATAACTGTCTTTTTGTTTGTCTGCTTAGTTTTTTATGTCCTTATCTCTAACCTGTTCTCAAATTCTCCCCCGATTGTGTAGGTCTCCTTTTACCAAGTTCACGTATACCAGATGTCCCTTCAGTTTCATCTTCCTAGAGGCATGTCTCTGTGTCTTCTCTAATCTGGACAAGTCGCCTTCACACAGCTGTCATCCTGGGGGCTCCCTTACCCTTGCCTTCCTTTCGTGTTCAGTCCCTTATCTCCTCTATCCCGTGCACATTACTGTCCATGCTGCTGTAACAAATTACCACAAACTGAGTGGCTTTTTGGTGGAAATAACATTTAAACTAAGCCCTGAAAGCTGAGTAGGAATCTACTAGTTGAAGAGTGAAGAGAAGACCGTTAGAGGCAAAGAGAATAACGTGTATGAAGGAACTGACATAGGAAAGAGCAGTGAGGGCAGAGAGTGGTGTGAAATGAGGGAGGTGGGTGAGCAGCAGCCACATCATGGAGGCCTGGGGTATTTCAGACTTTATTCTGAAGGCAAAGAGAAACCATGGGAAGGTTTTAAGAAGGAATGAGGCATGATCAAATCTACATTTTAGAAATATCTATCTAGATGTATTGTGAAGAATGGGTTGGGTGAGAGCAGAAATGGAGGCTGGTTAAATAAATTATGGGACATTAATATGATAAAATGCTGTGTACCCATGAAAAAGAAGGAGGCAGCTCTGTATGAAATGACTATGAAATGAAATCATACAATATGGGCTCACCTTGCTTGCCTTCCTTCTCTCAGAGTTCGGTGTCCTGGGCCACCTGGTTTTCATTGTCTGAAAATGATTGTTTATATATTTTGTCCAGTTTTCTTACTTGGTGCCTTATATATTAGGAGGACTTTCCATGCTCACGAGTGGGAACAGAAAGTATTCCCAGCCTTGTGTGAACTCTGGATTGTTTCTGTTGCTCCTTTCTTGTGGTTTTTGCACCAGCCTGTTTTCCCCTCATGCATACTCCACCACAGACTTGAGAGAGGATTCTGCAGATCTCTGAAGTTCTCTCTTTGTGTAGCTTCCTCCTCTCTGGTGGTCTGCCCTGAAGATTCTAGCTGCCTTGGCCTCCCTGAACTCTGAGCCATGTTCCTTTAACTCAGAAAGACACCAGACCAAAGGTTTGGTGTCTCCTTTGCTGTGGCCTCAAAACTCTAGGTAGTAGGCTAGGGAATTCATGGAGCTGCCCTTGTTGCTTTCTTCTCTCAGGGATCAGTGTCCTGAGCTGCCTGTTGTCTAGTGTCTGAAAATCATTGTTTAGGTATTTTGTCCAGTTTTCTATTCATTTAAGGTGGTATGGTAAATTTGGTCCCTGTTACTCCATGGTTTGGTTTAAGGCATTTTAAATGATGTGATGCATATAAAGAGACATAACAATAAATAACAATAATGATGTTGGTGATGATGACAATGGAAGTCATGAACACTGAGAAGAAGCTTGTATTCAAGTCATATGAATAATATCATTACAATGATTAAGTGCTACTTTTTCTCTGAACTTCCCATAAGCCAACATTGAAAGGAAAGTTGCAGAAGGGTAAATTATCTTATAGAAGAAATAAACAATTTTCAGTGGAGAAAAAACGCTTTTTACTCTAAGTTTTAAGGACCTGATGTGGGGAACTGGCATGAGTCTTTGACATCTCTGTCCCTTGCTGGCAGCTGGGGCCGCTGGTGGGAGTGATGCAGAAGCCACGGCCGCCGACTGGAGGAAGTGTGACTTGATTGCAAAGATCTTGGCCTCTTGTCCCCAGCAGTCTCTTTCAACAGAGGATTACTATCGGGATATCTGCCCCCAGGTAAATACTGTCTCTTTTGACCATTTGAGGATTATCTGCTTATTTACAGAAAGAGGACTTTTAATGTTTCTCTAATACTGAGGTAAAAGCAATATAAAATTTAAGTTTATTGTTCAGTGAAGGGCCATATTAATAAGTGATTAAAAACCCGTGGAAGCCCCACAGCAACACAGCTTCTCTTCCTCAGCCCGGCGACTGAGGCTTCCCCTCAGTCATAACATAACACCCGTGGCTGCCATGCAGCTTATGTTGCTTTTTAGTCTTCAGGGAAAGCTCCGACTGCAGAAATGTATGTCCCAGTATCAGACAAGGAGAAGAAAAAGATCACAAGGGAACTTGTTCAAACCGTTTTAGCATGGAAACCTAGAATGTGCAGCTTTTTTGAGTGGTGAGATCTGAAAATTGGGTACAAAAGGTATGCTAGTGTGTATTTTTGTAGTGCTATTGAGGATCAGGACAATTAACTAATTACCCTGGCAATAATTCATCATTATGTGGAATTACTTGACAAGCGTTTTGGCAGTGTGTGTGAACTTGATATGATCTTTAATTTTGAGAAGGCTTATTTTATTTTGGATGAATTTCTGTTGGGAAGGGAAGTTCAGGAAACATCCAAGAAAAATGTCCTTAAAGCCATCGAGCAGGCTGATCTACAGCAGGAGCCACATCATTTAATTGCCTTGTGTACTAAATGACGTCTATTCATCGTGTATGCAGAATTTCCCAGAGCAAATAGAGAGCTGATAAACTTACTAAAGAAAATATCCTCAGCTTGGTGATTGATTGTTTTGTATAATGATAGTAGAACATTTCAGAACTAATACCTTTACGATTGTGGTTTTTTTTCTGTTCTTATTCCTCTCTTCTTTTTCATTTTCATTTTCTATGTGATCTTGAAAGTATATTCCTGCTCACAGTGGCTTAATTTCTTCTTGAAAAAATGTGGCCTACGAATGTTTTGAGTAATATTTCATCTTAAACACGTACATGTCATTTATGAACCATCTGTTATTAATCTTATAAGAGGAAAACCTAGCAATAAGCAGTGCCATAATATGTAGTGTGGTTTGGTCTTCTGATGTTGGGGGTGTGTAGGGAGAAACTATATCTAGTGTGACTGTAGTAGAGTCTGTATGAGCTAATGTGTTCTAATGTATCACATTAAAAGAAAAGGCTATTTGGGAATAATACAAGAAAGTAAAAATCTATACTATTATATTTAAGGTAGACCATTCAGTTTTTTAAGAAATATGTAATGCCACATTTATTTAGTTATTTTTAAAATAAAAGTATCATTGATACATAATTTTATGAAGGTTTCACATGAACAATGTTGCAGTTTCAACATTCATCCGTATTATCAAGTCCTCACCGCCCCCCAACCCCATCCCGTTGCAGTCACTGTCTATCAGTGTAGTAAGATGCTACAGAGTCATTACTTGTCTTCTCCTGTGCTGTACTGCCTTCCCCATGATCTACCTATGTTGTGATTGCTAATCATAATGCCCTTTAATCCTCTTTTCCCTCTCCACCCACCCTCCCTAACCTCCTTCCCTCTGGTAACTGCTAGTCCCTTCTTGAGTCTGTGAGTCTGCTGCTGTTTTGTTCCTTCAGTTTTGCTTTGTTGTTATACACCGTAAATGAGTGAAATCATTTGGAACTTGTCTATCTCCGTGTATGACATTACATTTGAAGCACCTGGTTGGGCTATCAAATAAGAAATTTAGCATTATACATCGAAAGCATTGGGAAACATTAGTCTTTCATTTCCGTTTTCTCCTTTCTCCTTCTCCCTGTCCTGAAATATGTTGTTCATATGGTTTTAATGCTGCAAAAAATATGCATTGTCTCATGCCTGTTTGCTTTGGATGCTGTGTGCTGAGCTATAACAAGATGTTGCTTTTTTCATCTTTATACAGCTGTTTGCTTTAAATTAGGAGATCCTGAAGTGGCTTTCCTTGCATATCTAAAATGAAAATATTGCATGTACAAAAAAAAAACGCTATGGAAGAGACTGGTTATTATGTATGTACGATTATACATATGTGTATGTTATATTCATTATAATTTTTATCCAAATGATAACATGCTACATATGCGGTTTTTTTAATATATAAACATTTATTTTTTATTATTTTATTATTTTTTTAATAAGTTTATTTTGATATCATTAATCTATAATTAAATGAGTAATATTATGGTGATTACACTACCCCCTTCATCAGGTCCCCCCCACCCCAACCCCATTACAGTCACTGTCCATCAGCGTAGTGAGATGCCATAGAGTCACTACTTGTCCTCTCTGGGTTGTACAGCCCTCCCTGTGCCCCCCCAACATTACATCTGCTAATTGTAATACATATGCTGTTTTTCATTTTGGTTTTTTAACTTAACATACCTTGGAGATCATTTCATGTAGAGTTGCCTCATTCGTTTTCATGGTTACATAGTATTTCATTGGATTAACGTACCACTATTTATTTAAGGAGGCTTCCTATCAATGCATTGATTTGAGTTGTCTCCATTCTTTTGCTTTTACAAAGCATGCTACAGTTAATATCTATAAATCTTGTACACATGCAAATATTACCATAGGAAAAATTCCTAGAATTGAAATTACCAGTTCAAAGGTTATGTGCATTTAGATTTTTGATTAATACTGTTTAGGTACTTGTCTTCCACACCTTTGCCTAAAGAATATTACAAAAGTTTTCTATCTCTGCTAATTTCACAGGTGAAAAATAGAGAGGGAGTTTTCTTAATCAGTACTCCCCATGCATTTAGATGTAAGACACCTTTTGCAGTACACTCCCAAGAATTCAGTTTGTTATGCTTATTTTCAGGGTTCTTATGGGTGGGCATATATGAGAATATCATAACAACTTATATTGAAAAAAATAATATAGTATTTTTCTTATAGGACAAAGTTAGCATTTGCATAATGAATAAATATTTTCTGAAACAAATAGCTGTAGTTTTGGTACTTGACAAAATGATGAAATCAAGTCGCAGGGTTCAGGCTTGCTGAGACCCTCTCTGGCAGTGTTAGAGGTTATGTACAGTTTTTGGACAGAAGATTCTCCTGTCTTCAAAAAGTGCAAAAGTCAATTTTAAGTCGGAAACAGAAATGCACTTTTGGTTGCTTATATTGGGGTAAATCTACTCATAGCCACTGGAGATCTACTGTGTTTACCTTTGACAATAAAATAGATTGTTGTCTGGGGTAGTTCAGACATGACAGGTTCTTTAGACCTTAAATATATTTATATACCTTGACCCAATAATTTCATTTGGTGGTGGTATTTATAATAGCAGAACTTGGGGAGAAACCTGAAGGTATGGATATTAGGGAATAATACTTTAATAAATTCTTATATACAGCTGGAATATAACATTTTTGAGGAATTTATAATAATATGAGAAAATTTGAGTGATACACAAGACTTAGTATTAAGTATGGTCTCAATTAAAAGGAAAAAAGAATTATACAGAAATACATTGGAAAAAATACACCACAAATGTTTATAGTGATTTGGGAAGATTTAATTTTCTTTTTAAAACTTTATTTTCCAGATTTTCTACAGTGAGCATGTATTTTATAAACTTGATAAAATTATTGAATAAAAATATAGCCTCTTCAGTTCTCAAAACCTTGATACTGTGTTATTAAATTAAAAAAAATTCTGTTGGTGTTATTGCAGTGAGTTTATTTTTTGGTTTAAAGAAATTAATGCTTCCTCTTCTTAGTTAATGTAACACTCCTTGCAAAAGTCTGGCATTTACTTCATGTACTTTTTCTTTTAGATTCTAGATTTATTTCACTTTCAAGATAAATTGACAGCACGACAATTTCAGAGAGTTGCCACCACTACCTTTATAACTATGTCAAGAGAACGTCCACAACTGGCTGCAAAGTATTTGCTTCAGCCCATGTTAGCTCCTCTTCATCGGTGTTTAAATACAGCAGGTAAAGGAGGAAGTCTGGCTGTTGGGTCTTCCCCTAAAGGATCTTCTTCAGTCATTTCAGATTTAAATGACTTATGTCCATGGTATTTTGGTGTCTTTAGCTTTCTTCCCCCCAACTTTTTATTTTGAAAAATCCACTTCAAAAAAGTTCCAGGAAGAGTACATTGAACCATCCTATCCACTTCATGAAGATTGACCAAGTGTTAACATTTTGGCCACATTTGCTTTATCTTCCTTTATCCCATTTGTAATAGCAGCTACATGTTTTGCATATACAATCTACTGATAATAAAAAGGACTAGGTAGGAATATGACTCCTCTTATATAGCCCCATCATTGCCACTGGAGAAGCAATCTAAAGTATAATCTTTCTTTCTTTTCTTTCATGTTTTATCACATTGTTTGGATTGTGTGGCAATTATAATGAATTTCCATATTTTACCTATTCCAAGATGTACATTTTTTTCACATTAAAAATTTTAATGTGATGTCAAACGCATCTCACGATCACTGTTCTCCAGGTAGCAATCATGGTGTTGTCTGTGCCTGTAAATGAACATTAAAAGTTGTAGAATGGATGTCAATGACTTAGAAGAAAATTATGAAAACAATATAGAATGGGGGACTCTTAAGAAATGTCACATTGCTTCCTGCATTCCTGGTGGCACAGAGGACAATATATTGTGGCCAGATGTGGATATCAGTAATGGAGTTGATATATTTCAGAAGAGTTGGACACTTCACGTCAAGTTTTAAGAATTTATTATCTCAATTATACCAATTATTTAATTTATATAAAGAATGATATATAATAAAAATATGTCTAAATAAGTCTAAAAGAGCTCTTACAATACTTAAAAACTGTATTTTAAAACTGTTTAAAGGGAAATTTTCAAATATATCTGCAGAGAATAGTGTCATGAACTCCTTTGTACCAATCACCTAGATATAACCGTTGATTCTGCCATTTAAATTTAATCTAATCCCCAATTTTTCATTCAATAAATTTAATTAGAATTCTAAACCATAATGTTTCATAGGTTACTCGGCGGTGTTTATTTCGTTGTTAGTGATTCACCTAAAATAACAGTGAATGTTTACAATCAATGACATCATAGATTCCATGAAATATACTTGAATGGTGCCATATTGTACAACTGTAACTATGTCAAATTTTAGTTGTTACTTACCAAACTGTCTTTCTAGTAAAACTTTCTTTCGTAGGTCCAGTTTCTTCTCTTCACTGAGGTGCTGAGTGTGGATAATTTTGTTTTTTTTTCTCTAGAGATTCCAGAGAGTGACATGGTACCAGGGACCATTTTGGTGACAGAAGAAGAACTTACTAGATGTATTGAGGATGTATTTAAGGTTGGTAATTCAAGACACTAATGTTTTCTTTTTAATATAATTTATTTTATTATCATTAATCTACAATTACATGTGCAATATTACGGTTATTAAACTACCCCTTCATCAGGTCCCCCCCACCAACCCCATTACAGTCACTGTCCATCAGCGTAGTGAGATGCTATAGAATCACTACTTGTCTTCTCTGAGTTGTACTGCCCTCCCCGTGCCCCCCCAACATTACATCTGCTAATCGTAATGCCCCTTTTTCCCTCTTATCCCTCCCTTCCTGCCCATTTTCCCCAGTCCCTTTCCCTTTGGTAACTATTAGTCCGTTCTTGGGTTCTGTGAGTCTGCTGCTGTTTTGTTCCTTCAGTATTTTTTCTTTGTTCTTATACTCCACATATGAGTGAAATCATTTGATACTTGTCTTTTTCGGCTTGGCTTATTTCACTGAGCATAATACCCTCTAGCTCCATCCATGTTGTTGCAAATGGTAGGATTTGTTTTCTTCTTATGGCTGAATAATATTCCATTGTGTATATGTACCACTTCTTCTTTATCCATTCATCTACTGATGGACACTTAGGTTGCTTCCATTTCTTGGCTATTGTAAATAGTGCTGCAATAAACATAGGGGTGCATCTGTCTTTTTCAAACTGGGCTGCTGCATTCTTAGGGTAAATTCCTAGGAGTGGAATTCCTGGGTCAAATGGTATTTCTATTTTGAGTTTTTTGAGGAACCTCCATACTGCTTTCCACAATGGCTTGAACTAATTTGCATTCCCACCAGCAGTGTAGGAGGGTTCCCTTTTCTCCACATCCTCGCCAACATTTGTTGTTGTTTGTGTTTTGATGTTGGCCATCCTCACTGGTGTGAGGTGATATCTCATTGTGGTTTTAATCTGCATTTCTCTGATGATTAGTGATGTGGAGCATCTTTTCATGTGCCTGTTGGCCATCTGAATTTCTTCTTTGGAGAAGTGTCTATTCATGTCCTCTGCCCATTTCTTAATTGGATTCTTTGCTTTCTGTTTGTTAAGGTGCATGAGTTCTTTATATATTTTGGATGTCAACCCTTTATCAGATACGTTTTTATGAATATATTCTCCCATACTGTAGGATGTCTTTTTGTTCTACTGATGGTGTCCTTTGCTGTACAGAAGCTTTTCAGCTTGATATAGTCCCACTTGTTCATTTTTGCTTTTGTTTCCCTTGCCCGGGGAGATATGTTCATGAAGAAGTTGCTCATGTTTATGTCCAAGAGATTTTTGCCTATGTTTTTTTCTAAGAGTTTTATGGTTTCATGACTTACATTCAGGTCTTTGATCCACCTTGAGTTTACCTTTGTGTATGGGGCTAGACAGTAGTCCAGTTTCATTCTCTTACATGTAGCTGTCCAGTTTTTCCAACACCAGCCGCTGAAGAGGCTGTCATCTCCCCATTGTATATCCAAGGCTCCTTTATCAAATATTAATTGACTATATATGTTTGGGTTAATGTTTGGATTTTCTATTCTGTTCCACTGGTCTGTGGGTCTGTTTTTGTGCCAATACCAAATTGTCTTGATTACTGTGGCTTTGTAGTAGAGCTTGAAGTCAGGGAGCGTAATTCCCCCTGTTTTATTCCTCCTTCTCAGGATTGCTTTGGCTATTCGGGGTCTTTTGTGGTTCCATATGAATTTTAGAATTATTTGTTCCAGTTCATTGAAGAAAGCTGTTGGTAGTTTGATAGGGATTGCATTGAATCTGTAGATTGCTTTAGGTAGTATAGCCATTTTGACAATATTTATTCTTCCTAGCCAAGAGCATGGGATGCATTTCCATTTGTTAGTGTCCTCTTTAATTTCTCTTAGGAGTGTCTTGTAGTTTTCAGAGTACAGGTCTTTCACTTCCTTCGTTAGGTTTATTCCTAGGTATTTTATTCTTTTTGATGCAATTGTGAATGGAATTGTTTTTCTGATTTCTCTTTCTGTTAGTTCATCATTAGTGTATAGGAAAGCAACAGATTTCTGTGTGTTAATTTTGTATCCTGCAACTTTGCTGAATTCAGATATTAGTTCTAGTAGTTTTGGAATGGAATCTTTAGGGTTTTTTATGTAGAGTATCATGTCATCAGCAAATAGTGACAATTTGACTTCTTCTTTACCAATCTGGATGCCTTGTATGTCTTTGTTTTGTCTGATTGCTGTGGCTAGGACCTCCAGTACTATGTTGAATAACAGTGGAGAGAGTGGGCATCCCTGTCTTGTTCCCGATCTTAGATGAAAAGCTTTCATCGTCTCGCCATTAAGTATGATGTTAGCTGTGGGTTTGTCATATATAGCCTTTATGATGTTGAGGTACTTGCCGTCTATACCCATTTTGTTGAGAGTTTTAATCAGGAATGGATGCTGAATTTTGTCAAATGCTTTTTCAGCATCTATGGAGATGATCATGTGGTTTTTGTTCTTCTTTTTGTTGATGTGGTGGATGATGTTGATGGATTTTCGAATGTTGTACCATCCTTGCATCCCTGGGATGAATCCCACTTGATCATGGTGTATGATCCTCTTGATGTATTTTTGAATTCGGTTTGCTAATATTTTGTTGAGTATTTTTGCATCTACGTTCATCAGGGATATTGGTCTGTAATTTTCTTTTTTGGTGAGGTCTTTGCCCGGTTTTGGTATTAGAGTGATGCTGGCTTCATAGAATGAGTTTGGAAGTATTCCCTCCTCTTCTATTTTTTGGAAAACTTTAAGGAGAATGGGTGTTATTTCTTCTCTATATGTCTGGTAGAATTCAGAGGTGAATCCATCCGGTCCGCGGGTTTTGTTCTTGGGTAGTTTTTTGATTACCGCTTCAATTTCGTTGCTGGTGATTGGTCTGTTTAGTGTTTCTGTTTCTTGCTTGGTCAGTCTTGGAAGGTTGTATTTTTCTAAGAAGTTGTCCATTTCTTCTATGTTTTCCAGCTTGTTAGCATATAGATTCTCATAATATTCTCTTATAATTCTTTGTATTTCTGTGGGGTCTGTCGTGATTTTTCCTTTCTCATTTCTGATTGTGTTTATGTGTGTAGATTCTCTTTTTCTCTTAATGAGTCTGGCTAGGGGTTTATCTATTTTGTTTATTTTTTCAAAGAACCAGCTCTTGGTTTCATTGATTTTTTCTATTGTTTTATTCTTCTCAATTTTATTTATTTCTTCTCTGATCTTTATTATGTCCCTCCTTCTGGTGACTTTGGGCCTCATTTGTTCTTCTTTTTCCAATTTCAGTAATTGTGTCTTTAGACTATTCATTTGGGAATGTTCTTCCTTCTTTAAATAGGCCTGGATTGCAATATACTTTCCTCTTAGAACTGCCTTTGCTGCATCCCACAGAAGTTGTGGCTTTGTGTTGTTGTTGTCATTAGTCTCCATATATTCTTTGATTTCTGTTTTGATTTGGTCGTTAACCCATTGATTAATTAGGAGAGTGTTGTTAAGTCTCCATGTATTTGTGAGCCTTTTTGATTTCTTTCTAAAATTTATTTCTAGTTTTATACCTTGGTGATCTGAGAAGTTGGTTGGTAGGATTTCAATATTTTTGAAATTACTGAGGTTCTTTTTGTGGCCTAGTATGTGGTCTATTCTGGAAAATGTTCCATGTGCACTTGAGAAGAATGTGTATCCTGTTGCTTTTGGGTGTAGAGTTCTGTAGATGTCTGTTAGGTCCATCTGTTCTAGTGTGTTGTTCAGTGCCTCTGTGTCTTTACTTATTTTCTGTCTGGTTGATCTGTCCTCTGGAGTGAGTGGTGTGTTGAAGTCTCCTAAGATGAATGCATTGCTGTCTATTTCCTCCTTTAATTCTGTTAGTATTTGTCTCACATATGCTGGCGCTCCTGTGTTGGGTGCATATATATTTATAATGGTTATATCTTCTTGTTGGACTGACCCCTTTATCATTATGTAATGTCCTTCTTTATCTCTTGCTACTTTCTTCGTTTTCAAGCCTATTTTGTCTGATACACGTAGTGCAACTCCTGCTTTTTTCTCTTTGTTGTTTGCATGAAATATCTTTTTCCATCCCTTCACTTTTAGTCTGTGTATATCTTTGGGTTTGAGGTGAGTCTCTTGTAGGCAGCATATAGATGGGTCTTACTTTCTTATGCATTCTGTTACGTTGTGTTTTTTGATTGATGCATTCAGTCCATTTACATTTAGGGTGATTATCGATAGATATGTACTTATTGCCATTGCTGGCTTTAGATTCGTGGTTACCAAAGGTTCAAGGGTTGCTACTTTACTATCTAACAGTCTAACTTAACTTTCTTGTTAAGTTATTGTAAACACCATCTGATGTTTCTTTATTTCTCTCCCTTCTTATTCTTCCTCCTCCATTCTTTATATTAGCCTTAAGGGTGCTTCCCACTAGAGCAGTCCGTTTAAGATATCCTGTAGTGGTGGTTTATGAGAGGCAAACTCTCTCAACTTTGGTTTGTCTGGAAATTGTTTAATCCCTCCGTCATATTTAAATGATAATCGTGCTGGATACAATATTGGTTCGAGGCCCTTCTGTTTCATTACGTTAATTATATCGTGACATTCTCTTCTCGCCTGTAAGGTGTCTGTTGAGAAGTCTGATGATAGTCCGATTGGTTTTCCTTTGTAGGTGATCTTTTTTCTCTCTCTAACTGCCTTTAATACCCTGTCTTTATCTTTGATCTTTGCCATCTTAATTATTATGTGTCTTGGTGTTGTCTTCCTTGGGTCCCTTGTGTTGGGAGATCTGTGTGCTTCCGTGGACTGCGAGACTATTTCCTTCCCCAGCGAGGGAAAGTTTTCAGCAATTATTTCTTCAGAGACACTTTCTATCCCTTTTTCTCTCTTTTTTTCCGCTGATACTCCTATAATGCGAATACTGTTCTGCTTGGATTGGTCACACAGTTCTCTTAATAGTCTTTCATTCCTAGAGATCCTTTTATCTCTCTCTGCCTCAGCTTCTCTGTATTCCTGTTCTCTGATTTCTATTGCATTAACAGTCTCTTGCATCTCATCCAGTCTGCTGTTAAGCCCGTCGATCGCTTGTCTGATTTCTGCATTGTCTTTCCTCACTTCCCTCAGTTCCTCCCTCAGCTCTTGCACATTTCTCTGTAGATCCATCAGCATGGTTATGACTTTTATTGTGAATTCTTTTTCAGGAAGACTGTGTATTTCCATCCCTTCAGGCTCCCTCTCTGGGGTTGTCTGGTTGATTTTAGTCTGGACCATATTTCTCTGTGTTTTCATGGCTATAGAGGTGGTTGCTGGTAGTTGCACGTATGTCAGCTGGGCTCTGTAAGACTTTAAGAAGAGAAAGAAAAAATAAAGGAAGAAAAAAAGAAAAAACAAAAACAAAAAATAACGCCCCCCGGGAGTCGATTCTGTGGGGATGCTGTAGGTGGCACTGTTGCCCCACTATTCCCCAACCGTGGCCACACCGCTCCGCAGGGCCCTTTATAGCTCTGGCCGGGGTGGGAACGAATGGGAGGCTGTTGATCTCCGTGAGAAGTCTAAGTGCGGCCACACTTTCCCAGTCACCAGCTAAAGGGTCCGAAACTCCCCAGGACTCCCAGCCTGCTGGGCTGAGTGTGCCGGGGCCATCTGGCTCCTCCGCTGGGCTCCTGTCTCGTTAAGACCGCTGAAGAAACTACTCTTTTCTTTCTTTCTTTTTTATTTCTTACCCCGGAGCCGGCTGCAAGCACCCTCGCGCGTTCCCCACTCAGATCCTGCCCCTCTGTCTCTCCAATCTCCGCTACACCGCGCTATGCGTGTCAGCGCTCCCCCGCAGATCACTGGGGCTGGTTATTTCACGGGGTGTCTTCCACTCCCTCCCGGCTTTGAATCCTCTCCTCCCTCTGGTGCGCTGGGGTGGGTGAGTGTTCGGGTCCCGCCCGGTCGCGGCTTTGTATCTCACCCGCCTCTAGGGGTGCCAGGTCCTCTCGGGTGTAGCTGCACACTGTGTGCTTTCCTGTGTATTCTGGTCTCTCTTTTAGGAATAGTTGTATTTGCTGTATTTTCGTAAATAAATATAGTGTTGGGAAGAGATTTTGCTGCCCTGCTCACGCCACCGTCTTCCCCCTGAAAAAACTCTTCTAAGAGTTTTATGGTTTCATGTCTTATATTTAGGTCTTTAATCCACTTCAAGTTTACTTTTGTATATGGAGTTAGATAGTAATCCGGTTTCATTCTCATGCATGTAGCTGTCCAGTTTTCCCAACATCAGTTATTGAAGAGGCTATCTTTTCTCCATTGTATATTCATGGCTTCTTTTTTGCATATTAATTGACCGTATATGTATGGGTTTAGTTCTGAGCTATCTACTCTGTTCCATTGACCTGTGTGTCTGTTTTTGTGCCTGTGCCATACTGTTTTGATTACTGTAGCTTTTTAGTATAGCTTGAAGTCAGGGAGTATAACACCCCCAGCTTTGTTCTTCTTTCTCAAGATTTTGGGGTCTTTTGCGACTCCATGTAAATTTTAGGATTATTAGCTCTAGTTCATTGAAAAGTGCCATTGGTATTTGCCTAGGGATTGCATTGAGTCTGTAAATTGCTTTGGGCAGAATGATCATTTTGGCAATATTAATTATTCTTATCCATGAGCATGTGATAATTTTTATTTATTTGTCTTCAATTGCTTTCATCAGCACAATGCTCACTTTTTACTAAAGTGAGATGTTTACTGCCTTTTTATTTAATTCATTATTTAAAAAACCCAGAATACCCTTTACAGGCATTTATAGGTATTTGTCTGATCTGGCATAGAAATATAGAATTCATTGCTTACAGATAAAACATGACATGGTGACTTAGTGAATATAATGCTGTTTTTTTTTTTAATGTCTCAAAGACATATAAAAAAAAATTTCCTGATATCCTGTTCTGCACATTCATAGCAAGGACTTTTCAGATTATAGAAAGACAGATTATATAGAGCAGTCTAGAAAGAAAATGTTCTGAATTAGAGAACAATTAACTTTCACAAAGATTATCTTTGGCACATCCCACCTTAACAGTTTGTTGAAAAAATGTTAAGTGGTGGGGTGTGGAATGTCAGACTTGAAAGTAGTGTCAGCGGTAGGAGTAATTTTGACTAAACTTTGGTAGAAACTCCCCATAGTATTCCTTGGAAGTCAGTAAATTGCTTTTAGAAGAAGAAAGCAAAATAGCTTCTTTCTGGCAAGTAAATTAGCCTCTAAGAAAATGGAAAGATCCAGAAATAATGAATCATGCCATTTCTGGTATTCTTGCCCCAAAAAGAATTAGGGGAACCTCCTAATTCTGTGCACAGTTTGGTAAATTTAAAACCTTCCTTGGAGTGACAAGCAAAACGTTAGTTTTCTGTAGACACTTGATTATACACAAGGATTGGGACTGTCATGAAAGTAGGAAGGGGTGCAGAAGGGTAATTATTCTCTGGTTTTGGCATCTCAGCTGCAGTGGGAAAACAGAGGAAATGTGTATGTTGGAGGAAAATGGTAAACATTGTGTAAAATTTAGCAACAAAGGATGTGTTGTCTTTATTGACTTTTTGCTAATACTAAATTATAGAGCACAGCTCAAAGGCAGGAAATAAGGAAAACATCTGGGATGGTTGAATTAATCCAGCAATTCACTGGGTAACAAGAGGGTGAAAGAGGACATTTAATTTTAGAGAGGCATTTGGAAACATTTCCAGCTCTGATTTTCTCTTTCTCTCTCTCATTTTCTTTTCTGTTTAACAGATTTACTGAGATGTAATTCACATATCACACAATTCACATACTTAGTGTTTAGTTCAACCTTTTTAGTACATTCACAGGGTTGTGCAACCATTACCACAATCTAATTTTAGAATATTATTGTTCCCTTGAAAGGACCCATAATTAGTTGTCACTCTCCTGTCTCCCCACTTTGTTTCCAGCCCTAGGCAACCACTAGTCAACCTTCTGCCTCTATAGATTAGCCTTTTCTGGACATTTCATATAAATGGAATCATACAATATATGGTCTTTTGTAGTTGATTTTTCACTAGCATGATGTTTTTAAGATTCATCCATACTGTAGCATGAGGCAGTACATCATTCCTTTTAATGCCAAACAGCATTGCATTACATGGATATATCATATTTTGCTGATCTGTTTACCAATTAATGAAATTTTTTTTTACTTCCACATTTTGGCTATTCTGAAAAATGCTGCTATGGACATTCATATACAAGTTTTTGTGTGGACATGTTTTTATTTTTCTTGGATATATACCTAAGAGTGGAATTGCTGGATCATATGGTAACCCTATGTTTAATCTTTTGGCGTAGTGCCAGACTGTTTTCCAAAGTAGCTGCACCCATTCTACATTATATCATCAGCCTATGAAAATAGAAGTTTATGTTCACTCTGGCTAATACTTGTCCTTGTTTTTTAAATCGTAGCCTTCCTAGTGGGAGTAAAGTGGAATCTTATTGTGGCTTTGATTTACATTTCCCTAATGGCTCATGATGTTAGCAGCATGACTTGTGCTTATTGACCATTTGTGTGTCTTCCTTGGAGAAATTTCTATTAAGCTTTTGCCATTTTCAAATTAGGTTGTCTTTTTATCATTGGCAGGTTAGGGGTAGGACTCATCCTCGCCAGTAGCTCTCTCGAAAGAAATCCTCCTCACCAGTCTCCTTTCAATATCCACACTTTTGATCCTCCTTTACCCTCTTTCTGAATAGGAAGCTTTTGTAGTTCTGTTCTCATCTTAGTCTGATATTTTATTTCGGAGTTTTAAGTTTATTTTCTCTTGGTGTCTCACTTGACATTTCCAGTTTAACGTCCTGTATCAACTGTATTGTGACAGCACCCACCTGGCTGCCATCTCAACATGTAACCACAGAGCCCCTTAGTTCCTGAGAGCCAGTTTCCTCTTACTTTATGCACAATCCTGGTTGGACTGGTTATTTGATTTTTAAGGTATAGCAGAATTAGAAGTAACAAATGAGAAGTCAGGTAGACTGACTAAGGCATACTGATAAGAGAATGCAGAGAAGCAAGAAAGGAGACAAGAAAAGTCCCCCAAAAGGCATAATAGTTTGAAAAGCAAAGTATATTTGGTCTGATATGATACAACCAGTATATTTTGTTTAAGAAGGCAAGGATTGCATATAATCCATTTAAAAAATACTTCCTTATGAAAGAAATAAAATATTTTTAAAATTAGTTTTAAATAAGTGAACCCTCAGCTCTCTGAAAATTTTGTGGCAAGAACAATTGTAAGGAAAGACCTTTTTACATGTGGATCTTTCACATACAGCAGGGAGTAAAGCAGTGTGGCTCTGGGGGGCCAGGTGGAAAGTTCTCATCAATACAGGTGAATATATAGATGCTAGTCAAATTGAATAAAAAATTTGGCATAGCCACTTGTACTTCATCTGCATAAATAATTCTCATCATTTTTACATGTATACCTTACATCTGGTAAGTCTGTCTAAGCCAAACAAGGAGTCATGTAACTCAAATAATTTGAAGTCCAATGGCTTCCTGGTCTGCCTCCTAACTCTGAATATCTGGGATCTAATCCCTACATTGTGTAAATTCTTTAGTCCTCTGTGGTATGAAGGATAAATGACTTTTCTTTGCCTAGAGAGGAAAAAAAGGTCTAAATTGAATAGAGATTGGCTCTGGATAGGGTAGGGTGAGAGAATTACAATTTTTTCTGATTTGGATGTTTTCTTGCTCTTGAGAGAACTGGCTAGAATCTGATACTGGGCAGGGGCATGTTTTTTAGTATTCCTCACAGTACTTGCTGAGACTTTCTAAAAGCAGAAGAAATTTTAGGGTAGGGAAGGCTAAAAGGAATCTAATTAGTTTATTTTCTACATTCTCATTTCCATTTTATCTTTCCATTTCAAGATTCAAGGAATCTTGACTTTAATTATCCAAGTCTTTTTTTCCCATCTCATCTTAATTAATTTCTAATTAAAGTTTCCCTGTAAGATTGGCCAGTTGACTCCTTTTTCTGAATTTTTAATTATTTTTTTAGAATAAATTGAGATCATAGAATTTAGGTCTGGAAGGAGCTTTAGAAACAATTTAATTTAGCTCTCTTTTCTTTTTCTTTTTGTTTATATTTTTTTATTGAGGTACAGACAATAAAATGCACAAATCTTAGTGTACAACTTGATGAAATCTGGGTCATAAACTTCAGGATAGACTGTTGGGTTTTCTGCAGAATCCTAGCAGTAGTATATGAGATTCCCAGTCCTCCACCACCTTGACATCACTCGCTAATGTCAATCATTTCCATTTTAGCCATTGTTCTTTTGTTTTGATTTCTCTGATAAACAATGTTAGCTCTCTTTTTTTAATAGACTTTGTTTTTAAAAACAGTTTTAGGTTCACAGAAAAATCGAGCAGAAAGTACAAAGAGTGCCCATCTATCTTCTGCCCCAAACATGCACAGCCTCTCCCATTATCAACATCTCACATTGGAGTGGGACATGTGTTACAGTCAAAGAACATGTCAATATTGTCCACAGTCCATAGTTTACATTAGAGTTCACTCTTGGTGTGGTACATTCTTTGGGTTTTGGCACATTAATCCCTCCTTTTATACTAAAGGGAACAAAGTCCAAAAGATTGGGAAGTGACTTGTCCACATCATACTAGTGAGTGCCAGAGCTGGTCCAGGGACTAATCTTTCTTTTTTTCTTTCTGTGTTTAGAAGAGACAACATTTGCACGTGGTATTAATTTAAGAAGTGCAAAAGGCTTTATAGTAAAGAGTTAGTCTCACTCCCACCTGTAGCTCCTCCCTAAGGCAGGATGATGTTACCATCTCTAATTGACCTGTGACCTCAAATAACATGCAAAGGACCAAAATAAATATCCTTCAAAGCTATGGGGGATGAAAGTGTTGTATTTTGTAAATGCCGTGGTTCAGATTCTGTGGTACAGTGCAGTGAAAAGCACCTGGCTTTTTGAGTCAAACAGACCTAGATTGGAATCTGGCTCTAGGGTGGATTATCCGTTCCATTTGAGGCAACTTAAATTTAACATTTGAGTTATGGGGATGAAATAAAGTAACTTTTGGTAGGTTCACTGCATACTTTTAGCTCATAATGGTGCTCAGAAAACTGCCAGTTTCCCATTTTGGTTCAGGGAAACTCTTTCAAATCTTTTGAAAAAGATTGTTTTATATAATATCCTCTGAAAGCACTCACAGTGCAAATTAGTATATTGAGTAACTAACCTTACTCTTTTGCTCCTCACAAGTCTTAATTGAACTCAGTAAGTGCATGAGAGGTCCTGGAAAATTACTAGCAAAAGGATCACTGTGATATTTTAGGAGGAACATTTGATTAGCTTAATCTTTAATGGGTAAAATTAAGTTACAACCCGTACTGAATTTCAGTGTTCAGATTCAGTCAGGTCGATTCTGAATAGGGTCATCATGTTTGGATTTCCACACATGTACAGCTCTGTGAAAGATAAGGCCATAAATTAAGAAGACAGTTCCGTTAGCAATAGCATCAACAAGAATAAAGTATTTAGGACTAAATTTAACTTTTGCACAAGGCTATTTTCCAGAATATTTTAACATGAATTTTTCTTTGGTATCATTAATATACAATTACAGGAGCAACATTATGGTTACTAGACTCCCTCCATTATCAAGTCTCTACCATATACCTACCCCATTACAGTCACTGTCCATCAGTGTAGTAAGATGCTATAGAATCACATACTTGTCTTCTCTGTGTTATACTGCCTTCCATTTCTTGGCTGTTGTAAATAGTGCTGCGATAAACATAGGGGTGCATGTGTCTTTTTGAAACTGGGCTGCTGCATTCTTAGGGTAAATTCCTAGGAGTGGGATTCCTGGGTCAAATGGTATTTCTATTTTGAGTTTTTTGAGGAACCTCCATACTGCTTTCCACAATGGTTGAACTAATTTGCATTCCCACCAGCAGTGTAGGAGGGTTCCCTTTTCTCCACATCCTCGCCGACATTTGTTGTTGTTTGTATTTTGGATGTTGGCCATCCTCACTGGTGTGAGGTGATATCTCATTGTGGTTTTAATGTGCATTTCTCTGATGATTAGCGATGTGGAGCATCTTTTCATGTGCCTGTTGGCCATCTGAATTTCTTCTTTGGAGAAGTGTCTGTTCAGATCCTCTGCCCATTTTTTAATTGGCTTATTTGCTTTTTGTTTGTTGAGGTGTATGAGCTCTTTATGTATTTTGGATGTCAACCCCTTATCAGATACATCATTTATGAATATATTCTCCCATACTGCAGGATACCTTTTTGTTCTACTGATGGTGTCCTTTGCTGTACAGAAGATTTTTAGTTTGAAATAGTCCCACTTGTTCATTGTTGCTTTTGTTCCACTTGCCCGGGGAGATATGTTCATGAAGAAGTTGTTCATGTTTATGTCCAAGAGATTTTTGCTTATGTTTTCTTCTAAGAGTTTTATGGTTTCATGACTTACATTCAGGTCTTTGATCCATTTTGAGTTTACTTTTGTGTATGGAGTTAGGCAGTAATCCAGTTTCATTCTCCTACATGTAGCTGTCAACATGAATTTTCTTAATTGGTCCTTATGCCAAAAGCTTAATGCTTATGTTATAAATGAAGAAACTGAAACCTAAGAGGTTTAAATGTGTTTTCCATGCTTACTCACTTGAAACATGATTTGGGGCAGTCGCATAGGTGGCAGAAACAAAATTTACACCTAAGTTCCCTGACTCCTCACTCCTGGTGTTCTTTGGACTCTACAGTGGTCTCTAAGGAATGTGCTTAACAATATAATGGAAGTCTACAAAATGAGAAATGGAGCACTTGAGGACTGCTTTCTTTTTTGCTTTGAAACAGAAACAGGTGTTTCTTCTTAATACTTTTGACCATTTTGACTGAGTTTTTCCTTTCCTTTTTTATTTCAATTTCTCGTCAACCCTTCCAGAGAAATTCAGCCCTACAGACATTGAAGAGAGGTGCTGGAATCTCACTCTTTTTGAGTATTCTGCCTGTCTTTGCTTTCCAACCCCATTAATCTCCAGAGTACCATGTAATGTGGATTTGTGCTCCCAGAGTAGATCTCCAGGTCTGGTATTTAGCAGTCCTGGGCTTCTACTCCTTCCCTGCTCCGTTTCTCTTCCTCCTGCCAGTGAGCGGGGGTAGGGGGAGGGCTTTGGTCCCACTGGCTTACGTGTTTGCTACTTGACCCTTTTCCGCAAGGTCTTCTCTTTTCCCTAGATGTAGGCCATCTGTTGCAGACTTCTTTCAGGTTGCTTTTTCAGGATTAGTTGTATTTGCTGTATTTTCGTGTTATATGTGGTTTTGGGAGGAGGTTTCTGCCTCACTTCTCATGCCGCCATCTTATTTAATCTTCTAGCTACATCTTAAAAAAAAAAAGAAAATAACAGAGGGCATTGTAACTTCCCCACAAAATCAGAGCATTTGAGAAAATAAACAGCAGTCAATCTACTTTGTCCTTTGATTCATTTTTTGATTCAGTTAATCGGTTTCAAAAAAATTTACTGAGAACCTACTGAATGCTAGATACTGTATATATTTACAAACACAGAAATGATTAAGAGCCAGCCTTTGTCTTCAAGGGGCTTCCAGTTAAGGAAACCAAGTTACAGTAGTGTGTGATCTCTAGTTAAGAGTACCCAGAAACATGCCTCTATTACTTGTTAGAACAGTCCTCTAAGTTTCAATGACAGTTTGTAAGCCTTGAACACAGATGCCTCTTTTCATGGCTGGATCTGGGATAGAAGGCCAAGATTTATTCAGAAAATTACATGGAAATCCTCAGAAAGAATGAGGAACTCCGTAGGCCTCTAGTGGAGTCATTGGTACCGGTTTCTTCATCTAATCTGTTCTGAGCTGTTATGGTTTTCACAGACCCATACTGGCCTCTTATTTTATACTCAGCTGTGTCCTATTTATTTATTTTGGAAAAGCCATATGTAGACACAGAAGTTCAACTTTTCTTCAAATCACCATTTGACTTACTTTCAGAGAGGCCTTTTCACACCAAGTGTTGAAATGTTACCTTGAGAGTCTGTCTTTACCTTCCCTACTTCAGCTTTCTCAGCCCTTGGTATATTGTTCGGTAATCCCTACTTGAGCTGATACATCAAGTAATTAAACAGGATTTCATCTTTAAAGTACTAACTAAATAATTTATAGAAGAACAAAAAGCATGTGGGGAAGGGTTTGAAATCTGTGACATCTTAGTCAAGTTGAAGATTCAGTGTTTAACACTTTTTGGATGGGGAGAATTTTTTTTTTAAGCTAGTCTTATCTCTTAATGGCTGAGGAACCAGAATGGTGCAGGAAAAAATGAGCAAATTTGCAGTCAAGTCAAAGAATGGTAGAGTAGATACCAGAGAGTCCTTAAGGCGTGATTGATCCAACCTCCTTATTTTGGAAACTGAGACTCAGAGAAGTCAATTGATTTGTGTTAAGTCTTACAACTGGTCAGTAGAAGTATTTACAGTTTTTGTGAAACATACTTAATAGTTACGCTGCCAAAAAAGGAAACTTCCAAATGATAATGGAACATTTTTGCCACTAGAAATAATATATGAAGTACAGGATTATGTTTCAGAACTTGAATTCCCACCCCACTTTGCCTCCAGATGAGCAGGAAACACCTCCAACTACAAAGAGACTACACATAAACACAGTTCGAGGATGTTCTACAACACTTTGATGCTAGGGCACAGAGGTGGAGACTAGGGCCCTCCCCCAGTGGGCCAGGAACAGCTGTTGTGCCTTCACTCCTTCCTCAGTCAGTACTGTCATCAGCCTAGATTGAAGGCGACTGGAAGGAACTGGCCTCAACAGTTTCTGCTGCGGGTAGTAGGGCATCATTGGGAAGACCATTTTTTCTAAGGCATTTGGTCATTGTCTGCTGGCACCAAGAGATTACAGTGCATGGGGGTGAGCATTTAGTAATGTAGGTAACTGTCAAATCACTATGTTATAAACTTGAAATCAGCATAGTATTGTATATCAGCTGTATTTCAATTTTTTTATTAAGATATTATTGAAATACACTCTTATGAAGATTTCACATGAAAAAACAATGTGGTTACTACATTTACCCATATTATCAAGTCCCCACTCATACTCCAATTCAGTCCCAGTGATTCCCCACACCATGTGTACTAAACATAATACCCCACAATCCCCTTCTACCTCCCTCCCCACCCACCCTCCCACACCCCTCCCCTTTGGTAACCACTAGTTCCTTCTTGGAGTCTCTGAGTCTGCTTTTATTTTGTTTCTTCAGTTTTGCTTCATTGTTATACTCCACAAATTAGGGAAATCATTTGGCACTTGTCTTTCTCCCCCTGGCTTATTTCACTGAGCATAATATCCTCCAGCTCCATCCATGTTGTTGCAAATGGCAGGATTTGTTTCCTTCTTATGGCTGAATAGTATTCCATTGTGTATATGTACCACATCTTCTTTATCCATTCATCTACTGATGGACACTTAGGTTGCTTCCATATCTTGGCTATTGTAAAAAGTGCTGTGATAAACAGGGGTGCATATGTCTTTTTGAATCTGAGAAGTTGTATTCTTTGGGTAAATACCAACAAGTGGGATTTCTGGGTCAAATGGTCTCTGTATTTTTAGTTTTTTGAGGAACCTCCATACTGCTTTCCACAATGGTTGAACTAGGTTACATTCCCACCAGCAGTGTAGGAGGGTTCCCCTTTTCTCTGCATCCTCACCGGCATTTGTTGTTCTTAGTCTTTTGGATGCTGGCCATCCTTACTGGTGTGAGGTGATATCTCATTGTGGTTTTAATTTGCATTTCCCTTATAATTAGTGATGTGGAGCATCTTTTCATGTGTCTGTTGGCCATCTGAATTTCTTCTTTGGAGAACTGTCTTATCATATCCTCTGCCCATTTTTTAATTGGGTTATTTGCTTTTTGGGTGAAGACGCGTGTAAGTTCTTTATACATTTTGGATGTTAACCCCTTGTCAGATATGTCATTTACAAATATATTCTCCCATACTGTTGGATGCCTTTTTGTTCTGCTGATGGTGTCCTTTGCTGTACAGAAACTTTTTAGTTTGATGTAGTCCCATGAGTTCATTTTTGCTTTTGTTTACCTTACTTGAGGAGATGCATTCAGGAAGAAGTCGTTCATGCTTATATTCAGGAGATTTTTGCCTATGCTGTTTTCTAAGAGTTTTATGATTTCATGACTTACATTCAGGTCCTTGAATCATTTCGAGTTTACTTTTGTGTATGGGGTTAAACAATAATCCAGTTTCATTCTCTTGCATGTAGCTGTCCAGTTTTGCCAACACCAGCTGTTGAAGAGTCTGTCATTTCCCCACTGTATGTCCATGGCTCCTTTATCATATATTAATTGACCATATATGCTTGGGTTTATATCAGGGCTCTCTAGTCTGTTACATTGGTCTGTGGGTTTGTTCTTGTGCCAGTACCAAATTGTCTTGTGTACTGTGGCTTTGTAGTAAAGCTTGAAGTTGGGGAGCATAATCCCCCCAGCTTTCTTCTTCCTTCTCAGGATTGCTTTGGCTATTCGGGGTCTTTTGTGGTTCCATATGAATTTTAGAATGATTTTCTCTAGTTCATTGAAGAATGCTGTTGGTATTTTGATAGGAATTGCATTGAATCTGTAGATTGCTTTATGCAGGATGGCCATTTTGACAATATTAATTCTTCCTACCCACGAGCACGGGATGTGTTTCCATTAATTGGTATCTTCTTTAATTTCTCTCATGAGTGTCTTGTAGTTCTCGGAGTATAGGTCTTTCACTTCCTTGGTTAAGTTTACTCCTAGGTATTTTATTCTTTTTGATGCAACTTTGAATGGAATTGTCTTCCTGATTGCTCTCTCTGCTAGGTCATTGTTAGTGTACAGGAATGCCATAGATTTCTGCGCATTAATTTTGTATCCCGCAACTTTGCTAAATTCAGATATTAGATCTAGTAGTTTTGGGGTAGATTCCATAGGGTTTTTTTATGTACAATATCATGTCATCTGCAAACAGGGACAGTTTAACTTCTTCCCTGCCAATCTGGATGCCTTTTATTTCTTTGTGTTGTCTGATTGCTGTGGCTAGGACCTCCAGAACTATGTTGAATACAAGTGGGGAGAGTGGGCATCCTTGTCTTGTTCCCAATCTTAAAGGAAAAGCTTTCATCTTCTCACTGTTATGTATAATGTTGGCTGTGGGTTTGTCATATATAGCCTCTTTGATGTTGAGGTATTTGCCCTCTCTACCCATTTTGTTGAGAGTTTTTATCATGAATGGATGTTGAATTTTGTCAGATGCTTTTTCAGCATCTATGGAGATGATCATGTGGTTTTTTTTCTTCTTTTTGTTGATGTGGTGGATGAGGTTGATGGATCTTTGAATGTTGAACCATCCTTGCATTCCTGGAATAAATCCTATTGATCATGATGGATGATCCTTTTGATGTACTTTTGAATTCGGTTTGCTAATATTTTGTTGAGTATTTTTGTGTCTATGTTCATCAGGGATATTGGTCTGTAGTTTTCTTTTTTTGTGGTGTCTTTGCTGGGTTTTCGTATTAGAGTGATGTTGTTCTCATAGAATGAGTTTGGGAGTATTCTCTCCTCTTCTACTCCTTAGAAAACTTTAAAGAGAATGGATATTAGGTCTTCACTAAATGTTTGATAAAATTCAGCAGTGAAAGCATGTAGTCCAGGAGTTTTGTTCTTAGGTAGGTTTTTGATTACCAATTCAATTTCTTTGCTGGTAATTGGTGTATTCAGATTTTCTGTTTCTTCCTGGGTCAGCCTTGGAAGGTTGTATTTTTCTAGAAAGTTGTCCATTTCTTCTAGGTTATTCAGTTTGTTACCATAAAATTTTTCATAGTACTCTCTCATAATTCTTTGTATTTCTGTGGTGTCTGTAGTGATTTTTCCTTTCTCATTTCTGATTCTGTTTATGTGTGTAGACTCTTTTTTTTCTTGGTAAGTCTGGCTAGGGGTTTATCTATTTTGTTTATTTTCTTGAAGAACCAGCTCCTGCCTTCGTTGATTCTTTCTATTATTTTATTCTTCTCAATTTTATTTATTTCTGCTTTAATCTTTATTATGTCCCTCCTTTAACTGACTTTGGGCCTCATTTGTTCTTCCTTTTCTAGTTTCATTAATTGTGAGTTTAGACTGTTCATTTGGGATTGTTATTCTTTCCTGAGGTAGGCCTGTATTGCAATATATTTCCCTCTTAGCATGGCCTTTGCTGCATCCCACAGATTTTGTGGTGTTGAATTATTGTTGTTATTTGTCTCCATATATTGCTTGATCTCTCTTCTTATTTGGTCATTGATCCATTTATTATTTAGGAGCATGTTATTAAGCCTGCATGTGTTTGTGGGCTTTTTCATTTTCTTTGTGTAATTTATTTCTAGTTTCATACCTTTGTGATCTGAGAAGCTGTTTGGTACAATTTCAATCTTTTTGAATTTACTGAGGTTCTTTTGTGGCCTAATATATGATCAATTCTTGAAAATGTTCCATGTGCACTTGAGAAGTATGTGTATCCTGTTGCTTTTGGATGGAGTGTTCTGTAGATGTCCTTTAGGTCCATCTCTTCTAATATGTTGTTCAGTGCCTCTGTCTCTTTATTTCCTGTCTGGTTGATCTGTCCTTTGGAGTGAGTGGTGTGTTGAAGTCTCCTAAAATGGATGCATTGCATTCTATTTCCCCCTTTAATTCTGTTAGTATTTGTTTCACATATGTAGGTGATCCTGTGTTGGGTGCATAGGTATTTATAATAGTTATATCCTCTTGTTGGACTGACCCTTTTATCATTTTGTATTGTCCTTTGTCTCTTGTGACTTTCTTTGTTTTGAAGTCTATTTTGTCTGATACAAGTACTGCAACTCCTGCTTTTTTCTCACTATTAGTTGTATGAAATATCTTTTTCCATCCGTGTACTTTCAGTCTGTGTATGTCTTTGGGTTTGAAGTGAGTCTATTGTAGGCAACATATAGATGGGTCTTTGTTTTTTATCCATTCAGTAACTCTATATCTTTTTTTTTTAGTTTATTTTGATATCATTTATCTACAATTAAATGAGTAATATTATGGTAATTATACTACCCCCTTCATCAGGTTCCCCCCGCCCCCAACCCCATTGCAGTCACTGTCCATCAGCATAGTGAGATGCCATAGCGTCACTACTTGCCCACTCTGAGTTGTCCAGCCCTCCCCGTTCTATATCTTTTGAATGGTGCATTCAGACCATTTACATTTAGGGTGATTATGAATAGGTACGTACTTATTGCCATTGCAAGCTTTAGATTCGTGGTTACCAAAGGTTCAAGGGCAATTCCCTTACTATCTAACAGTCTAATTTAACTCACTTTGTATGGTATTACAAACACAACCTGAAGATTCTTTTTTTTCCCTCCTTTTTCTTCCTCCTCCATTCTTTGTATGTTATGAATCATATTCTGTATTCTTTGTCTGTCCCTTGGGTGACATCTCTTTAGCCTTAGGAATACTTCCATCTGTAGGAGTGCCTCCAAAATGTACTGTAGAGGTGGTTTGTGGGAGGTAAATTCTCTGAGCTTTTGCTTATCTGAAAATTGTGTAATCCCTCCTTCAAATATAAACGATAACCTTGTGAGGTAGAGTATTCTTGATTCAAGGCCCTTCTGTTTCATTGCATTAAATATATCATGCCACTCCCTTCTGGCCTGTAAGGTTTCTGTTGAGACGCCTGATCACACAGCCTGGTGGGTTTCCCTTTGCATGTGATGTTTTTTCTTTCTCTAGCTGCTTTTAAAAGTCTGTCTTCATCCTTGATCTTTTCCATTTTAGTTATTGTATGTCTTGATATTGTCTTTCTTGGGTCCCTTGTGTTCGGAGATCTTTGCACCTCCATGGCTTGATAGACTATCTCCTTCCCCAGATCGGGGAAGTTTTCAGCAATTACCTCCTCAAGGACACTTTCTATCCCTTTTTCTCTCTCTTCTTCTTCTGGTACCCCTATAAAGCGAATATTGTTGTGTTTGAATTGGTCACACATGTCTCTTAATATTCTTTCATTCTTAGAGATCCTTTTATCTTTCTGTGCCTCAGCTTCTTTGTACTCCTCTAATTTCTATTCCATTTATTGTCTCTTCTACTACATCTAATCTGCTTTTAAATCCCTCTATTGTATGTTTCATTTCAGATATGGAATTTCTTAATGATTGTATCTCCAACTTAAATTCGTTCCTGAGTTCTTGAATATTTTTCTGTACCTCCATAAGTATGTTTATAATTTTTATTTTGAAGTCTCTTTCAGGAAGATTGGTGAGTTTGGTTACATTTGGCCCTCTTTCTGGGGTTTGTGAGATTTTGGTCTGAACCATGTTCTTTTGTTGTTTGATATTTCTGTGTGGTGCCCACTAGTGTGCAGAAACTCCAGTCTCTGTAGCTGCTCAGCCCCAGGGGTGAGGTTGGGGGTCGTAGGGGAGTGGAGCTGGTGCCTGGGGGGAGGAAAGATATGTTTCCTGAATCCCACCTGCAGTGCCTGTCTCTTGTATGAGAGCCAGTGGGCCAAGCACACAGGTGTATAAGCCTCTGTGCTTTGCGTCTCTTGCTGTTGTAGGTGGGGCCTCCCTCTGACTGGCTTGATACCAGTGCAGTGACTGCTGGTTTTTTGAGCAGGTGCCAGCAGGCCTGTACGAAGGCTTGGCAGGCTGTGTGTCACAGTGGGGCCCTCGGAGCTGAGTATCCAACCAGGGGTATGGAGCACCTGATGCTCCTTAAAGTTTCCAATCTGCTGGGCAGAGCGCACGTAGACAACCTTGTCCAGCTCTCCTTTCTCCCGTGCAGCAAGCTCCTTGCAAACCCCTCCCCTTCAGCAGCCCTCTCGCTGCTGGGAAGCCTCTTAGACTGCCTGCCTTTCCCGTGTTCCAAAGTGGGCAGGTGTGGATCCCATCCTTCACAAATGGTCAGAATCTGTTACTCAAGCACTCCGCCTTTCCCAGCTCCCCATCCTCGAGAGCACCACACAGTGTAGGTTTCTGCTCACAAAGAAGACCTCCAGGGCTAGGTGTTCAGCAGTTCTAGGCTTCCACCCCCCCCCCCCTCTCTGTTTCTCTTCCTCCTGTCACTGAGCTGGGGTCGGGGAAAGGTTCAGGTCCCGCCAGATCAAGGCTTTTGTATGTTACTCTGTTTTCGTGAGGTCTACTCTGTTTGTGATATCTGTATGTTGTCTAGTGCAGCCTTCTTTCCTGTTGCTGTTTTAGGGTTAGTTGTATTAACTATATTTGGGAGGAGTTCTTTGTTTCACCTCTCATTCTGCCATCTTGAATCTGAGGAGTTATTTTTATTTCTCTCTTTCCATGTGCTTGTCCCCTCATTACTCTCTGTCCCTTTAACCTGTTTTTCTTCATTGCACCTGTCATTATTATATTGTTATTGTTTGTTTGCTGCCCTCACCCTAGAATGTAACAAGCTTCTTTGAGGCAGATCTATTGTGCACCACTGTGTTCCTAGCACACAGTTGACATTCAGTAAAGACTTGCTGAACCATTATATAAAAATAAATAACATACATGTATACATAGCTATACAGTTTTTCTGAATATAAATCTAGTACTTGTTCTCTGTAAGAAAATACAGGAAAGCATAGGAAGAGAACCTCAAAATTGGAGGAATTTATCAACAATAACATAGACCCCTGAGAAATTTGCTTGATTGAGTTCATGTTGAAGCTGGAGGTGCTTTGGCCCAATCAAGCCAGTAATAATGGAGATGTAGTGCCATTTGTTTTTTGTTTTTTTTGTACAAAAGATGCTGCTAAGGAAGGATGGCTCCACAGGGATTACCTCTGGGAACACAGAATCCAGAGCCAAACAATAGGCCCTTATGTTATCTGGGGGAGTCTTTTTTTTTACCTCCTGTAATTGGTGATATCATAATTAGGCCTGCATATTACTTCTGAACACTGCCATACAAGGCACTTCATTTAGTTGGGCTTATGGAGATTAGATCATGCACAGGAAGCCGGCTCCCTGGTTATCAGGCTCCACAGAGGAGTTGGAAGGCTTAAGTAGTGTGAAAAAATACTGTTGATTTAAAGAGACAGGATTCTCTGGAAAAGTACAGCGATTTTTCCAGCTTGTGCCTCTGTGACCTTTGAGATTCCCATAACAGCACTGATTCCTACCTGGATACTCTTTCTGTAAATAAGGACCTTTTAAGCTTCCCTTTCCTCCACAAATAGGGCTGCTAAGACCTATTTTGTGAGATTGTTATAATTTTAATGAGCTTACTCCTTTAATGAATCTAATAACATAGTCCCTGGAAGATAAAAATCCTAGCATAGTTTCTGGAACACATGCTGAGAGTATAATCGTCAGTTCATCTTTTTCCTTTTATCATCATTAAAACTGTCTGCACTATCAGGTTTTAAATAATTTATTATAACAGAATTATAATTTGAAACCCTATTGTTTTTAATTGTAGTTTTGAATAGTATTTTGCACTTCTTAATACTTTAAATTATCTGCCTTGAATTATTATTGTAATTGGTTTACTTGTTTTATTCTTCTTGCTACATCACAAGCAATTGAGAGATAACAATTCTTACTCATAGTCACTGCAATGCCTAGGATAGTGCTTTGATCCCAGTGTGTATTCAGATAAAGTTTGTTGAATGCATTTGTGCCAGTCTTCTTGAAAGGTGCAACTAAAATATGTAACATAATTATTGTGAACAGAAATCAGCATCCTCACACACTTAGCCCTGTAGAGCCAGCACAGATCTAGGTGCACAGCATAAGTTCTTTCAACATTTATCAAATTGGAGAGACTAAGACATGCCCATGTGGCAGTTAAATCTTAAGAGTGACAAATCTAGAGCAAGCTGTTTCAGATTTTTTTTTTCAAATCTAGTTTTAAGTTTTTCCATTTGGTGTTAATTGCTGGTTAGTTCCTGAGAGCAGGGCGTTCAGCAGTAAGAGATATTGTATAGAGGAATAAAGGCAGACTAAGAGACTCAGAGGTAGTTAAAAGTAGGAAAGGAAGGGGTCTGAAAATGAGTTTATTTCCACATTTCGCTCAGCAGTTTTGAAAGCCGCACAATGAAAGGGCAGTGTTCCAGTTCAGTCTCCCTGTGTTTCAGCCTGTCTTCCAATCTCACATGGTTTCCTTAGCCTTAGAGCTCAGTTGTTCACTTTAGGACTAGCAGGTTGCTTAACAAGGCTCTGAGCCCTGCTAATAAGTGTATGGTGTTTGGTTCCCATCCCCCTGGCCTTGCCTTTGCGTTCCCTCTCACTGTCTCCTTTTCTCTAGGTGTATGTGGTCGGGAATGACCCTTTACCAGTTTTGGTGGATTCCCTGCTTCCTGTCTTGCGGGTGCTCTTTTCGCTCTACTGTTTTACCAAGCAGAGTGTGTCTCACGTAAGGTAAAGAGCCTAGATAACCGTACTTGTTTATAAATAGTGAATTCTTTCTTTGTGTGTTGTTCTTGTTCTCATTTGGAACATACAACTTATGCCACTTTGTAATTTTTTTTTGCTTTCCAAGTCAGGAAAACATTTGGAAATGTTCTTATGCTGCTCATGTGAAAAAGAAAGAGAGCTTTGCAGACTGCAGGGAATTGGTGCAGTTTTTAGAATGACTTTCCTCAGCCTCTCTCCTAGATATCAGAGATGAAATCCTTGTTTCCATGCAAGAACATGCCACTATTTGATCAGTGAGAAACATGGAATTACATGTCTCAGAATGAGAAAATAGAGGATGGATCATAACTACCTTGTGGGGAATCAAGCTGGGGAAATCTGGATCTGAACGGGGCACTCTGTAATTCAGATTTGGAGTTGGTCTGAGTACTGCACAGTATTGTTCAGAATAGAGATTTTTTTAGGCCTCCAGAAAATAATCTTTTACATTGGATTTTTTTTTTACTTTTTATTTCATTTTATTATTATTTTTTACATTGGAATTTAAGTAGGATTCACTTTATATCATTTATCACCTCTATTTTCACAGCTAGTTATGTTGTTTTTTCTTTATATGAGTTTATATTCTTTCTGAAGTCCTACAAAATTCTGACTTTTGGTGTTTGGAAATTTTCCACATGTCGTCTGATATACAAAGTGGTATCTTCCCCCTAGGGTTATTATGAAGACTAATCGTGCATTGAAGTGTTTAGCACTGTCCATGGCAAATAGTAAGCTCAGTAAATGATAGCCATCACCATCATTAAGTGGCAGAGGAAGGTACTCAGGCTGGCTGGTATATTATTCAAAGTTCATGGACTGTGTTTGTCCCTGACTTTCAGTCAGCACATTATTGTAGCCAACAGCCACAAGGGCAGTGACAAGAGAAAATGCCGTGGAAGATGGAGGTTATAAATATGTAAATTTGGCTCTAAAGGACTGTCCATATAATAACCCCTGTCTTTTTTTTGAAACGCAAATCCTCACAACACTATCATGTCCTCATCAGAGCCTGAGAAGGAAGAAGCAACCATTCATTCCATTCCTCTCCTAGTGGACTGGCATACATAAATGGGGGTGAGGAACCTACAAGAATCTGTTGGTATGCTGTTTTCTTGGTCACCAGCTATCAGTCCCATTGATAGCAGATGGTTTTATCAGTGTAAACTGTAACAATACCTGATCCAAAGGCAGTAATATACTAGTAATTACAAAAAAAATCATGTGGGGCTCATGTATCATATCAGGATTGCTTCTAGAGCCAGAGATTAGTCAATCACTCATTGAATTTCACAATATTTGCATTCTGAAATTCACAAGAAGCATTCTTTCCACTCCTGCGCTTCTGTGGTACTAGGTGATTGAAACAGCACTTAGATTGCGGTGGGACCTGACAGTCTCTCTTTCTTTTTTTATGTTAGCTTGTGAGATGTATAGAGTAAGATGACAAGCTCTTTTATAACTGCTTTTTCTGCCAGGTCACTTTGCCAAGAGATCTTATTATGGATTCTAGGGAAGCTGGAGAGGAAGAAGGCAATTGCCAGCCTGGAAGGATTTGTAGGGTTGAACAAATCTGTGTCTGCTCTCCATTCCCTGTGTCAGTTTAGAGCTGCTGCTCAGGGTGGCATTATGATTACCTTCAAGGAGGCCATTTGGTGAGTTCACCCATTCTTTACTGTCTCTCTTTTAAGATTTCATTGTACCCAAAAGGCCATTCTGCTTCTCGTCCACTAAGAGGCGCTGATAGAAAGGGAACTGGAAACTGAAGCCGCAGAGGTGCTGCTATTTATAATCTCTAAATGAAATGTGAGCTTTAAATAATCCTCCAGGTTTTTCCCAGATGCCAGCTAATGGTAGGTGCAATGTGCTGGAGTCTTACAGCCTGAAACACAACAAGCCCACTTATTTAATAATGTCTTTGCCAGTGAATGAGAGTAAAGGGCAGACATGTTCATCTTCAACACTGTAACACTCCAATTCTCTTTTAGAGTCTCCAAATGGTGTATGTGTGTTCAAAGACTTATTTATTCCTAAGGGAAATTGTCTCATAGCTATCTTTTATGGTAATTTTATGATGGAGGTTTGTTTCTTCTAGGGATTGATTAGAAGGTGCTTAATGAATGTTAGTGGAATGGATAATTTATTTCTCCAACATCTCACAAGTGTATTTTGCATTATTTCCATTTTCTGGGTGATGTGTGTAGATATTATTAATGTAAATTCCTCTTGATCATGTAATCCATATAGTATTTTACTGGTGGCGCCTACTCTACTTAGAGTTCATTTATATTCAAAGTGCTGCTGTTTGTTAAAGTGTTTAATTTTTTATTCATGGTTAACTTGGTGAAGTTTTAAAACACTTTCAATATGATGGACTTGAGGAAAATAGAAAAAACATTGATTGCAGAAACAATTATCTGTACAAGCTCAAGCTACTAGTTTACTGAGAGTTGTTAAGCATTAGTAGATTTTGTGGTTATAATTATGCCCTTGAACTGGAAGAGTTTACTGTTTTTCGACATGTTTATTTAAAAGACACTTTGGAATAGTTTAACCTAGGGCCAATTAGTTGACAATATAACTTCATAGTATTTAACTTATCAGCAGTTAAAACTTACTGCCATGCTAACAAGTGTTTAGTGTACTCCTCAGTGCACATATTCCAGAATCAACAATTTTTACTGAAATTATAGGTTCTCTTTATGGGAGGGAGAAAGTGCTTGAGTGAATCTCCATCCACTGCAGAAGCAATAGGTCCTTAACCTGGAGTCTCTACATGGACTTCTAGGGGTCCATAATCCCTTGATTTTTTTTGAGCATAAAGGCTTTATTGTCATCTTAGAGTTCTCAGGCAGGTGGGGCTGTTGCATGTGTCTGGCGGGCAGCGAATGTCCTCATGGCACACTAAGTTGATGGCAGTGCCGGGACCAGTCCTCAGGGCTCCCTCTGCCCTCCCTCCCCACCCCTCCCCTTTATTTTTTATATGCAAACATGGATTGTTTTTTCTGAAAGTAGGTTTCATAGTCTTCTTTAGTTACTTAAAACACTCATGTCTCCAAAATGTTGACACTCCCTATCTATACTAGAGAAATGTGTGTGTTTGTAATTTTGTCATGTGTTCTAAAGATCCTGCTCATAGTGGTCGTCCTTGAAAGGCCTACCTTTTGAAGGTCAGGATCACCACTTACCTTTCACTCTACCACCCTGTCCAGCAGCACTAATTATCAATAAGTTTGTTTAAAGAAATTTTAAAAGAGCAGCTTAGATTTCATGATCTTTGGATACAAAAATTTTATTTTTCTGGAACTAAATAATACTATTTAGAATTGACTCTCATTGAAATCTTAAGAATAAATAAAATAGTGCTTCTTAAAGTAATTGTTGTCATGTCATTTTTTAAAAGAATATTTGAATACTGTACTTCATTTTGACAGGGTGGTTCACAGAAGCTTAGAAATGACATCCATTTTCAGCTTTTCTTCTAACATAAAATATGGTAGAGATAACATGACTAATCTGAAGGACTCTGGCAAATTTTGGGATAATATAAGAAGTAATCCTAAACTTGGTTTATAGGTTGTTCATTCTACTAGAGGAGTATAAAAGCCAGTTTAGTAGTGAACTGGCAAATTGGGACATACTGCCCAGTGAGATGGTCTGCCTAGTTAACTTTAATAATTGTACTTTTCAGTGAGATGAACAACATTCTTAAGATTTCAATGTTATTTTTTTCTGTTTAGTCTGAAAAAAATTATGCCTTCTTTGCTCATAAAAGTAACATGTGTTCTTTGTATAATATAAAAAAGCATAAAGAAGAAAACAAAACCCAGCCAGTATCCTATTCACTGTTTACTTTTTTTTAGTGTTTTGTCTTCTAGTACATCTTCTGTATTTGTTTACATGATATAGTGTAGTAATGTATCTTGTTTTTTTCACTTATCATATGAATTAAAACAAAGCTTTAGTACCTCACTAATTTCTTGAAACTTTTTGCAGAAATCATAGCACTGTTTTCAATAAGTTAGCCATATTTTGTTACTTGGAAATTTGGCCTACTCAGTTTTCTGAACCTTTATGCATTTTCATATCTAGCTTATTGGTTCTTATTAGCTGAGACTGACTGCATCTTCTCCTGTAATGATTGTGTCTTTTTACACTATCTGTAACTCTTCAGGGGCTCATTGAGAAAAAGTCCAAGTTCCTTTGAATGGTATCCAAGGCCCTCTTTGATCTGGCTTTGCTTTGCAGCCTTTTCTTTCCCTGTTCTTCCTCAGGAACCAACATATCTGTATACACCTATACTTTAATTCTCCCTTGCTTTTGCAATTTATTGAGGTAATAGTAATTCATCAGCATCCATCTTAAAAGCCACCTTCTTCATGAATCTTTTCCCGTTGACCAAATGACTCTGCAGGACATGATATCCTAGCTTCTAAGAGTAACTTTTCCAGCATGGAGAACAGGAAAATAATTTAAATAAATTTTTGAGATCTTCCTAATGATTTACTGTAAGAAAATAATTTATTAGGATTTCAAAAAGTTAAATAAAGTATCTCTGGGTGACACTACCAAGGTAAATCTTACCCCTCTTTGCAGTGGTGAAGATGAAGAAGCCCTCTACCAGAAAGTGTCCTCAGAGCAGTGCCAGCTAGAGTGTCTTGGGGACTTGTTATCCCACTGCCAAGAGTGTGGCTTGGCAGGCGACTTTTTTATCTTCTGCCTGAAGGTAAGAACTACATACAGTACGTTGTCAGTTTTGTTCCAGGGTAGTACTGGCAGCCCCTTTGAATTTTCAAAGCAGTCGTAATTTTAGGTCCAAAAATTTAGGTTCTAATTTAGGAGAAATAATTAGAGGACATAAGAGTAATTTATTTTTTAGTAGCCTTTGGGTTGGTAAAAAGAAGAAACTTACCTTCAGCAATACACACACTATGGGACTGCTTTCCAAGGTAGTCTGCACTGAACTTTTCGAAATGACCAAAGCAGAATTATTGGTTGGGAACGGGTTAACCTTTGCTCTGTGTTGACTGGTAAGAACTCTTTTGAAGTTAATAGCAGGTTTTACAGCTATAGAGTAATCCCTTAGCCTCTCTGACTGTTGTTTTGTCAGGTGTTTGAAAAGGAGATTTAGCAGTCCTGCCTTTCTCATTTCATTTTGTCACCACGTGAAACCTTTTCCGGTTCTGTTTCTTAGTGCTGGTAGTTTTATTTCCTTTTGCCCTAATCTCTGACAGTCCCTTGTACCCCACAATGTTACCCATATTTGCACTCTTTGAAACCATAAGCCAGGTGATCTGATTCCCTGTCCTCCAGTTCTGCCTTCTCCACTGTATTCCATCTGCTTTAAGAGAATGTCTGTGAAGTTTAAGATTGGTGTGGGCGTGGGAGAATGCATGGGGGGAATCAGGCTAACAGTTCTAAAACTTGAAGTAGGGGACATTTTTTTGATGCCTTCTCACCTCCCGTGTTCACATCTATCCCACTACCCAGACACACATAAATAACACTGCAGGAAGATGCACTTTTAATTGGATAATTTTAAAAAAAGGTTCAAAAAGACAGAAAAAATCAAGGGGCTTTGCTCTGAACTGAGGTTTCTCCATCTTTGTACTATAACAGACATTTTTGGGCTGGGTGATTTTGTTTTTGGCGTGGGGGCTTCTTGAGTATCGGAGGTTGTTTGGAAGCATCCCTATTCTCTGCCCATAAGATGCCTGTCACCCTCTAATTATGACAACCAAAAATGTCCCCAGGCATTGCAAAATGCCCCCTGGGATGCAAAATTTCCCAGGCACAGTTGGGAACCATTGCTCTAAATTGTTAATTACTTTGGTAAAGATTAATTGTTAGGTTTTCCTTTCCCGAGGAAATTGAAATGTGAAGGAGAGGGAAAAAGCCTATAAAACCCACAGTAATGAATCATCTATTAGTAGAAGTTTAGTTCTAAGTATCTTAGGGGAAAAGGTGCTGAAAGCATCTGATAGTCTCTAAAAAGGCTTTGGAATGTTATATGGCCTGAGGTCTCAGTTCAACAAGGCCAGTGGTAGAGATCATAAAAATACTGATAAATAGTCTGTCAAACTAGTTGTTTGTGTGTATGTATTTTATTTATTATGAAGTTTTAAATTTTCATATATATGGTATATTATACATATTATCTTATAACTTATATTTTCCACTCAACTGTTTTGAGCTCACTCTATATTGATATCCATATAGATACAGTTCATTTATTTCAGCTGCTATGATGTAATAAATACAGTTAATTTATTCATTGTCTTATTGCTATACATTTAAATTGTTTTCAATTTTTGGCTATTAGAAATAGTGCTACAATGAACACAGACTAGTTTTTTAAATGCACATTTCAAACAGGGTTTCCTAGCTGTTTTTGAAGCCCTTAGGCTTTTTCTTCACTCTTCCTTTTCTCCTGTGTTGATAGGAGTTGACTCACGTGGCTGTGGAAAACAAAGCAGAGTTGGAAATGAAGCCCTTCTCCAGCAAAACCCTCTTGAAATTAGAGCAGCACCAAACTCTTCTTGTGGAAGGCCAGGAGCAGAAGCTGTTGGTCCTACAGCTGATGGCCGTTCTGTGTGAGAGAATGTCTGAGCAGATATTCACAAACATCACTCAGGTCAGTGCTGGCACATTCCAGGCCCCCACCTAATAGTATATTTTGTTTTCTTTATTTTCTTTCCAAAAAAAGTGTTCAAAAATGTTGCTCAGAGTGTGGTTTGATGGTACCTGCATCAGTGTTACCCAGAATGTTGATTAAACTTGCCAATTCCTGAGCCCACACCAGCAACAGGATCAACCTTTCAAAGGCCCTGGGTATTGGCATGTTTAACAAGCTCCTGAGGTGATTCTCATGCACATAAAACCTTGAGAACTGTTTTAAATATTTATATGTTATATCACAGTAGTTTTCAAGTTTGGGGCAAATTAAATTGGGATCTTTTTCAAAATATTGATGCTCCAGTCATTCTGATTCAGCATGTCTGATTAGAGGCTGGGCGTCTGTGTACTTTCAAAGCTCCATGGATGTTTTAATTTGTATCAAAAGTTGAAAATGATGAGAAACCCAAATTAAAAAAAAATCACTAATGATAATAAGATCACTTTGAATTTTATAGGTCTTCTAACTCACAGCTTTTCTCCATTAACAGCCTGTGAAATTGTAATATATCTTAAAAATGCTTGCAGGGTAGTGTAACTGTGAATCAGCACCTGAATTTTATTGGCTCACGCAAAATAAAAATTTTATTTTTTAGCAGCTTTTTAAAAAAATAGGAAATAAGAATAATAAAGCATAGGCAGTGCAGTGTCCATATTTTATGACTTTACCAGAATTAGTTGTTGCTTGGTTGGTGAATAGTCAGTTGTAAGATGGTATGATTGTTACGCTTAAATCTGATTCACCAGCTCTTTGTATGGTCCTCATTGTCATCTGCCTTCTGGTGTTGCTAAGCAGCATTTCACTATAACTCCTGCTGAGAAAATTTGCAGCTGTCTGTCAGCTCTGACTTATTGTGCCTGTTTAATGAGAATTATGTTCATGATTTTTTTTCTGGCCTCCTATTCCTTCCATTCACTGACCCTGTGTTACTCAGTAGGGTGATATGTTTCTCCTGTATTTATATCAGTTCCCTAAAGCCTTTCACCCAGACCTTATCTTTTTGTCTCAGGATGTTAGTTGGAAGGGGAAATGGTCTGAAAACTGATATGACTTGAGCTTTCACAGTTGCCTCCTTTTATTCCTAGTTAGGGAAGAATGGTTTTAGGCTGATTTAAGTGATTTCTCCCATCAAATTATCCTTCAGCTAAGGATAAAATGTATCAGAACAAAAAGAACCAGAAAAATATTAAATTGCATTTAGTCTGATTGCTAATGATATTTTTGTTATGTTATTTTGAAGTACATAGTTTATAAGTAATAAATGTTATAAGTAATTTTGTTAATATCACTAGGAACCGAGATTTTCAGTATTAGAAAAAGAACTATAAATATAAATTCAAAGAATTTGAGTTCAAAACCTATAATACTGAATTTCAATGAGGAGTATTAGTATAAACTTAGTATGATAATTAATTTAAATGGTACATTTTTACGTAGTTGCAGTAGCTCACATTCACTCTAATTCTTCAAATTTCACATTATCAGAAACATGAATAAGTTTCTGATATTCTTCAAGTTTCTTAAACTTCTCTTTTGAAGATGTTGTATCATATATAGGTTGATAATCACATTTACAGGAGAGTCAAGTTTTCTTTCTCCTTTTTTCCCCTAATATTTTCTACATTGGAGAAGTTTTTGATGTCAAGGGGTGACAATTTGTTTGACGTATGTTGTAGATTGGGTTCCCTAGAAAGAACCCAACTTCTGAGAGACAGATTAGCATGCAACAAGTTTATTGGTGAGCACTCTGGATATTAACACCTTTGGAAGAGGCGGAAGAAAAGGAAGCAGGATTAGGCAAAAGAGAAAGCTGGGCTATGAGAGTCTCAACAAGGCCTTAGCCAAACTCACAGCAGGATCTGGAGCTGGGATGGCTCTTCAGAGTTGTTTGGAGTTGGAGCAAGAGAGACTGGCTGTTATATCCCCTTTCGATCAGTGGTTGGAGTGTTGGCTGCCCCAGGAAGGAGGTATGTCCCTGGAACAGGTGGATCTCTTCAACAAAGGTAATTCAGGAAGAGGACCAATAGCTGAGAGTGGTCATCTGACAGCCTCCACCCCCAGCAAGTGGGAGAATCTTGGTAGCACATCCCAGAGCCCACTGAATCATCAATAATATATTTTTGCAAATATTTATTTGTCTTTGAAGAATTTCCTTATTCTTTGATGTAGTCAAGATAATTAGGGACACTGAACTGTTATTCTTACACCATTTTGTGTGTGATATTTTGTCATTGTTCCAAATTAGTCCTGAGCAAATAAATTTAAAAAGGATTTTTTTTAATTAAAAAACTAGTGAGAATGTTTGATATTTTGCTCTGGGCTATGGTTACATGAGTGTAAAAAATAAATAAATAAAAAGGAATTTCTAAAGTACACATCCCATAATTAAATAACATCAGTAATTTGTTAAAAGAGCACTGCACACTGTCTGTAACTGAAGTTTTAGTGGTAGGACAGCATCATCTCTACCTTCCCCTTGTGTATGTGGTAACAGTTACAAATTTATGTTCGGTAAATATGTTCTAAGTCAGTATTTTCATTCAGTATACTCCAGTAATTCACTGAAGCCCGAACTTCATTATGTAATTGTTGGAAGCAAAAAAAAAAAAAAAAAGAGTGATGTTGAAATTTTTTATTTATTGTTCACTTACTAAATTTTAAAATGTACAGAAAAGGAATAAGGAATTCCTGATTAACAAAACCTATATTTCCTAGCTCAGTCCACTCCCAGTGTCAAGGAGCAGTGACAACCGAAGAGCAGTAAGCATCCTCCTTGTCAGATTGTGGTTTCTAAAAACTATTTCCTACTGAAAGAACACAAAGCTCACTGGATTAAAGATTCATTTGAGGCCACGGGCAGGAATTGTATATTCGGGGCATCTTGTGGTGCCTGAAGAGAAGGAAGCTATCTGAGATGAATGGGGTCATGTCAGTAACACTCAGGAGCCGACCTGAAGGGGCTCCCCTTGGCCATAGATGGGACATTTTGAGCATTAAGCAGAATAATGCCTTCAGTGGACTGAAGCACATCAAAGTTATGAAATCTGAGTCCTTCCCAAAAAATCCCTTGTAGGACATCTTTGGAGGTTGCTAGGGCAACTCATTTTGTGAATTGATTAATAAAGGAAAAGAATGAAGCATGTATCTTCACCTTCCTGTGGGAACTGTACTTCAGTGTAAGAGTTGATGAAGGAAAAATTTTTCATTGTAAAAGGAACACAGCTAAAAATTTCAAAAATAGAACTAGAAATTTACATTTTGCACTCCCTTGATGATCTAATGGGTTTAGGTAACAATCATCCAATGTCTATCAAAACCGCTGTGGGTGCTGCACAGTGAATGTGATTGGGCCAGATACACTGAACCAACTGATCCTTTTTCCTCCCAGCATTTTATTATGAAAACTTTCAAATTTGAATTTTATAGTGAATACCTGTACACATAGATTCTATTATTAGCATTTTATTCTAGTTAACCCTTGAGTAACACAGGTTTAAGCTGTGTGGATCCACTTACATGTGAATTTTTTTCAATAAGTTTATTGGAAAATGTTTTGGAGATCTGAGACAATTTGAAAAACTCACAATATAGCCTTGAAATATCAAAAAAGTTAAGAAAAAGTTTTGAATGCATGTAATATATGTAGATACTTGTCTATTTTATCATTTACTATCATAAAATCAACAGTAAGGTATTAGTTATTCAAGGATCAGCTATCCTTGCTTTATCACATATAAAACATGAAATGTTGCCATGTGTCTATCCCTCTCATTTTTGGTTAATTTCAGGGTTAATGCAGATATCAGTGTATGTCCCCTAAATATTTCAGCATGGACTGATTGGTCTTAATTTCACCATAAGTAGACAAGCAGACATTATATTCCTTCTGATAAAATGCAGTAAGAATATGCAGAATCTCCTAGGAAGAGCTCTTACCAAAAAAAAAAAGAACAAAGAACAAAAAACAAAATCCCTGAAATGTGAACCTGAATCTAATCAAGGAAACTCAGGATAGAGGAGCAAGTCAATGCCATTAGGAAACAATCGGGTCAGATCCAGAATGTAGGAGATTCTACAGTACAAATGACCCAGTTTCTTCACCAAATGAATGGCATGAAAAAGGAGCAGGGCTGTTATAGCTTAAGAGATTTAAGGGGCTTAAGAGGTGTACCAACTAAATGCAGTGTGTGGGGAAAAGGTGGCCGTGTCGGCAGTGTCTGGGTTCCCCTGGCAGGTGCGATGCTTTAGTACCTCTGTGGTCAGGTCGTTTGTCTGGCTTGTGAGGCCACCTGTTCAGATATGTGGTGTCGAAGGTCGCAATGCCACTGCTCTTTGTTCTGATGCGTCTGAACAGAACAAACTGGAACAAGTAGCAAAGGAATTGTTGAGAATAGCACAAATCTGGAAGGAACCTAAAATGGCTGCTTCTGTATGAATCCCTACATAGAGCATTCCATTAAAGTGAAAAGCCTAAATGACATGACAGCCCAAGAGAAGTTTTCTTGCGTCACGTCCAACCTGATCAGTCTGCTTGCTGGAAATGGTTGCTTGATCAACACCCCTGGAGTCATCTCTGCCCTTTCTGCCATGATGAGTGTCCACTGTGGAGAAGCACCTTGCACAGTTACCACTGCATCTCCTTAGATGAAACCACTCTTTCTGAATTAAAAACGGTCCTACATAGCTTCTTAAGTAAAGGCCAAGTACTGAAAGTAGGAATTAAGATTGAGCCATCAATTGTGGGTGGAATGCTTGTCTGTATTGGAGAGAAATATATTGATAGGTCTGCAAAAACAAGATTCAGAAGCTGAGCAGGGCAACACAGGAAGTTTTCAGAAAGAGTTGATAGTCTGTCAGTGAAAATTCTTAAACTTGGAGCAATAATAAAATGTTTCCTGAATAGGAAGAAAAAATGCAATGTATGGATCCTGATTTGAACAAACCAACTGTATGGAGAAATTTTTGCAACAGTCATGAACTGAGTATTAGAGGACATAAGGAATTTTTATTGGGTGTAATCATAGGGTAGTTATGTTAACAAATTCTTATTTGTTAGAAATGCATATTGAAGTATTATGGGTGAGAATTAAAAATTCAGTGAAGTCTGTTGGTAGATGTGTATTAGTATGTGAGATGATCCACGGGAATGAGGCATGTAGTGGTATGACACAGAGCCCTGCACCAGCTCCTGAATTCTTTCATTCCCTAAATATGTATTGGCAGTATACTATGTGCCACATAATCTGTTACTTAGTAGGGATACATCAGTGACAAGACAGACACATATCTGTGCTCTAATGGAATTACATTCATATAAGGGGAGAGAGACAGTAAGCAAGAAAAACACCTAATGTGTTAGATGGTGATGAGTACTACGGAGAAGAACCAAACAAGGGAGGGGTATATAAAGTGAGTGGGGCAAATAGCATGGTCATGGAGAGCCTCACCGGGAAAGTGACTTTTGAGCAAAGATCTGAAAGCAGGGAAAGAGACAGCCATTGAGATTAGAGGGAGCATGTCTGGAGTGTGGAGGGACCAGCAAGGGGGCCAATGTAAATGGATAGGGAGGAGCAAGATTCCCTTTTTTCTGTCCTTTTAGAAAACTGTCATTCTCTGCCCGTTTCTGTATTTGGACCACTGCCCTTGGAAGAGCAAAAGTTGTTCTGTATTATGTTTGCTTTTTTCTGATGTTAAATATTTTTCACAGAAGTAGCACATGCTCATTGTAAAAACATTTAAACAGCATAGAAGTGCAAATTAAAAAAAAATAGGGACTCCTGATTAAAAATGGTGTATTGAACACCTGTGCTTGTCTGCTCCTTCTGGAAACCATAGAGACCAACAGAACAGGAGAGGAGACAATAAATGAAAGAGAGTAACAGCATTGGAAACTGGAAAATAGTAGCTGATTTAGCAACTTTAGAAAATGGGAAGCTAAGTGCCTTCATGGGAGAAGTCAAGAAGGAAAGCACTATACCCCAAATTTTTGTTTGAAATTTTTAAGCAAAAAATGAAGCAAGCTGCTTCTCATGTCAGAATATGAAAAGACTGGAGGCACTAGATAAACTCTAAAGATGGAGCTGAGTTTAGAGCTTAAAACAGGTTGAAAGGCCCTACAAGGCTCAGTAGACCCCTTGATTCCTTCCTGAACTCTGTATAACCACCTCCTCTCCCCAGCAAAAACTGAAGGGTTTTTCTTTTTTTTTATGAAGGTGTCATTGATAAACAATCTTATGAAGGTTTCACATGAGCAGCATTGTGGTTACAGCATTCATCCATATTATCAAGTCCTCCACATCCCATTGCAGTCACTGTCCATCAGCATAATAAGATGCTGTAGAGTCACTACTTGTCTTCTCTGTGCTATAGTGTCTTCCCTGTGACCCCCCTACACTGTGTGTGCTAATCATAATGCTCCTTAATCCCCCTTTTCCCTCCCTCCCCACTGACCTTCCCCAAACCCTTCCCTTTGGTAACCGCTAGTCCCTTCTTGGAAGTTTATTCTTAAAAGAGGTTGACCCCAAGAGAATTTGAATTTGGATTTAGTAGCAAACTGAAAAACTGGAGGATTAAGTTGATGTCTACATACTCGACAGTGAAGCCACGACTCCCTTCCACTCAGTTGCCAGAATGTGGACAGCAGGTTTATACAACCACATAGGGTTATTGTGAGGATCAAATGAGTTAATACCTGTAATGTGTTTTGAATGGTACCTGGGAAAGAGTAAATGCTTAATGTTACTATTAAAATTGAACAGCTAAATAATTCAAAGTTGTTGCCTCTGCAGAGTCAGAATCAGATGGGGCAGAATGGGGCAGGGCACCTCTACCTGTCATTATAAAGTTTCAGGAATATTTGTCTTTTCAGATTATATATCTTTACAAAAAATTTTTAGGCAAAAAGTAAGAGTCCCTACCTCTCCTGAACATATATAAATTCTAGAACAGGCTTCAGTTACATACCTATCCTTGTGTTTGGCAGCCCCACCAAAATTACAGGAAATGAGTAGTAGGGGGAGGAGCTGTTGTCCTGGTTCGGGAGTTTTGTTATTACAGGAAAGTGTAGGGGAAAGGGTGCTTCATAGATGACAGTAACAGCTGCTATCACATCACAGTTAACAGCTCCCAGGCTTCTAGGTTTTTTCTTTTTACATACATACAGAGAGAAATCCCTTTCTTAACAAAAATAGGGTCATACTACTTGTTTTGCAACATTTAAATATAGATACATGTATTTGTGGAGAGGAACTTAGAAAAAGAAGGCTAGATAATTCTATTCCAGTAATTCATACATTTGTGCTGAAATAGAAGCTTCCTATAGTCAAGGAATCCTTTAAAAAAAACTCACCAGAGGCAAAGCAAGTGGCCCAATATGGGAGCTGCAGCACTTTCTCTAGAAAGGGCCAATGTCCTTAACTTCTAGTATCAATAAAATCTTAGGCTAGAGAGGGTGGTGAAAATTGCCATCCCCAGCATTGTTCATTTCAGTAAGGAGAACTCTTAAAACCTTTCTAGTTTCCTGCCTTGCTTCAATAGACAAGTGTTAACAAGCCATTTTCCTGACTTAAACTTTCAATAAAGATTCTAGCATAGCGTGTGATTTGACAGAGGTAAACATGCAAGCTTGCATTGTATTTAGAGGCTTAGGACCTATGTCAGCTGTCCCATTTTCAAAATGGTTTTTCCTTTTGGAGCCACTAATCCTAAATATGCGTGCATGTGTGCGCAAGTGTGTACATGTGTGCCTACACGTGCCATGGGGATGCCTACGCTTTCTTTTGTTCAAAGGTGTTTCTGCTGAAGGTGATTAACCCAAGCACAGTTGAAATGATGCTGACCAGATCAGTCCATTTAAGGCTTAGGTGTTAGCCAAATGCCATGTAAAAGCGTATACATGAACAACCTTAATCCTTTAAAAATATCTGATATAAAAATGACTCTGGGTCATTTGTACAGATTGTTTAAGGACACTGAGTTCTCGATAAAGTTGAATGCCTCTTCCCTCATTCTTTGCTTACTAGAATGAGACTTTGTTAAGTGGGATGGTGGGGTGTGAATCCTTGAGGAAACATTAGGAGAAGCAGATCTAGGACTCTCTATGCTGATCATAAAGTAACAAATCATTTTTCATTTCAATTTCCTAGCCACATTTATGAAAAGTAAAGGGAGTTGAATTAGTGTATTAAAACATTTGGGGAAGTATAAACAGGGTTCCTCATTTATTGACTGTCTGGCCTTAAGCAGATCACCTCTTTAAGTGTCAAATTCTTCATCTGAAAATGAGGACAAGAGTGCCAAACTCCTTGAGCTGATACACAACCTCAGTGAGCTTCTGCATGTAAAACACTGAGCGCCATGACTGCTATGTAGTAGCATTTGTTCCTGTAGGTTCTTGCTATCATAATGCTGAGGAGGATGTACACATAAGATGTAAAAAGAATTTTGAGGTTTTGCTCTTCTCACCAGTTGTAAATTCCATTTCTTTGGTAGGTTGTGGACTTTGTAGCAGTAACGCTGCAGCGAGCATGTGCCAGCTTGGCCTGCCAGGCAGAGACCACTGTGGAGTCACAGACACTGAGCCTGTCCATGGGGCTGGTGGCTGTCATGCTTGGAGGAGCTGTTCAGGTGAGTTGCAGCCATGAGCCAAACTTGAATGGAGGGAGAAGAGAAGAGAAGAAACTGTTCCTTCCCTTCCATACCCTTGTGAGAAGTAAAAATGGATGTCACACATAGGAGAACCAGGATAAATAGGTCAGGTTGTTAATGAGAATTCTCTCCAAAGTAGAGGACAAGAAAACTGTGCCACTTCCACCTTGTCGTCCTGTGGACTTCCCCATCAGAAAAGCAGGATCCTTTCTGACCTGGCACAGTTTGATTTGGAAACACCTGGAAGAGTGTTTTGCATCCATGGTGAATGCTAGATTCTTTGGCCCTCACCGTAATGGCTCTCCAAAACTCAGTGCTTGTCCCTACGGCCATAGTCAGGTAAAAACCTTCATAACTTGCTGGTTGCTTAGGATTCCATCTGTTTTAAGGATCTCTTGTTCAGCCCACATCATGTAGCAGGTTTAAGCTTTGTTTCTAGTGCATGTATCTTTTACATACTTAATTTATATATTTTTAATTTATTCACCCAAAATATATTTGTTGCTACTTGTTATGTGCCAGATACTGAGCTACATTCTGGAAATACAGCAGTGAACAAAGCAGACACGGTCCCTATCCTCATGAAGTTTACAGCCAGCCATTGAGAAAGTCAGACATGAAATAACTATTCAAAAAATGTACTTAGAGCTGGACGAATTGCCTCAAAAGAGAAGTAGAGGGTACCAAGAGAACAGAACAACATCTGATGTAGGCTGGGAAGGTTTCCAATGAGGAAGTATACGTTTAAGTTAAGACTTGAATGATGAATAGAAGTTTGGGCAGGGGGGTGGTATAGATGGAGGAAACACTTCCAGTTAAAGAAAACACCATGTAGGAAGGCTAGGAAGCAGGAAAGCTTGGTATACTTAAGATACTGAGAGAAGGCTGGTGTAACTGAATGGTAGAGACCAAGGGTCAGTCAGAGTAGTGCCAGATAAGTTGGAAGGGTAGGCACGTGTGTTTGTGTCTGGTTAATTACATACACATTAAGTTAGGACTGCAAGGAAGCAAACTAGGCTTAATGCAAATATTATGAAATCTGACCTGAAATCATGCTGGCCATAACTATTAGCAATGAGCAGAAAACCCTCTGGAGTGGATATTTTGAGTTTGAGGATTTAAATCTGATACTGAATCTTGATATATTAGAATTTGCCTCTTTCTAGCATGTCCTTAAGGGGAAAAGGAATTTTATTTGGCCCTGTTGTTAATGTGAAGCCCATTTCTTGGTAGATTTACATAGCATTCCTAATTTTATATTTCTCATGCAGGTTGAAAACATCTTTGGTTCAGTTTCTTGAGTATATATAACCCTGCTGTTAGACCTGTCAAGGAGGGGTTCACTGATAGAATGGTTTTTCTTAAATTGTACTTTTACTGGATTTAATTCGCCTGATTGATTTTTGTTTTTCTGGTTGAGTATGAATTTGAATAGTCTTTATTTATATAAATTGAAAGTAGTTTATCCCAAATGGAAAATAAAACACAGAAATCTCCATTTCCTTTTCTATAGAAAGGGAGGCTGACTATTTAAATTTGTCATATTCTAAGAGAGACTCTCCCTGATGCAAGTATATATCCCTAACCCGTCCCTGCCCTTCTGTGAGCCATCCTGACTCACTGGTTACATCCTGGGTTCCTCTGACTTTGCAGTTAGTTAAGTGAACATAAACACCTCACCCCTGTACTTTTGCCCTAGATCTATTCACTTTTTTTTCTGTTTGATTCGTGGATTTATAAATGGCTTCTATAGTAATGCTTGGTGTTCTGTCTGTATTAGGAAAAAGCAGCCTCGATTCTGAATTATGTTTTCAGATGACTTTTGTCAGACTATAAAGTTTTTGTTTCAGAGTCTAGAAGATTATACTGTATCTATCCCTAATTAGGAGTCATTGTTTTAGCTAATGAATCTAACAGCATTTGAGCCTTTCTTCCTTTCCTTTCTAATCTGTGTAATGAAAGCAATTACTAGAACTTAGTGTCTAGGAAGAAGAGTTAATTTAGAAAAAGTGTAGGTTTAAGATTGCTAGCAAGACAACTGTAATTCCAAACTCATTTTCTAAATTTCAGGGTTGGTCATCAGTAAAAGTATGATGTTGCTAACTTCCCTGTCCTCTTGGGAAGCAGTTACTTCATGATGTTCCAGGCCCGTCAGGTCTGCTAAAAAACACTGCTGCATGGAGTTAACCTGCACTCTGAGGCTCAGGATGGTAGGGCTGGGAATTGAACACAAATCTTGAGATTTCATATCATATATTCTGAGAGTGTCACAGAATGAACTCATTCAAAAAATATTCATGACGTGTCTCTTTGCCTTCATGGAGTTTACCTTCTAGTGACTATGATTAATCTGATGAATTCTTCATTTTTTTAAAGAAAAGATTAATTTTTCTGTATCTTTGGTTCATCTTTATATATAGCTCATTATAAAACAGGACATGCTGCATACCGACTTAGAACAAAAGTAAAATACTACTTGTTAATAAATTCAGTGACATAAATAAGGACTCATTAGGACATAGAAATTGCTCTGCTGAATATCTGAAGAAACATAGCTGATAGACAGAAATGAGAACTCAAAGAGTAAATGTAAATATTTTCAGAATTAAGAAGTTTTGGATTAGCATTTTATTGCCAGAAGAAAAGCTCAGATTTTTCCAAAGCAGTGATTCTTCCTGGAGCAGGGCAAGGCAGGATGAGGGTGTGCATGCCCCTGAGGAAGCCTTGTGAAGTCTTGTTTGGGGCTTTTTCAGGGTACATGTGCCCTCCTCTGACTATCACCTTGGTTCTCAGATACTTCCCCTCATGCTCTCTCCTACACCCACCACCCTCAGTCCCACCCCTACTAGTCTAACCCCCAGTTCTTAAGTTTAAAAACTTGCAAAAATGTAGAACAACTCAGTATAACTGGTTCACTCCTGATACCCTGAAAGAAACCACAGATGTAGGCTGACATAGCTCTGCTCATTCCACTCCTAAAGCTTCCAGAAACTCTGGAAGAGAGGCAGCCAGATAAAGGAATGTGTCACTTACTTATAGGCTGTTCCTTCAAGCCTTGGGGCTTTTACACAGAATGTGGAGCTCTTGTTAGGAGATCTGTGCTGAGAAGCAGTGACAGGAATAGGAAGAGGGCTTTATAATCAGTTCTCAATTTTGATAGTGGCCCTCAGGGACCCTTGAAAAATAATAATTACTTAGGGCTTTGGTTTTCTCATCTTCCAGTTAAGTATTACTTTATATCTCAAAAATTTTTTTGAGCATTGATGAACAAATACTTGGCACTTACAGTTTTAGATTTCTCTGATTATCTTCATAGTGGGAAATCTCTAGACTTATGAAGCTGAAAGAATGCATAAGTTTAATAGCCTTATAAACACTTTGGTGCAGAATCCACCCACCCGCCCATGGTGATTAGAGAAGTCATAAGTTGCATAAGATGAATCCCACAATGACTAAGAAGTTTGAAAACAGGGAGAAAAGATGGTTGGGTTTTTTTCAAGTGGATTTTTTTTTTAGAGCAGTTTTAGGTTCCAGCAAAATGGAGCAGGAGGTACAGAGCGTGCAGCCTCACATGCACCCTCACATGCACAGTCTCCCCCACTACCAACACCCTGCACCAGAGTGGGGCATTTGTTACAATCGGTGAACCTACATTGACAGGTCACTATCACCCATGGTCTGTAGTTTACGTAAGGGTTCACTCTTGGTGGTGTATGTACACTCTTGGTTTTGACGAATGTATAATGACATGTATCCATCATTCTAGTATTATATGTAAGAGTTTCACTGCCCTGCAAACAGTGAATCTGTGTCATCTTACTACACTGATGGACAGTGACTACATTGGGTTATGAGTGGGGACTTGATAATATGGGTAAATGTAGTAACCACATTGTTTTTTCATGTGAAACCTTCATAAGAATGTATATCAATAATACCTTAATAAAAAAAAAAGTTTCACTGCCCTAAAAATCCTCTGCCTATTCATCCCTCCTGCTCCCCATCCCTGACAGCCATTGATATTTTTACTATCTCTACAGTTTTTGCCTTTTCCAGAATGTTACATAGTTGGAGTCATATATTATGTAGCCATTCCAGACTGGCTCTTTCACCTAGTAATATGCAAGCAGGTTTCCTCCCTGTCTTTTGTGGTTTGATAGCTCATTTCTTTGTAGTGTTGAATAATATTCCTTTGGATGTACCAAGTTATCCATTCACCTATTAAAAGGCATTTTGGTTGCTTTCAAGTTTTGACAATTATGAATAAAGCTGCTGTAAACATCTGTGGGTAGGTTTTTGTGTGGACATAAGTTTTCAACTCATTTGGTTAAATATCAAGGAAGTCTGTTGCCAGAGCATGTGATAAGAATATGTTTAGTTCTAAAAGAAACTGCCAAACTGTTTTGCAGAAGCAGCTATACCATTTTGCATTTCCACCAGCAATGAATAAGAATTCCTTTTGCTTCACATCCTTACCAGCATTTGGGGTTATCAGTGTTTTTTATTTGAGTCATTTTAGTAGGTCTCTAATGGTATCGTTTTAATTTGCAATTTGATTTCTAATTTGCAATTCCCTAATGACATAAGACATTGACTGTCTCTTCATGTGCTGTATATCTGTATATTTTTTTGATGAGGTGTCTGTCCAAGTCTTTTGGCCATTTTTTTATCAGGTTGGTTGTTTTCTTATCATTGAGTTTTAAGAGTTCTTTGTATATTGAATAACTGTCCTTTATCAGAGCCTTTATCAGGTGTGTCTTTCGAAAATATATTCTCCTCGGCTGTGGCTTGTCTTCCCTTTCTTTTGATATTTTCTCTCAAAGAGCACAAACTTTAATTTTAATGAAGTCTAGCTATCAGTGATTTGCATGGATTCCTTTTCTTTGGTATTTTATCTAGAAAAGATACCTAAGGTCATCTATATCTTCTCTTATGTTATCTTGTAGGAGTTCTATAGTTTTGCATTTTATATTTAGACCTATGATCCACTTTGAGTTTTTTTTTTAATGGTGTAAGGTCTGTGTAGATTCATTTTTGCATGTGAAATGTCCAGTTGTTCCAGTACCATTTGTTGAAAAGTCTCTTTTCTCCACTGTACTGCCTTTGCTCCTTTGTCAAAGATAGTTGACTGTATTTATGTAGGTTAATTTCTAGGTTCTGTATTCTGTTCCATTGGTCTGTCTTGTTTTTTTTTTACTTAAATATGTTTATTTTATTTATTTATTATTTTTTAAATAATTTATTTTGGTATCATTAATCTACGGTTACATTTGCAATATTGTGCTTATTAAACTACCGCCTTCATCAGGTCCCCCCCACCAACTCCATTACAATCACTGTCCATCAGCGTAGTGAGATGCTATAGAATCACTACTTGTCTTCTCTGAGTTGTACAGCCCTCCCCGTGCCCCCCAACATTACATCTGCTAATCGTAATGCCCCTTTTTCCCCCTTATTCCTCCCTTCCCACCCATCCTCCCCAGTCCCTTTCCCTTTGGTAACTATTAGTCCATTCTTGGGTTCTGTGAGTCGGTGCTGTTTTGTTCCTTCAGTTTTTTTCTTTGTTCTGATACTGCACATATGAGTGAAATCATTTGATACTTGTCTTTTTCGGCTTTGCTTATTTCACTGAGCATAATGCCCTCTAGCTCCATCCATGTTGTTGCAAATAGTAGGATTTGTTTTCTTCTTATGGCTGAATAATATTCCATTGTGTATACGTACCACCTCTTCTTTATCCATTCATCTACTGATGGACACTTAGGTTGCTTCCATTTCTTGGCTATTGTAAATAGTGCTGCGATAAACATAGGGGTGCATATGTCTTTTTTAAACTGCGCTGCTGCATTCTTAGGGTAAATTCCTAGGAGTGGGATTCCTGGGTCAAATGGGATTTCTATTTTCAGTTTTTTTTTAAGTTACTTTGATATCATTAATCTCCAATTAAATGAGCAATATTATGGTGATTACACTACCCCCTTCATCAGGTCCCCCCCACCAACCCCATTACAGTCACTGTCCATCAGCATAGTGAGAGGCTATAGAGTCACTACTTGTTCTCTCTGGGTTGTACAGCCCTCCCTGTGCCCCGCTAACATTACATCTGCTAATCGTAATGCCCCCTTTTCCCCCTTATCCCTCCCTTCCCACCCGTTTTCCCCAGTCCCTTTCCCTTTGGTAACTATTAGTCCGTTCTTGGGTTCTGTGAGTCTGCTCCTGTTTTGTTCCTTCAGTTTTTTTCTTTGTTCTGATACTACACATATGAGTGAAATCATTTGATACTTGTCTTTTTCGGCTTGGCTTATTTCACTGAGCATAATACCCTCTTGCTCCATCCATGTTGTTGCAAATGGTAGGATTTGTTTCTTTTTATGACTGTATAATATTCCATTGTGTATATGTACCACATCTTCTTTATCCATTCATCTACTCATGGACACTTAGGTTGCTTCCATGTCTTGGCTATTGTAAATAGTGCTGCGAAAAACATAGGGGTGCATCTGTCTTTTTCAAACTGGACGGCTGCATTCTTTTTTTTTCCATTTTTTTATTTTTTATTTTTTTAATATAATTTATTTTATTGTCATTAATTTACAATTACATGTGCAATATTACGATTATTAAACTACCCCTTCATCAGGTCCCCCCGACCAACCCCATTACAGTCACTGTCCATCAGCGTAGTGAGATGCTATAGAATCACTACTTCTCTTCTCTGAGTTGTACTGCCCTCCTCATGCCCCCCCAACATTACATCTGCTAATCGTAATGCCCCCTTTTCCCGCTTATCCCTCCCTTCCCGCCCATTTTCCCCAGTCCCTTTCCCTTTGGTAACTATTAGTCCGTTCTTGGGTTCTGTGAGTCTGCTGCTGTTTTGTTCCTTTAGTATTTTTTCTTTGTTCTTATACTCCACATATGAGTGAAATCATTTGATACTTGTCTTTTTCGGCTTGGCTTATTTCACTGAGCATAATACCCTCTAGCTCCATCCATGTTGTTGCAAATGGTAGGATTTTCTTCTTATGGCTGAATAATATTCCATTGTGTATATGTACCACATCTTCTTTATCCATTCATCTACTGATGGACACTTAGGTTGCTTCCATTTCTTGGCTATTGTAAATAGTGCTGCAATAAACATAGGGGTGCATCTGTCCTTTTCAAATTGGGCTGCTGCATTCTTAGGGTAAATTCCTAGGAGTGGAATTCCTGGGTCAAATGGTATTTCTATTTTGAGTTTTTTGAGGAACCTCCATACTGCTTTCCACAATGGCTGATGTTTCTTTATTTCTCTCCCTTCTTATCCTCCTCCTCCATTCTTTCTATAATAGGTGTTTTATTCTTTGCCTTTAGTTAGTATTTGGATGGTCTGCTTTCTTTGCTATGATTTTTTTTTCTCTGGTGACATCTTTTTAGCCTTAGGTGTACTTCCATCTAGAGCAGTCGATTTAAGATATCCTGTAGTGGTGGTTTATGAGAGGCAAACTCTCTCAACTTTCGTTTGTCTGGAAATTGTTTAATCCCTCCATCATATTTAAATGATAATCTTGCTGGATACAATATTCTTGGTTCGAGGCCCTTCTGTTTCACAATGTTAAATATATCATGCCATTCTCTTCTGGCCTGTAAGGTTTCTGTTGAGAAGTCTGATGATAGTCTGATGGGTTTTCCTTTGTAGGTGATCTTTTTTCTCTCTCTAGCTGCCTTTAATACCCTGTCTTTATCTTTGATCTTTGCCATCTTAATTATTATGTGTCTTGGTGTTGTCTTCCGTGGGTCCCTTGTGTTGGGATATCTATGAGCTTTGGTGGACTGCGAGATTACTTCCTTCCCCAGCGACGGAAAGTCTTCAGCAATTATTTCTTCAAAGACACTTTCAGTCCCTTTTTCTCTCTCTTCTTCCTCTGGTACTCCTATAATGCGAATATTGTTCCGTTTGGATTGGTCACACAGTTCTCTTAATATTCTTTCATTCCTAGAAATCCTTTTATCTCTCTCTGCCTCAGCTGCTCTGTACTCCTGTTCTCTGTTTTCTATTCCATTAACAGTCTCTCGCATCTCATCCATTCTGCTGTTAAGCCCGTCGATCGCTTGTCTGATTTCTGTATTGTCTTTCCTCAGTTCCCTCACTTCCTCCCTCAGCTCTTGCACATTTCTCTGTAGGTCCATCAGCATGGTTATGACTTTTATTCTGAAATCTTTTTCAGGGAGGCTGTGCATTTCCATCCCTTCAGACTCCCTCTCTGGGGTTGTCTGGTTGATTTTGGTCTGAACCATATTCCTCTGTCTTTTCATGGTTATAGAATTGGTCACTGATAGTTGCCACGTATGTCAGCTGGGTTCTTTAAGACTTTAAAAAGTGAAGAAAAAAAAAGAGAAAAAAAAGGAAAAAAAAGAAAGAAAGAAAGAAAGAAAAAAAGAAAAAAAGAAAGAAAAGAAAAAACAAGAACAAAACAAAAAACAAAACAAAAAAACAAAAAAAATGCCCAGCGGACCTAGATTCTGTGGGAATGCTCTAGGTGGCGCTATTGCCCCACTATTCCACAGCTGTGACTGTGCCACTCCGCAGGGCCCTTTATCGCTCCGGCAGGGGTGGGAACGAATAGGAGGCTGTTGATCTCAGTGAGAAGTGTTAAGTATGGCTACGCTTCCTCAGTCGCCAGCTAAGGCGTCTGAAACTCCCCGGGACTCCCAGCCTGGGGCGCTGAGTGTGCTGGGGCGATCCGGCTCCTCCGCTGGGCTCCTGTCTCTTTAAGACCGCTGAAGAAAGCGGGCGCTTTTTTTTTTTTCCTTCCTGGGAGCCGGCTGCAAGCACCCTGGCGTGTTCCCTGCTCAGATCCTGCCCCTCTGTCTCTCCAATCTCCGCTGCACTGCGCAATGTGGGTCAGCGCTCCCCGTGCAGATCACCGGGGCTGGCTACTTCGCGGGGTGTACTTCCACTACCTCCCGGCTCTGAATCCTCTCCTCCCGCCGGTGCGCTGCGGTGGGGGAGTGCTCGGGTCCCGCCGGGTCGCAGCTCCGTATCTTACCCGCCTCCTGGGGTGCCGAGTCCTCTCGGGTGTTGCTGTACGCTGTGCGCTTTCCTGTGTATTCTTGTCTCTATTTTAGGAATAGATGTATTTTCTGTGTTTTTGTAGATAAATATAGTGTTGGGAGGAGATTTCTGCCACCCTGCTCACACCGCCATCTTCCCGGAAGTTGTGGGCGGCTGCATTCTTAGGGTAAATTCCTAGGAGTGGAATTCCTGGGTCAAATGGTATTTCTATTTTCCACAATGGTTGAACTACCTTCCCCAATGGTTGAACTAATTTGCAGTCCCGCCAGCAGTGTAGGAGGGTTCCCTTTTCTCCACATCCTCGCCAACATTTGTTGTTGTTTGTGTTTTGGATGTTGGCCATCCTTACTGGTGTGAGGTGATATCTCATTGTGGTTTTAATCTGCATTTCTCTGATGATTAGCGATGTGGAGCATCTTTTCATGTGCCTGTTGGCCACCTGAATTTCTTCTTTGGAGAAGTGTCTATTCCTGTCCTCTGCCCATTTCTTAATTGGATTATTTGCTTTCTGTTTGTTAAGGTGCATGAGTTCTTTATAGATGTTGGATGTCAACCCCTTATCAGATACGTTTTTTATGAATATATTCTCCCATACTGTAGGATGTCTTTTTGTTCTACTGACGGTGTCCTATGCTGTACAGAAGCTTTTCAGCTTGATATAGTCCCACTTGTTCATTTTTGCTTTTGTTTCCCTTGCCCAGGGAGATATGTTCATGAAGAAGTCGCTCATGTTTATGTCCAAGAGATTTTTGCCTATGTTTTTTTCTAAGAGGTTTATGGTTTCATGACTTACATTCACGTCTTTGATCCACCTTGAGTTTACCTTTGTGTATGGGGCTAGACAGTAGTCCAGTTTCATTCTCTTACATGTAGCTGTCCAGTTTTTCCAACACCAGCTGCTGAAGAGGCTGTCATCTCCCCATTGTATATCCAAGGCTCCTTTATCAAATATTAATTGACTGTATATGTTTGGGTTAATGTTTGGATTTTCTATTCTGTTCCACTGGTCTGTGGATCTGTTTTTGTGCCAATACCAAATTGTCTTGATTACTGTGGCTTTGTAGTAGAGCTTGAAGTCAGGGAGTGTAATTCCCCTGTTTTATTCCTCCTTCTCAGGATTGCTTTGGCTATTCGGGGTCTTTTGTGGTTCCATATGAATTTTAGAATTATTTGTTCAGTTCATTGAAGAAAGCTGTTGGTAGTTTGATAGGGATTGCATTGAATCTGTAGATTGCTTTAGGTAGTAGAGCCATTTTGACAATATTTATTCTTCCTAGCCAAGAGCATGGGATGCATTTCCATTTGGTAGTGTCCTCTTTAATTTCTCTTAGGAGTGTCTTGTAGTTTTCAGAGTACAGGTCTTTCACTTCCTTCGTTAGGTTTATTCCTAGGTATTTTATTCTTTTTGATGCAATTGTGAATGGAATTGTTTTTCTGATTTCTCTTTCTGTTAGTTCATCGTTAGTGTATAGGAAAGGAACAGATTTCTGTGTGTTAATTTTGTATCCTGCAACTTTGCTGAATTCAGATATTAGTTCTAGTAGTTTTGGAATGGAATCTTTACGGTTTTTTATGTAGAGTATCATGTCATCTGCAAATAGTGACAATTTGAGTTCTTCTTTAGCAATCTGGATGCCTTTTATGTCTTTGTTTTGTCTGATTGCCGTGGCTAGGACCTCCAGTACTATGTTGAATAACAGTGGAGAGAGTGGACATCCCTGTCTTGTTCCCGATCTTAGGTGAAAAGGTCTCAGCGTCTCGCCGTTAAGTATGATGTTAGCTGTGGGTTTGTCATATATAGCCTTTATGATGTTGAGGTACTTGCCGTCCATACCCATTTTGTTGAGAGTTTTAATCAGGAATGGATGCTGAATTTTGTCAAATGCTTTTTAGCGTCTGTGGAGATAATCATGTGGTTTTTGTTCTTCTTTTTGTCGATGTGGTGGATGATGTTGATGGATTTTCGAATGTTGTACCATCCTTGCATCCCTGGGATGAATCCCACTTGATCATGGTGTATGATCCTCTTGATGTATTTTTGAATTCGGTTTGCTAATATTTTGTTGAGTATTTTTGCATCTACGTTCATCAGGGATATTGGTCTGTAATTTTCTTTTTTGGTGAGGTCTTTGCCCGGTTTTGGTATTAGAGTGATGCTGGCTTCATAGAATGAGTCTGGAAGTATTCCCTCCTCTTCTATTTTTTGGAAAACTTTAAGGAGAATCGGTGTTATTTCTTCTCTATATGTCTGGTAGAATTCAGAGGTGAATCCTTCAGGCCCGGGGGTTTTGTTCTTCGGGAGTTTTTTGATTACCAATTCGATTTCGTTGCTGGCGATTGGTCTGTTTAGTTTTTCTGTTTCTTGCTTGGTCAGTCTTGGGTGGTTGTATTTTTCTAAGAAGTTGTCCATTTCTTCTATGTTTTCCAGCTTGTTAGCATATAGATTCTCATAATATTCTCTTATAATTCTTTGTATTTCTGTGGGGTCCGTCGTGATTTTTCCTTTCTCATTTCTGATTGTGTTTATGTGTGTAGATTCTGTTTTTCTCTTAATGAGTCTGGCTAGGGGTTTATCTATTTTGTTTATTTTTTCAAAGAACCAGCTCTTTGTTTCATTGATTTTTTCTATTCTTTTATTCTTCTCAATTTTATTTATTTCTTCTCTGATCTTTATTATGTCCCTCCTTCTGGTGACTTTGGGCCTCATTTGTTCTTCTTTTTCCAGTTTCAGTAATTGTGTCTTCAGACTATTCATTTGGGAATGTTCTTCTTTCTTTAGATAGGCCTGGATTGCAGTATACTTTCCTCTTAGAACTGCCTTTGCTGCGTCCCACAGAAGTTGTGGGTTTGTGTTGTTGTTGTCATTAGTCTCCATATACTCTTTGATTTCTGTTTTGATTTGATCATTGACCCATTCATTAATTAGGAGAATGTTGTTAAGTCTCCATGTATTTGTGAGCCTTTTTGTTTTCTTTCTAAAATTTAATTCTAGTTTAGTACCTTTATGATCTGAGAAGTTGGTTGGTAGAATTTCAATATTTTCGACTTTACTAAGGTTCTTTTAGTGGCCTAGTATATGGTCTATTGTGGAAAATGTTCCATGTACACTTGAGAAGAATGTGTGTCCTTTTCCTTTTGGGTGTAAAGTCCTGTAGATGTCTGTTAGTTCCATCTGTTCTAGTGTGTTATTCAGTGCCTCTGTGTCTTTACTTATTTTCTGTCTGGTTGATCTGTCCTTTGGAATGAGTGGTGTGTTGAAGTCACCCTAAATGAATGCATTGCTGTCTATTTCCTCCTTTAATTCTGTTAGTATTTGTTTCACATATGCTGGCGCTCCTGTGTTGGGTGCATATATATTTATAATGGTTATAGCTTCTTGTTGGATTGACCCCTTTTTCATTATGTAATGTCCTTCTGTATCTCTTGCTACTTTCTTCATTTTGAAGCCTATTTTGTCTGATACAAGTACTGCTACACCTGCTTTTTTCTCCTTGTTGTTTGCATTAAATATCTTTTTCCATCCCTTCACTTTTAGTCTGTGTATGTCTTTGTGTTTCAGGTGAGTCTCTTGTAGGCAGCATGTAGATGGGTCTTGCTTTTTTATCCATTCTGTTATTCTGTGTCTTTTGATTGGTGCATTCAGTCCATTTACATTTAAGGTGATTATCAACAGATATGTACTTATTGCCATTGCTGGCTTTAGAGTCATGGTTACCAAAGGTTCACAGGTTGCTTCTTAACAATCTAACTTAACTTTCTTGTTAAGTTATTGTAAACACAGTCTGATGTTTCTTTATTTCTCTCCCTTATTCTTCCTCCTCCATTCTTTATATACTAGGTGTTTTATTCTTTGCCTTTAGTTAGTATTTGGATGGTCTGCTTTCTTTGCTATGATTTTATTTTCTCTGGTGACATCTTTTTAGCCTTAGGAGTGCTTCCCTCTAGAGCAGTTCCTTTAAGATGTCCTGTAGAGGTGGTTTGTGGGAGGCAAATTCTCTCAGCTTTCGCTTATCTGGAAATTGTTTAATCCCTCTGTCATATTTAAATGATAATCGTGCTGGATACAGTATTCTTGGTTCGAGGCCCTTCTGTTTCATAACATTAAATATATTGTGCCATTTTCTTCTGGCCTGTAATGTTTCTGTTGAGAAGTCTGATGTTAGTCTGATGGGTTTTCCTTTGTAGGTGGTCTTTTTTCTCTCTCTAGCTGCCTTTAATACTCTGTCTTTATCTTTGGTCTTTGCCATTTTAATTATGTGTCTTGGTGTTGTCTTCCTTTGGTCCCTTGTGTTGGGAGATCTGTGGCCTTCTGTGGACTGCGAGAGTTTTTCCTTCCCCAACATGGGGACGTTTTCAGCAATTATTTCTGCAAAGACACTTTCTATCCCTTTTTCTCTCTGTTCTTCCTCTGGTATTCCTATAATGCGAGTATTGTTCCATTTGGATTGGTCACACAGTTCTCTTAATATTCTTTCATTCCTAGAGATCCTTTTATCTCTCTCTGCCTCAGCTTCTCTGTATTCCTGTTCTCTGATTTCTATTGCATTAACAGTCTCTTGTATCTCATGCAGTGTGCTGCTAAGCCCATATATTGCTTGTCTCATTTCTGTGTTGTCTTTCCTCACTTCCCACACTTCCTCCCTCAGCTCTTGCATATTTCTCTGTAGATCCATCAGTATGGTTATGACTTTTGTTCTAAATTCTTTTTCAGGAAGGTTGTGCATTTCCATCCCTTCAGGTTCCGTCTCTGGGGTTGTCTGGATCTGGGTAAGTTTTGTTTGTACCATATTTCTCTGTCTTTTCATGTTGATAGGAGTGGTTGCTGGTAGGTGCTACGTATGTCAGCTGGGCTCTTTAAGACTTTAAAAAAAAAGAGAAAAAGAAAGAAGGAAAAGAAAGAAAAGAAAAGAACAAAGAAAGAAAAGAACCGCCCACCAGCGGTAGATTTGTGGGGGTGCTGTAGGTGTCGCTGTTGCTCCAGTATTCCGCAGCCGTGGCCGCGCCGCTCCGCAGGGCCCTTTGTAGCTCTGGCCAGGGCGGGAATGAATGGGAGGCTGTTGATCTCTTTGGGAAGTGTGAGTATGGCTACTTTTTCCCAGTCGCCAGCCAAGGGGTCCGAAATTCCCCAGGACTCCCAGACTGCTGGGCCGAGTGTGCCGGCATGACCCTGGGCCCTTGTCTCTTTCAGTCCGCTAAAAAAAAGCGTGTGCTTTTCTTTTGTCCTGGGGAACCGGCTGCAAGCACCCTGGTGCATTCCCAAGCTCAGATCCTGCACCCTCTGTCTCTCCAATCTCCGATACACTGCGCGATGTGTGCAGTGCTCCCGGCGCAGATCACCAGGGCTGGTTATTTTGCGGGCCTGTCCTTCCACTCCCTCCCGGTTCTGAATCCTCTCCTGCCGCCGGTGCGCTGGGGTGGTAGAGTGCTCGGGTCCCCCCCAGGTCGCGGCTCTGTATCTTACCCGCCTCGTGGGGTGCCGAATCCTCTCAGGTGTAGATGCAGGCTGTGCAGTGTCCTGTGTATTCTGGTCTCCCTTTTAGGAATAGTTTTATTTGTTGTATTTTCATAAATACATATGGTTTTGGGAGGAGATTTCCGCCGCTCTTCTCACACCGCCATCTTCCCGGAAGTGTGTTGTCTTGTTTTGTTTTAAAGAAATTGTTATATATAACAGAAGTGAAAAAGACTGTGTAACCTGTGGATGTAAGCAGATATTCCCATTTCAGATGCTCAAAGAAAAAACAGATGTCCATGAGTCACTAAGGCAGAGGAAGAGGCACTGAAATGAAGTCTAGCATAGCGACAGCTCTGGAGAAATTACTCTGAAATGTCTTTTCCAGTTCCACGCAGGTTTCTGATAAAATTGACCTTTTTCTTAGATAACACCTACCTTTACTCTAGACATACATGTTCTTTTCTCCCCTGTAGATATAGTAACATCAGAACGGTCAGTTATTTTATGCATGAAGATCAGTTAACTTATGTTGTGGAGCTAGAAATTTTGTCTTATGTTGATTTTGCATTATTTTCTTATTGTTTAAACAAAGAAATCTGAGGAAAGTGTATGGTGAAATTCTACAGATACAAACCTGACATACCTCAAGTTTTCATTTTCTTAGGAAAGTGGTGGGGAAAATAAATTATAACAAATCTGTGGACTTGTGGTGTAAAATGTGAACATTACATGGGCCCTACAAAAGCAATTAGTTGGTTGAATAATGAAGTGAGTGAATAAGTAAATAAATATCCTGTCTTGTACTAAAAAGAATTTAAGACCTGTAAGATTTTCACATTATCGAGCTCATGAAGCCTCATAATGATTATGTTTTCATTATTTTCTAATAGGAAAGGATTACCACTGATTGTTTCTTTCCTGGCAGCACATACACCTTTCTTAGTAAGACATGTGGTGTTACAGAGCAAAGCTTCTGGAGAGAATCAAATCTTATGTAATCTTCTTTCACTCCCACTTTCTAGGAGAAATTCCCTTTTGTCAATTATCCCAGTCCTTTTCAGCCCTATCGTGCCCTTGTAGGCTGACAAGCCACTTCAGATCATGTAGTTAAACATAGCTTTATTCATTCAAGTGAGACCATGTAGGGTTTTGGGTCAGAGTGTGGTCTCTGGTGCTAGAATTGTTGAGTTCACATCTTAACCATCTTCCAGTTGTATGATCTTGGACATGTTACTTAACTATGCTTTACCTCAGTTTCCTCCTGTTTAAAATGTAGATAGTAATGTAACTAGATCACAGGGATATGAATATGTGTATGTATTCTTTTGGTTTGCGTATTTTATTTGTTTTTAAAACATTTATGTTGCACTTACAATGTATCAGGCACTAAGTACTTTGTTAATCAGAACTCATCTTTTTATGGCAAACGGTACATAAGTGTCAATAATACAATAAAACAATAAAAAAGACACAATAAAAGTCAAAATATAATAATCTAGAAAAGAATTTTACCATATGATTGGGTATTAAAATTAGATGTGGTAAGAATAGCTGTAGAGACAGTTTAATAGATCAGTGAGTACAAAGGATGTAAACAGACTGTTCACAGACGAACAAATGCAGACAGCTAATAAACATGAAAGGACTGTTAGTCTGGCTAATGTAAATTAAAGCTGTAAATTAACACTATTAGTCTGGCTAATGTAAATTAAAACTATAAGATACTATGTTTTGCCCATCAGATTGTAAAAATTCAGCATAATGATATGCATCATTGGTGTTTTTTTTTAACTTAGAGAAGTACTTGTACATGGTAAGTATTCAGTGTGTGTTAGCTATAATTATTTTTCAGTAGTCGCAAGTGCTAGACTAAGCTGATTACACCATGAATAAGACCTGCTCCCTACCCCTTTCACTCAGAATATGTTTCCTTATGTGCAGGTCCTGTTAACATCTGCTATATTAATTTGGGTTTGGCATTTTTCATTTCATTTTGTAGTTGAAGTCGAGTGATTTTGCTGTCCTGAAGCAACTGCTGCCTCTGTTGGAGACGGTGTCCTGCACATACCCTGACCCTGTCATCCAAGAACTTGCTGTGGATCTCCGCATCACCCTCTTTACCCATGGGGCCTTTTCCACTGAAGCTGTCAGTGTAGCTGCCCAAAGTACCCTGAACAAAAAGGATGCACAAGGGAAAACAGAAGAATGGCAACAAGCAGATCACGGAAGAAGCCCTGGTGAGCCTCGTAGCCACTTTGAGCAACATCAAAGCCATGAGAAACCCAAGCAGACAAGCCTGAAATCTACTTCTGCACCCATTCCTCAGGACAGTGAGCACAGCCCTATTGCAAACCCAAAATCTGGAAGCATAACCACAGAACAGCTGCAGGAGGTTCTTTTATCAGCTTATGATCCTCAAATTCCAACACGGGCTGCTGCGCTGCGAATTCTTTCCCACTGGATAGAGCAGAGAGAAGCAAAAGCCCTTGAGTTGCAAGAGAAGCTTCTCACGGTGAGTAGAAAACACCACAGTAACATACATGTGGGGTGAGCAGCTCTCCAGGAGCCTTGGTTGTGTATCAGGCACTGTTCTGGACTACCCTCAGGGAAATTGTAATTGTTCTGAGGAGGCAAGACTTAGACACAGGGAAAAGTTAGATAAACACATAAGACTACTCAATTGAGCATAAACACAGCGCCAGAATGTTTATAGCTAAAAAATGCAGTGGACAGTTAGGAAAAGGAGAGAGATAAAATCTAAAAGTAGATTTTGATATGGCCTTAACAAACTAGTAAAGTTTGAGCCGATACAAGAAAAGGGGATGGAACAGCATGAGTAAATTTCCAGATAAGCCACCTGTTTTCTCAGTCAGGGGTGTTGGGCAGGACTGGGTCTCCTACCCTCCCCTCCCTCCACCACAGTGAAAAACTGCTCTTTACACCACAGATTTATGTGGGGAAACATATATGTTTAGTTGGGAATCTTTTCCCTTTTGTGGAAATTGTCCTGACCTCAGTAAGGGTACACATTATGAGCAAGGGGTCTACTGCTCAAATCCCAGATCAGTTTCTTGGACAAGTCACCGAAACTTCTGAGCCTCAATTTCTATATCTGTAAAATGAACATAATAATAATAAGGCCCACTCCATGTGAAACATTTAAGACAAAATAGTCCACATAAAGCACTAGTTATAGTGATAGGCACATAATGGGCACCTAATAAAGCTTTGCTGCCGTTGTTATTATTACTGTTATTATCTCTTTCGTATACTTTAGCCATTAGATTAAGAATTATAGTTCTGATTGAAAACATTTATTTTTTGTCACTAAAGTATTAGAACCATTAGTGTAGTAAATTATAATAACCATTGTTTATTGAGCAGGTCCTATACCTTTCAGACATTGTCTCTAATCCTCACAACAACTGTAATATTGGTATTACCCCCATTTTATAGGTGAGAAAATTGAGGCATGCAAATGTGCCAAGATCTGCTGGCACTGAAGTATTGCTAAAAACCTCACATTACATGTCTCCTTTGAGTAATCATCAAAAATATCCTTTCCTGCACACCCATTTAGATGTGAATGCTGTTAATATCTTTGGAATTTTCTTTAACTTATTTAACATTCACCTGCTGTGCATAATTGGCCAAAAGTCTTGTCAATTCTTTTTCCAAGAAGTCTTTCAAGTCTGTCTCTTTCTCTCTATTCCCATGGCCACAACCCTGGCTTAAGCTCTCTTTACTGCATACATGATCCTCACCACTTCCAACCTGGCTGACTTCCCAGTTTAATTTTCAGCTCTCCTCCCAGTTTAAATTTGGCTCTCCCTGACATGCTGGAGATGTGAAGACCAGCAGCATGAAGCTGATATCAAGAATCACCAGTATATATGGAGTAGGCATTCCCCTCTTCCCCTAGACACCAAGCAGAAGGAACATGGACACATGGCCACTGTTTTTCTCTGGCCCTCTTATTAGGGAGTAAACCTAAAATGTCACTGTCATAAGCAGTACCTACTACAGTTGACACACCCCAGTGGGTTCTTAAATTGTGAAATGTGTTGAGAGTAATTTTTTACTAATGCCAAATGAAGTGCTGAAATTTGCAAAAGATTTTAAAAAATAATTTAAAATAGATTCCAGGTTATCCCAATAATAACATCTCTGTCTCTCACTTGCATTTCCATATGCTTTCTGAGTGCAAGAGAAAAGCATTACGTTTTAGCAAATGTGCCATCAGTTGGTCCTAACTCCAAACCAGACCTTTTGTGTGTCATGACCTGTGATCCGTCATGTCATATTGTGAGAATGTTGTCCACTGTGGGCTATAATCCAAAAAATGTTGAGGATTGTTTTTTCAGATTTTGGTTTCCATGCCTACTTTTGTTGTATGCTTGACTACTTCAAAAAGTATCTCCCGTTAATTGCCACCCTTCCTTAACTATTATAGGAATGGGATTTCAAACATACATACTGTTTTCCCCATGAGATTCTAAGTCAGACCAATGTCTAGCTAAGACAAACAAGAAGAAAAACATTTATTCTTTTGAGGCTGCTATAAGGGTCTCTTAAAATTTGACTGCTTTTTGTGAACCCAACACTACTGTATTTTGTGGTTACAGGTATTCTTGGAGAACTTGGACCATGAAGACACCTTTGTATATTTGTCTGCTATTCAGGGTAAGTTAGTCCTGGTTAAAGGACTTCAAGTCTGTGGACCAAAAATTATGTCAGGTATGTCTGCAGAAAATTTCTGAAGTCATAGAGCCACAAAACTGCTGGTCATTTTGTCCATCTTTGTGCCACCCATCTAGGATTTGACCCAAGTCATAATCATAGTATTCCTGGAGGGTTCCCAAAGGATCCCTATAGAGTTCATTGTCTCATAATGATGAGGAGGTCTTTGTTTATGTTTATTTATCATTCTATACATTAAAGCCAATGTCCTGTAATTCAAGGAGGTAAGGAATGGCTCACACATGGGCTCTCATTATGTACTTGACTACTTTTCATGTTTTTGACTACTGTCAGTGTACACCTTTGCTTTCTCTTTAAGCTAAAAGAATCTCAGTTTATAATATTTCTTCTCCAACACATTTTTTGCAATAATTTTATTTCTATTGTGATTCTTTGCTGTTTTCCCCATCTCCATTAATTTGTGGGTTCCACATCTAGAGAGAGGCCTCAGGAGAAGGGGTGTAGATCATTAGGCACCCTTCCCAAAAGGTTGAGAAGGTCGGCTCTAGCTCACAGTTTCTCTTGGCTCCATCAAGATCTAGGTAGGACTCTGGAGACAGACCACTTTGGTGTACCTCCCATTGCTTTGCTTCTCAGTTGCACATATTGACAAATTAATCTCCCTGGGCTTCAGTTTCTTATCTGTAAAAGGAGGGCTAAATAGGAATGTAGAATGGTACAGCTACTTTGGAAAACAGTCTTGCAAGTCCTTGGAAGGTAAACATAGAGTTACCACTTGACCCAGCAATTCCACTCCTAGATGCATGCCCAAGAGAAATGAAATCATTTCCACATGAGAACTTGTACATGAATGTTCTTAGCATCATTGTTCATAATAGCCAAAAGGTAGAAACAACACAAATGTCTACCGACTGATAAATGAATAACCAAATGTTATCTGTCCATGCGATGGAATATTATTCAGCCACTAAAAAAAAAGTACTGAAACATGTTACAGCATGGGTGAACCTTGAAAATATTGTAAGTGAAAGAAGCCAGTCACAAAAGACCACTTACTATATGGTTTCTTTATAGGAAATGTCCAGAATAGGTGAATCTATAGAAACGGAAAGTAGTAGTTGCTTAGGGCTGGGGGGAAAGGGGAGAGGGTTGGGAGGTGATAGCCAAAGGGTACAGAATGTCTTTCTTGGGGTGATGGAAACATTCTAAAAATGATTGTGGTGATGGTTGCACACTCTGTCAGTATGCTGGGAACCATTAAATTATTTACTTTAAATTGGTGAATTTTATGGTATGTGAATTATATATCAATAAAACTGTCACCAAAAAATATATAATAATAAAATTGAATAAGTGGGGAGAGGAACAAAACTGTCAGAGCTTATGATATGATCATATGTCAGAGATATGATGATTAAATGTAATGTGGTAGATGGGATCCTGGAACAGAAAAAGGACATTAAGGAAAAACTAAGAGAATCTGACTAAATTATGGACTTCAGTTGATAATAAAGTGTCAATATTAGTTCATTACTTGTGATAAATGTTCCAAGGTAATGTAAATTAATAATAGGGGCAACAGGGTGTAGAGTATATGAGAACTCTGTGCTAGCACCTCAATAATTCTGTAAATCTAAAACTATTCTGTCATAAAAAGTTTGCTTATAAGCAGGGACTAATAATGAGAATTAGAGTAAATGCCTTGAAAGTGCTTAGTGCCTAGTGAGCAATATATGTTTTAGTCATTATGATTTTAATATTAGCACCATCATCATCATATCACTACTACTTCTACTTGTCAAATAGAAGGTAATAATGCTAGATAATAATGTGGTGATATGTGTAACACAGATCTAAACCTTGAGTTAGCAGATTCCATCAGGGAATTATTGCTACATAACAAACTACCCAGTACTCAGTAGCTTAAAAAACCAATCATTTGTGATCATTCTTGCATCTGTAGACCAGTGAGGCTCAGCTGATCTGGCCTGGGCTTGGCTGGAAGCTCTGCTTCTCCCTGCAGGTCTGTGGACTGTCTGCAGTAGCTCTGCTGCACCTGTTCCTCATCGTTGCTGGCCCAGCGGCCTGCCAGGAATCATTCTTGTGATGGCAGAAGTGTAAGAGAGCAAGGGTAAACTCGAGAGGCCCCTTCAGGCCTAAGCTTGGAACTGGCATCCTAGCATTTCTGCCTCATTCTGTTAGCTAAAGCAAGTCTTGACTCAAAAGTCAAGAAGTGGAGAAATATACTGTACTGTGTCCCTTTAGTGGGACAAACTGCCGAGTCACAGAGCAAAGGGCATGGATGCAGGGAGGGGTGAGGAATTCAAGCCAGAAATGAGTCCTTCACACTGATGTGTTCTGTTTATCTGCAAAAGGCAAGGTTCTCTGTGAGCACAAAGGCACTGCAGTTACGTATTGGCTTTGTATTTCTTGGTGTAATTTAGGTACGCTCTATATAGACCTAGCAGTTAAAACTTAAGAGAGAGTGTGGAGAGGGGAAAGCATATAGTGATAATGGCCCAAACCTTGAGATTCATTCTTAATTCAACAAATATTTATTGTGCATCTACTAATCAAAATATTTGAACAGTGAGTTATTAAAAAGCCAAAAGGAAATTCTTCAAAGGAGACAAAATAACCACCCAAAGGGGTTGCAGAACAGCTAGGTGAGAGTAGAAGCCTAAAGAATAGAGGCTTTCAAGAGAGAAAGTAATTACCAGCCCCCGAGAGGTTAAAGAGTCTGGGAATTGAGATAAGCCTGGGGGCTTAGGAAAGGAAGCCACAAGACAATGAATGAAATGGTACTTATAGAAATAAAATAAACCAGTGGTGCTTATGGAAATAAAATAAAACAAGAACCTAAAATGCCTGTAATTAATAAGTCTTGGAAAACGAGTACCCTGTGTTTTTCCCAAGAAACTGTAATACTGTAACAGGAGATATTTCTCATTGATTTTTTTTAGGATAGGGTTTTCTGGAAGCAGTGGGTGTCATTCTAATGTGGCAGCTTCTCAGCTGATTAACCCATTTTGCTCTTAGCCTCTAGGGTCTGCTATAAAAATCACAACTGTTGGTTTTGTGATTGTTTTTAGTAATTTTAATTGGTGTACTAATCAGTTAGTAGCTAATTTGGTGATGAAGAACATGGGAGGTAGAGGTGTAATTTCTGTTCTCAGTTCCCTACAATGGACAAGTTTGAATTAATTGATGTTTTTAGTGTTTGTAACATGCACTTAAAGGCCAAGGCCTTAGGTGAATTTCCCATTAAGAAAGGAAAGAGCTGAATTTTCCCACCTTCACTGCCAATGTTTTTTGTTGGGTCCAAAAGCATTCTGGGAGCCAAGCCGTTGTAGACTCTCAGACAAACCAGCTCACTTATAAATGTCCTGGAGTATAAAAAAGTACTTGGCTGTAGCTTGAAAAGCATTTAGTTTTGGGGAGTGTATGTGTACATATGTGCATGTGTATTTAAAGTCTTTTTTTCTAGGCTGCCTAAACAGCTCCATGTGAAAATTACAATGTACCTTTTGCTTAATTATTTTGGATTTCTTTTGAAATTTCTCACCAACCGTCTGGGGTATAGGCACAGAGCAAAGGGGAGTTAAATAAGCATGTTCATTCAACAGATTTATTGATTTCTGTTGTATGTATTATCTGTCCACCACAGCAATCTGCACTTAATTCCCCGTGAGTTAAATTTTAATTCTGTGAAAGACAGGTTGCATCTCCTTTTAGCCCTATAATAAAGTGATAGTTGATTTAGTTCTCATAGCAGCTGCTCCCAGGCAGGTGCTCAGTAGCAACTTCTTCAGACAGAAAATTATATACCAAGTTGCTGAGTTCCAGTTTAATCCAGAGTTTATAAATAGAAGACTTAATCTTTAAATATGAATGACCATAGTCTCCCTTTTTAGACTCCTTGTATATTATTTTTTTCATCATCCTTATTACTCAAGTTAATGTGTTCTCAGTGTTTTAAAAAAAATTTAAATGACAAGGGAAATATATAAGGTAAAATGTGAAAGTATTTCTCTTTTAAATAGGAGTTAAAATTGTTCTGGATAGTCCCATAATGTATATTAGTTGCTTGCGGTATTTTTCATATCTCAGTTTTCAAATACATGTTCAATAATGAATGTGATAAATAAGTGATATTCTTCAAATAAGGTATTATAGCCAGACTACTTGTCACACTGTGAATCTGCTCATGTGTCCTCTCAGCTACTTCCAGTTTTTTAGAGGACATTTTGAAAGCAACACAAAGACAGATGCACTTCAGGGGTCCAAGTGATCCATGTCAGTGTCAAAAGGATCTTTGGATAAAACCACCAGGCTCGTTGAAAAAGAAAAAACCCTGTAGGCTCTAAGCCAAGCATGGGAGGTGAAAGCATGACTGTGTATAGTGAAGAGAATTTAGACATCTTGACATGCCCAGACAGATCTTACTAACTCTTCCACCCTCTTCCTTTCAGAGAATAATTTTCATTTCTGGCAAAAGAGCCAAGGGGAGGGAAGGCAAAGGCCCGGAAGGTGGGAAGGCAGGTACAAGGTGAAACTGTTTTTACACAGTTTCTAACTAAGCAGGATTACAAGTATTAACTTGTCAGAGACTGAACTCCCTGTCTCTTTCTCAATTTCTACCTCAAATAAAGTAGTTGGGAAACCATTAACTGAAAATAATTCTATCCCTTGAAGGACGATAATTGGATGTGGCATTGAAATGTGGAATGCAGTCCTGTAAAGTTTATCATCTCTATTTATGTCCTTGAAATGGGAGGATTTCTTTCATGTCCTGACCTAGTTTTTATATTACCTAATTAACAAATGAGCATTTAGCGAACATCTCTTATATATGCTATCTCAGTAAATTCCTGAAGTAGTTCTGGGAAGTAGACATTATCATCGTTTTTTAAATTTCTTATTTGAGATATAATTTATAGACCTAAAAGTCACCAGTTTAAAATGTGCAGTTCAGTCGTTTTTAGTATATTTAGAGAGTTGTGCAACCAACATCTAATTTTAGAACTTTTTCATCATATCAAAAAGGAACTCTGTGTCCATTATCAGTCAGTTCCCATTCCACACTCCCCCATCTCCTGGGAACCACTAATCTACTTTTGTCTATGATTTGCTTATTCTAGATGTGTCATATAAGTAGAGTCGTACAATATGTGGGCATTTGTCTGGCTTCTTTGACTTGGCATAATGTTTTTGAGGTTCATTCATGCAGCATGGATTGGCACTTCATTTCTTTTTAATGGCTGAATAATATTTTATTGTATCGATGACCACATTTTGTTTATCTGTTCATTGGTTGATATTACATGTGGGTTGTTTTCACTTTTCAGCTATTATGAATAATGCTGTTATGAACATTCATGTACAAGTTTTTGTATGGGTGTATGTTTTCATTTTCTGGGTATACACCTGGGATTGGAATTGCTAGGTCATATGATAACTATGTTTAACCTTTTGAAGAATTGCAACATTGTTTTCCAAAATAGCTGCACCATTTTACTTTTCCACCAACAATGGAAGAGGGTTCCAATTTCTCTATATCCTTGCCAACTCTTGTTAGTTATCTTTTTGATTAGATCCATCTTAGTGGGTGTGAAGTGGCTCATTGTGGTTTTGATTTTCGTCTGTCTTTAATAACTAATGATGTTGAGCATCTTTTCATGAGCTTATTGTCCATTTCTATATCTTTGGAGGAATGTCTATTCTTATTCTTTGCCCATTTTTAAATTGGATTTTTTGTCATTTTATTGAATTGTAAGAGTTCCTTATATATACTGGAAACGGTTTATCAAGTATATGAATTGCAGATACTTTCTGCCATTCTATGGGTTGTCTTTTCTCTTACTACTAGTGTCATTTGAAGCACAAAACTTTTTATTTTTGATAAAGTCCAACTAATCAGTTTTTTTCTTTTATTGCTTTCATTTTTCATATCATTTCTAAGAAATCATTGTCTAACCCAAGATAATGAAGATTTATGCCTGTGTTTTCTCTCAAGAGTTTTATAGTTTTAGGTCTTATATTTGCAGTTAAATTTGGGATATGATGAGAAATATCCCCACTTTATAGCTAAAGATTCTGAGACTTAGATAGCTGAAGTTCCTTTTCTAAGATTATGTAGCAAGTAATTTGAACCTTGTTCATGGCCTCCAAATCTTGTTTTTCCCCCCAGTAAACTTGGTTACTTCTCTAGAATTTTTCAAATAATGGTAAAAATTGGCCCTACTGTTATGCTTTTTAAGATAAAAAACATGATTATTAATAATTTATATTAAAATAAATTATATGTAATATAATATTAAACTTGAATAATGTTTAATAATTTAGAAAGCTTTGATTCTGTCAGCAGTCTGACATATAATAAAAGCATACATTACAGTCCTTTTATAAATGACTAATTGACTTACCTACAGTCATGAAAGTTGGGAGTGATGGAAGTGGGCCCAGATCTATTTCTTAGGGCTTCCCAGTCCACTGTACTTCTCTTACTATAGCCCAGTAATAGATAGGATTCCTTCTTTATCCCTGCAGTCAAAGATTGCATTTCAAAGCCCAGAACATTATCTTTACATTAGCTT